>JADLZN010009343.1:0-338013 GCA_018155175.1 Sinocyclocheilus anophthalmus | reverse complement strand
GCAATCCACATATCCCAAAGGCTCACTCCACCCTTAACATAACATTGCATAAGATAGATACCATGGATGGGCTCCTCTGACACTCACACATTACAGCAGCATGAACTTAGCATTTGGAGGTGTCTTCTCTTTCTGTGAGTGTCTATATGCCAGCACCGATAGTACAGCGAAGGCCTGCTGCTCTCGAAGCACACACTGCATATCTTTCTCATTGGCTCTCAGGAAGCAAACAGCTGTCCAACTTCCCAATCTAATCTTGACTCTGGCCTGGTACTCGGCCGCCTGACCGCTGGCCCTCACATCAGCTGATAACTGTGGTCAACATGAGGAAGTGACTGAGATAACTAAGGGATTATTCAGTGCTTATGTGCATTAGGTAAGATGTGTGGAATCCATGGTCATTAGCTCAGTCAGGCACACTTGAGCAATCCACACCCAGTGCCTTTTTTGGGTAAATGGATCATGTCATCATTGTGGAATTGGAAAAAAACAGCAGTAAACATTGAGATGTGCTTTGTAAAGTGGTTTTGAGCTTTGGCAGTTGTTGAGGTTTGGTTGCTAAAGAGTGGGAAGAAAATACGATCTGAATCACCGTGTTATTATGCCTCACTTTTTTAATGAATCAACCAGGGCAGGCCATACAATGAACATGAATGTAAACATTTCCTAAATAGAAACAGTTCTCTTGTTTTGTGCTTGTATGTCCTCTTCACAACATTCCTGTTTCTGTTCCCCCCCCCATTAAATAGTTACCTGTTGTGTGGTTCTGGCACAGGCCTCTGGAATGTTCAGTATGCACCTGAAAATGTCATCAATCAAAGTCCTTACATTAAAACACACAGTGGGATCCATATTAAAACAGAGGCTTTTGTTGCGTTCACTTGCCTGGTGGTAGATTACGGGCAAGCTTCCAATCACACATAGAGCAGCCTTTGAGAGTGGAAAAACTTAAGATGGTATCACGAGCCAAAACATCATCATCAGAGGCATCGGAGAACCGCACGCTGTGTGTGGTTCTCATTCCCTCTTTGACTCAGCACTCTGTGAAATTTATTTGAATCGGGTGATAACCATAGCCTTTGACTTATGTTTTACCCCGAGGGAAAGCCCAAAGCCTGACAGATATCTAGTCCCGCAGAAGTCCAGCTCGGGTTCTTGGATGCGGTGAGTACTGGGTGTCGTGGCCGTGATTCACCATGCTTGTCTGTGGGCAGGTTGTATATCAGCAGAGAGATCTTGTTCAGTGTGCAGTGTTTGCTCCTTTTATGAGAGGGAATGTAAACACACTGGTTTTTATTGCTGCAGGAATCATATGATGAGGAAGAAGCTGATTCTGTTTTTCAAGAGGAGGAACCATGCACGCAAACAGCGGGTAAGTGTCTCTCTCTCTCTTGTGCCGTGTCAGTGAATGCATGTGTTTGAGTGCATGTTGAGTAAGTGCTCCTCCATCAGGTGTGGTGACTGAAGTTACAGAGAAACTAGAATATTTGTGGAAAAATCAAGAATGATGTAAGCACATAAATTTGCAGGTGCAAGTTTGGCTTTTGTTTACGCATAGAAATACATCTGCTTGTGTGCACTTTATGATCACGTTTAGTTTGTTAGTTAATAAATGGATGTGTGGGGCAAATATTTATAAAGCTAGATGGAGATGTTACTTTATGATTAATTGATAAAAACAAGTAACAGATACTAATCATACGTTGTGGGAACAGTGATCTGTGAGTCATTTCATTTGCATAAGGAGTTCCATGTTAATCTCTACAGTTTATTGAACATGCCCTTATTTGCATATCAGTCCAATTTTTTGCTTATGATTTGTAATTTGTCATCTCTGTCTGGACTTACATTGTCAGAAGAGGTTAGATGTTCTTATCATGTATCTTATGTTATGATGCCTCTAAATCTGTGGTCTAACTAAATTAGGGTTGTAACGTTATACCGGTATGACGGTTTATCACGGTTTGAACTTGTACGGTTATAATACCGTGAACATTTGCGTAACTACATTTAAAAAAAACAAATTAATGGAAAAAAAATCGCACCTGCGCATATGCAGCTTCTTTTCTCTCTGCTGCTTACACACACATGCAGTGGAGAAAATGGCAGAGACACAGATTATATTTAATCTCCATCCCCCGCCGAAAAAGAAGTTAAAATCTGCAGAATGGGAATACTTCTGATATTTAAAAAAAAAAAATGACCGTGGGGTTGTCCATGAGGACGGATATCCAATTAGCAAAAAATGTGGACGCAAAGTGGCTACAAAAGCAGGCAATACATCCAACATCTTCGCTCATATTCGCGAACACCATCCCTCCGTGCAGATAAAGGTATGTCGCATTTATAACAAGTTATAAGTTCAGGCCATATGATTTCCATGAGGCAGAGGGAATCGTGAACATGGAATTTACAGTATAACGCGGATGTCGCGTAAAACACGCAATCTGATGGATCGATAAATCAAAAGTATATACAGTGGGTACGGAAAGTATTCAGACCCCCTTAAATTTTTCACTCTTTGTTATATTGCAGCCATTTGCTAAAGTCATTTAAGTTCTTTTTTTTCCTCATTAATGTACACAAGCACCCCATATTGACAGAAAAAAAAAAAACAGAATTGACATTTTTGCAGATTTATTAAAAAAGAAAAATGAAATATCACATGGTCCTAAATATTCAGAACCTTTGCTGTGACACTCATATATTTAACTCAGGTGCTGTCCATTTCTTCTGATCATCCTTGAGATGGTTCTACACCTTCATTTGAGTCCAGCTGTGTTTGTTTATACAGATTGGACTTGATTAGGAAAGCCACACACCTGTCTATATAAGACCTTACAGCTCACAGTGCATGTCAGAGCAAATGAGAATCATGAGGTAAAAAGGAACTGCCTGAAGAGCTCAGAGACAGAATTGTGGCAAGGCACAGATCTGGCCAAGGTTAAAAAAAAAATTCTGCTGCACTTAAGATTCCTAAGAGCACAGCGGCCTCCATAATCCTTAAATGGAAGAAGTTTGGGATGACCAGAACCCTTCCTAGAGCGGGCCGTCCGGCCAAACTGAGCTATCGGGGGAGAAGAGCCTTGGTTAGAGAGGTAAAGAAGAACCCAAAGATTACTGTGGCTGAGCTCAAGAGATGCAGTCGGGAGATGGGAGAAAAATGTAGAAAGTCAACCATCACTGCAGCACCTCCACCAGTCAGGGCTTTATGGCAGAGTGGCCTGACGGATGCCTCTCCTCAGTGCAAGACACATGAGAGCCCGCATGGAGTTGTGAGATGGTGATAAATAAGATTCTCTGGTCGGATGAGGTCAAGATAGAACTTTTTGGCCTTAATTGTTAAGTGGTATGTGTGGAGAAAACCAGGTACTGCTCATCACATGTCCAATACAGTCCCAACAGTGAAGTTTGGTGGTGGCAGCATCATGCTGTGGGTTGTTTTTCAGCTGCAGGGACAGGATGACTGTTTGCAATCGAGGGAAAGATGAATGTGGTCAAGTACAGGGATATCCTGGACGGAAACCTTCTCCAGAGTGATCAGGACCTCAGACTGGGCCGAGGGTTTTCCTTCCAACAAGACAATGACCCTAAGAACACAGCTAAAATAACGAAGGAGTGGACTTCACACACAACTCTGTGACTGTTATGAATGGCCCAGCATGAGCATGACTTAAACCCCATTGAAGAATCTCTGGAGAGCCTAAAAAGGGCTGTCCACCAACGGTTACCATCCAACCTGACAGAACTGGAGAGGATCTGAAAGGAGGAATGGCAGAGGATCCCCAAATACAGGTGTGAAAAACTTTCCCAAAAAGACTCATGGCTGTATTAGATCAAAAGGGTGCTTATACTAAATACTGAACAAAGGGTCTGAATACTTAGGACCATCTGATATTTCAGTATTTCTTTTTAATAAATCTGCAAAAAATGTCAATAATTCTGTGTTTTTCTTTCAATATGGGGTCCTGTGTGTACATTAATGAGGAAAAAAATTAACTTAAAGGATTTTAGAAAATGGCTGCAATATAAAAAAGAGAGAAAAATATAAGGGGGTCTGAATACTCTCCGTACCCACTGTATATACTGGGGTCTGTGAATATTAAATCGCAAAGAAACTGCTATATAAATAATCTGCTTGTTTCTGCATGTCTCTGAGTAGTTCCATTTTATGTACTACATGCTAAAGTACGCACAATGCTAAAAGTGTTTTCAGCATCTGCTTAAACATGAACATCAGCAGAGCTGCTCTAAGAGAAAACCTAAATAAACATATCCTAGTTTTATTTGAAAAAAAAACATTGTCAAATTGGTCAGATTAAATTGATATTATGACAGAAATATATTGCATTGTACAATGGATGTACTTCAAAGTTATAATAAAACAATAATTATATTCTTATAATACGAGTTATTTTAAATATGGCGCTTTAAGCAAAATCAGTTTGTTAGCTTCTTTGCCCAAAATAAAGTGTTAAAAGTTTCATGTGTAACATTTACAATCCGTTATTAAATGTTAAGGTTTATGCATTAATTTGATTACCGTGGGTTTTGGACAATAAATTTGTATAAAACCATAGGCGTAATTTGCGGTTGGGACATGTCCCCACCACTTTTTGCCAAGGTCGATATTGTCCCTACCACTTTTTGAAATTAATTGAAAAATATATTGCGGAAGGTATGTATTAAAGGGAACACAAGATCAACAAATCATTCTTCATAATCTAATTAGGGTGATAAAAAAACAACAACATTTGACTCCTTACGCATGCATAACACGTGCAGTGCAATAATGACGTGATTTGCAGCTGTCGCACTTTTCGTAATGTCATTAGGCTATAGCATTGTATTTTAAAAATGGAGAGCATCCTTGTGCTAAGTAGGCATGCCCTCTACGAACAGATATTCTAGTAAACTAGTAGTTATAGTAAAAAAAACGTTAATTAAATTGATTAACTATAATATATATTACCATACTTCATATAGCTATAGGCACGGGTATTAGGTAGAGCTTATCCGCGCTCAACTCGAGCATATAAAGCAAGGCCTCAAAGCCCGGCACAGTGATTATGAACGTGTCGGGGGAAGAAGGAAGACATTTATATTTAGTAAAAACCTAGTGCTGTCTGAGTCCGTGTCGGTGTGCCCACAGATGAGGGGCCCGCAACAGGCGATGCTGATCGCCTATCCCACTATGGACGTGCCTTAATAGAAAGGACCTTTAAGGACTGCAAAATTCAAAAATATTACAATAGACTGTGGGCGGTTTTTCCTTATATTTCTTTTATTATTATATAAACAAATATATAACCTGTTTTGGTTATATTTACTATTAACTGCAGAAGGTGCGCTCAGCAAAAATTACGCTAATATTGATGGTTTTCACGCTTAAGTAAAATACCGCTTCTTAAACCAGAGAAGGTGAAAATATTGGTATTCTTGTGGGGGGAAAAAAAAACATGCAAGCACTGTCACCGGCAGCAAGTTTAGTTTTACTTCTCTTTTTGTTTTGTTTTCATTTTGAAAAGCTTATCTTTGCTGTTTACCTCACATTATGCTATGGAGGCTCTCTTTTTTTTGATTCCTCAGTGTTTTGCTAAACTTTCTGTAATTTATTAGTCGTTATATAATACAGCATGTGGTGTATGCCTTGCCTCATCTTATTCGTTTTGGTTAATAACGTTTTGTAAGCTAGTTTCGTCATTGAATCTTACTGTTTTAATGTTGTTGTGCATTTTAATAAAAAAATAATTAATCCATCTTTTTTTTTTTGTCTTAAAAAGTGTATAGATGTAAGCAAAACAGACAATTATATTTCATTGTAAAACCTGACAAGATTGTTAAATCGAAAGTGAAAGCATCCGAAGCCCAGCTTATAACATAGCAAAAGAGGAACGCCCGTTCACAAAATTCAAATAACAAATAATACTATTGATGAAAAAGAATGGGTTGAATGTTAACTACTTTTGTTTCCATATAACTGTAAACTACGATAAAAGTTCATCAGCATGCGTTGATTAATAGCATGTTGTAGAGCAAAAAAAACAAAAACAAAAAAAACCTGCTCGCTGAAACACACTGAGAAAGTTAACGCAAAAGCAAGATCGAGACCAGTGGGGAATAATGAGTCTGGAGCCCTGAATTGCCCAGTTCCCTCTGTCAATGATCTAGCACCCCCTCAGCACATGCGTTCAAAATTCTCTGGCGCCGCCCCTGGTACATCAGTGTATTTTTGAAAAGCAAAAATTTAGTTTGTTCAACTCTAAACCCAGTCCCCATGTAAATTAGGTTATTAAATAAAAAACTATCAAAACAAGTTGCGCGGTGTCCCCACCACTTTTCAAAGCAAAGTTACAACCACGTTAAACCACAACAACCACGAAAAAAGAGAAAAAAAATCTTATAGATTAGGATATGATTTCATAGGTCACTTTATTATTAAAATTGTAATAAATATAGTATAAAAGGTGTAAAGGTTAAGATCAATTGATTAATGAATTGTTTTTTGGTATTAAAAATGTGACTAAACAATTAAAGGTGACATAGCATGAAAATCTGACTTTTCCAGGTTTTAAGTGCTATAAGCAGGTCCCCAGTGCATCTACCAACCAAATAAACGTGAAAAAGATTAACCCAGTAAATTTGTTTTGGTAAGCCTTTTTCTGCACGCGTCTGATTTCGCTCCCTTGGTGACGTTGCAAAGGGATCTCATTATTATAATATTACCACCCCTTAATCTAAAAGAGTTCCCACCCACGGCGCCGCCATTTTGATTTCACAAGCGACAATGGTGTACCAGCTCTAATCCCATGGCGAAAGTTTGAGCAAAACATACTAACTGTTCTACCTTTGGCTGCACAGACGAGCACAGAAAACTATTTAGATCTAAAATAAACATGCGATTTATTTCCAAGCAGTTTACCTTCACAGTCATAACCGACTGTTTTTGTAACTCATGTGTTTTTGACGTAAACTTGTGTGTCAATGAGAGCTTAGTTTAGTACTCACATGCTGTGTGGTGGCCGCTTTCTGTCCGTGTGCTTCGGATGTGTGCTCTCTGAAAATAGTATATCAAGTTTAAACTCGTATGCTTTAAACCGCGTGATTTCAGCACGATAAACATGAGAATCAGAACCAAAACAAATGTTTTTAGCAGATACGAGCTGTAAAGGAGCAGCTCTATTCTGGAAAAGGGGGCGGGGAGCAGCAGCTAATTTTGCATTTAAAGAGACAGGCACAATAAAAAACAGTGTGTTTCTGCTTCCACTCAAAATAGATATTTTCAAAATGATATAATAAATTATTTGTGGAGTATTTTGAGCTGAAACTTCACTGACACATTCTGGGGACACAGAGACTAATATTACATATTGTTAAAAGGGGCATAATATGTCTCCTTTAAAAAAAAATCTAAAACGCAGAATTTGAAAAAAATAAAAAACTTTATAGGGATCTTGTTAATAACTTTAATACCTAATAAATTCACTCTGTTTGCCCATCTAAAGTATATTTGCATCCTTGTGGTCTGCTCCACACGTTATAAAGCATTTGTTCACTTCAAAATACGTTTTGTATCTTCTAATTTTTTAAGGGTCATTTTTACTGATAAGAATTATTGTTTAATATTTGTCTTGAAACCGTGATGTTTTCTGAGACTATTATCATACCGTGAAAATCTCATACCGTTACAAACCTTAACTACATTTGACACAGTAAAGAAACAAGATTGAAACACTTAAACAAGATATTTTGTCATTAACATGGTTTCTTTTTGTGTGGCGTCATGCTAGGTAGACATTCTGCTACACATAACTGTATATGAAATATTACATGTCTTCTGAATGGCTGTGATTGTGTCCTGTCACAATTTCATCTTTTTGTGGACTGAAAAAAAAATGTCTTGTCACTAAAAATGTTGTCAAGCTGAGCTGTTTAGGGACCTCTTATAGATCGCCTATGGTTATGAAGATTGGCCAATTCCCTCTGTGTGTCTCTCTACCTGTTCTCTCTTTATTTGTGTTTTGTGGTTCAGGAATGTTGAATGGGGATGATTTCTTTAACTCTGTTCTAAAAAATAAGCTGCTCTAGCTGCAAGGAAGCATTATGATTGCTGTTTTTTTTTACAGGTTTAGTCTCAGGGAGATATAGTTCAGTGCAATCGCTTGTTAGTAGACTGGGTCGGTCAAACTTGCTGGACTAAGAACAGTCATGGCCGAGTCGAGTGGTGACATGGCCAAAAGCCAAGAGGAAGGTTAACTGTTCAGAGAGAGGAAAAACAAGCCGTTTTTTGTTCTGTGTGAACCATAGATCAGACACAAGCGCACTTGTCTCTCTGTGCAGGTCTGGAGCGGACTCCACTTGATTGAACCTCTTTGTTCAGCTCCTCTCTTTCCCTGTTCGGCTCCTGTCCTTTCGGTCTGTCCTGAATTAATTTTTTTTGTCATTACTCAAGTTGTAGCAAACCAGTATGAATTTCTTTACAGTCAATGTAGCCATTGACTTCCATAGTATTTTCTTCCATACTAAAATGGACTATTTTTCTAAGTAACAAACAGATTAACTGAAAATTGTAGGAAATCATTTAAATAGTTATTCTTGTCCCAGCAGTAAAATTTATGTTTTAGTCAGTTTTAGTCTAGTTATTATTTATGGTTATTTTTTGCTTTTGAGTTGATTTACCAACATTAAGCGAATATAATTTTTGTTAGTTTATTTGGATATTTCCTCAGAATCACTGTAAAATGCCGATTTTGTTTTATTTTGCTAAACTGTTTTCCGTTGATTCCTCAGGAGCAAAAAATTTGCCAGCGGTATGATGAGCTGATGACAGAGTGGGAGAAAAAGTTTGAGCGAATGGAAAACAACCCACGCCGTAAAGCCAAGGAGAGCCGCACACGTGAATACTATGAGAGGCAGTTTCCTGAGATCCGCAAACAGCGTGAGCAACAGGAACGCTTCCAGAGGTCAGTCAGGCCCCCCAGTTTCCATGATGACCCAATGAACGCTCTGTCATACACACACACATTTAAAAGTATTGCTTTTCCCTGACACAGTTGTGATGTAACATCTTGTGTAAACACTTGAGGCGCTGTGTTCTGTCCTGACTCAGCAGTTGGCCAATCAGCATTGAGGAGTCCGTGGGTGCTAGGGTCAAAGGTCAATATGTGATAGCTCCTGGTACAGAGGTTACAGGGCTCCCTGAATTACAGGGAACTCTTTCTGGAACACCACTAAAGCAGAACAGAAGAACATTCACAAACCTCTGACCTTGATTCACCAGAAACACAGACGCTGTTGTTTTTGCTGATATAACAAAATCTTATCAAGCAAAGCAACCAGTTTATAGATATTCCAGTGTATTTTTGCATAAGACTTTGCCAGTATTGCTTTCTGCCTTTGACTTCTTTACCTAAATGTAAGCAAAGATGAAAATTAAAGAACTGTCTCTGAATTTAACATTTCTTTACTACACTTTATTTGACTAAAAAAATCAATAATGTAGTAATGTCATGCAGTTCAGTGAATATGCCAACAACTGCTCTGACTGATTGATTGAGACTAATTAAAAACGAATCAGTTCAAGACTGGGGAATCTTCACTGTATACCATAAATATACATCAATTCTTATTAAATCCGCTAGGGCTGTCACGATTCCTCAAATAAATTAGAGTACTCAGGAAAAAAAATCCTTGATTGCGTTTTGCCTGTATTGATTAACCGGCAAAATACCGGAAGTGGCGCATTCCATGGATGAGAATCCATGAATAGCATTATTATACCGTTTTATTAGGCTGCACGAAATATTAAAATAGGGCTGTGTAAATAATCGAATGCGATTTTCATTCGCATCTCGTCAGTAAAGCCGGTTCTGTGATTAGTAGTGAATCTCCAGAACGTGAATTCAGATGGAGCGGCATTTAATACCGGTAGCCGTCGTCCCACTGACAAGTACGCAATATGAGTTCTAATTGGCAATGAATCGCTGAGCTTATGAACATCTCCCACGTCCTTTGCATCTGCCAAGTGGACCATGGTATACTATTTAGGGCCAATTTCGAGGGCCTCTGTAACGCACAGTTTGACCTACAGTCACCAAAATTCATACACGTATAGATGTCGTCAGCCCGAACAACTTTCGCATTGCATATCATTAGCTCTACCCAACAGGAAGTCAGTTATTCTGGGTTTTGTGAAAAACAAATTTGCTGAACTATTTAATACTCTGATTTTGATGAAACTTCAGCAGTGTGTTTGTTGTATGATGCCGATCACATAGATGTGACTATTAGAAGTCAAAGTTGTAGTGCCACCAACTGGCAGCAGGAAGTTTGTCCCTTTTAAAATGCTTTTAAATCAGCCTCTTATTTTTATTTGATTTGCTTTAAACTTCATCTTGTTAATGTCAAAACATGGCATATGTAAAACTGTGAAGAAATTCTGTATATCTTAAATACTGTTGTCATGGCAACATATCAACCTTTAATGTTCTTTTCAGGCGTTTTTAAGGCATTTAACATGCTTAGAATTTCATGAAACTCGACACACACATCCGTATTAATGATAGTTAGACACTGGCAAAAGCTCATTAAGGGTGATGGCGGAGGGGCTCTACTATAGCGCACGCTTGTGAAAAAGTGGGGGGGGGGGGGGTAGGTTATGTTAGTACACGTCACCAAAATCAGTACAGGTATGTTCTATCAAGGGAAACTTTCTAATTTACAGTCATTAGCAATGACCTACAGGAAGTCGGCTATTTTAGTTTGATTGTGGATTTTTGGAAAAATCATGCTGTGATTTAATGCATACTTCTCCTAGGAGAATCATCCAATTCACACCAAACTTTGTCAACATGATGCCAAAATACTGAAGATGCTATATTGCAAACAGATTTTGGATATCATGAACGGTGTTGCCATGGTGATTTATTAAAATAACAGCAAAAAAGGAAACAGTAATTTTCTTATATCTTTAAAATGCATTATCCAAACTCTTAACTTTTTATATATGGAGAACAAGTCATTCGCGAAACATGTTAGATCATAAATTTATACTGCTCAGCAGCCAACAAAATGTAAAACGATCAGACATGTCAGTGAGCTGACAGATGAAGGCTTCGTACAAGGTGGTTGCTAGATGGGGTTATAGGATAGAAAATCTTTTAGTGATCCTGTATATCACAGTTTCATAATTAGAATGACAAACAACAAATACAGTAAGTTTAATGTGTACTGTACTGGTAAAAAGTTATAATTTATTCACAAATGTTATGATGAACATTTTTAAAAAGGTTAATCATGGCACGTTTTGATACACTTACCCTAAGATCTCGTTTGTAAAAATTAGTTAATTGCTTGACAACCATGAACTAACAATGAACATATTGTTACAGCAATTTAATCTTGGTAATTTGTAATAAATAATGTCATGTTTTATAGTTCACAATCCATTCATAAGTTAACGCTAAGTTACATTTTAATTACTAAGTGTGTTACTTTTGAATTAATTATAACTAGATGAATAAATGCTATTATAAATGTTTATTCTTAATGATATAGTATGTCAAACAACTGAAGGTATTGTAAAGTTTTACCAAAGTTTTCTATGTATGTTTGGTGAGGTTGTGTTTGTATTTGTCACATTGTGCTGTTATAGTGCATCCATTCATTGCTGGTAACCCTTTAGATAGACGCAGAGGGGTTACTGTAATGCATGTCGCTCCGCTGGTGCACGCTCATGAAGCCACGGCGGGGGTTGTCGTTGAACCCGTTGCTTGGGCCAATCATCAATGCTGGCAGATATATTATTGTTTTATTACCTATGCATTTTAATGTTTGTTCAATAAAACATATGTTACTTGAGTTGATTTTTTATTTGATAAACACCATATTATATTGCCGTCATGCTATTCTATAGGTTTTTAAAGTCATTTTAATTTTAAACGTCGATTGCCACTAGGTCTACTTGTATACCACCAAAAAATTATCGTTTATCGATATCACTCAGATAATCGATCAGTCCTCAATTACAAAATATTGTTGGTGGCCAGCCCCTAAACATCCCACATTTTTCAGTCAAGAGCAGTGAGTGGTTTTTCGTTTTCTTTTATTGTTTGATTAACATTAGGCACCGCCGAGCAGGGAGGTCTCGTAGGCTGTGTCCACTGTCAGACGAAAAGGCCTGGATTTATATACTGATACACCTTTGCATTCCGAGTACATGTTCCCGACGCTTAATTGCTGGTATTCTTTACAAATAAAAAAAGACGTTGAAAAACATAGGCAGAAGTCTGTCATGAAATCATTTGATTATAGCCATTGAAAAATAACTTTACTCAACCCTCTGCATGACCATCGCAGACCTTCTTGTTAGTTCTGGCAATTTGTGATTTTCCCTAAATTCGTTTTTCTTGTTCCCCTCCTAAAGGTTGCAGGACTTAGAACTGTAGTTCTGTTCATTCAGATAAAACCATCCAACTTCTGTGAGCTCTTTTTTTTTCTGTCTTGATTGTTTAGACAAGCCAGAGTATTTAGCTATTGTTGCTGGAAGAGTCTTTAAACCATAGAACTTCAGAGCTTTAGAGCTCATGAATAGACCCAGAGGAATCTTGCCAATAGCTGTAACTACTGCTTCAAAGGCTTTTTGTGGGAGAAGAAACAGGGTGGGACTCTGGTCTGGTAGCTTGCTTGGGAAAGTTCTGTTACATGGTACATAGACAACAAGGCCAGGAACAGAGAAGCTCTTTCTCTAACCATGCTTCATCCTTCCTGTCTTTAGGGTGGGCCAGAGGGGGACAGGCCTGTCTGCCACCATCGCAAGAAGTGAACACGAGATATCCGAGATCATTGACGGCCTCTCGGAGCAGGAGGTAAACCACTGGTTAATATATCTGAAATCTGACCCATTCAGAAAAAGCTTTACCCCAAGTACAGAAAGTGTATTAGCTAGAGTTTTAGAGCTTCTGGAGGGTAGCAGTTAAACATACGCCCTGGGTTTCTCCCATACATCAGACTTTATTATTTCCTGTGAGCCATTACAGTCATGTTATTATCACATTGCCAGATTATGCAGCATTAAATCTTGCGTTCTTTGCAGCGGCCACCCACTTAAAGGTGTCATGAACTCCATTTTTTATTTTATAATGTTCTCTGAGGTTCAGTTATAATGTTAGTGTGATTTTACATAAAAAAACATAATTTAGAAGTAATACGTGATTTTCTGTCCTGTTTGAGCACTCTCTGCAAACGGGACTGTGTCTGTAGGTGCGAACTCATTCACGACTCACACGGTAATGGCCACTGCTAGATTGGTAACGTTTCATGATTAAAATACCCGAGGAGCTGACACCCTGTGACTACTCTGAAAAACATGGGTCATTGGGTTACTCCATTGTTCACAAAATCTTCAGTCTCTCATCAGCAAAAAGCTGCATATATTGTCTTGTTTTAAAATAAATCATAGTAAAGCCAAACTAACAGTGTTTCATTGACAATGCTTGGGCTCTTGCTAATTTACTTGTATTTACACCGGGAGGGGCTACGACGCCGAGCAAGCCCCTTAGACCCCAGAGCCCTTTTCATCTCGCTTTTTGTCTACGGGATGTGGCACGGCTGGATTGAACAATAACTTCCCCGGCCGTCCCCTGCTGCTCAACCCGACTCACCCAACCTTGATCTGCCCATCCACTGCCATTCGCGCGGTTTCTGAGTGAAAGCGAAATTGAGTTCGCAACAGGACGCAACAGCGCTCACGTGATCCGGACCAACACATGTCCTACGACCCTCCCCACCAAGGCCGGAACTTCCACCGACCATTTGTCACAAAATTCACTACAAACCGGTCCCACTTTTGTCTTTTTCATTAGTAATGTCATTTGATGTTTTTGTTGGAGTAATCTGTGTTTGCGTCTTGTTAGTATTTTCTACTACTACAAGGTGTATCAGTGGGCGGGCTACGAGGAGTATCGAGAGAGGCGTTGATCTCTCCTGCTTGAGGGCGGTTGCTTAGCCACACATGCATCATAAAGTGGCATATTCCAAAATCTGCGTCGTTTGCGGAGTTGGTTTCCCCAATAAACGTGTTTTAACATAATGAGAACTTTTTGAAATTTGAACCTTACAGGATTGTTTTTTGTGTACATGACCCTTGTTATGGTCTAAAAGATAAAGGAGAGATTTGATCTTTCGTTCTGACACCTTTAAGAACAAGACGTAGACAGGACCGGCGGGCCTGCGGGAGCCCGCGACCAAACCGTTTATTTTGTTTTATGTATGATAAGGGCCGGCTACCTGAACAACCCCAGACAAAACACGGCATTCACCAACCTTAAAACACCAACAAAAACATTGTGCCCCCGGATCCATGTAGATAGTCCGTGACAACTATAATTGACTAAAACAGTCTAACCAATACCACGACATGATTATTCACAGCCCAGGAATCAACCCAGGTATCAGTTCTGAGGGAGGCTATTTAGTTTACTGTTCCATTACTGCATTTCTATTTGTCGGCTTGACCTTCCTACAATCCACCCGACACAAAGCAAGTCTTGCACTTCTAATTTACACAACTATTGTTGTATGTGACACAAAAATAACTTTGCTCCCCTTTTGTCGCTACTTAATAGACAACGCCTGCTAAATGCATAAATGTAAATGTAGAACTATCAAAGATTTTATGCCATTTACTTGGCAAATCCTGTGAATAAGTGCAATTTTGTTTCCTGGGGGATTGGTAAAAACTGTTAATCTAAAATTAATTTAGAATCCGGAAGTTGTGTTGCAGTCGGGTAATCTGATTGGACCTTGTGATTATTCGCAAGTCGCAAGTTTTGTGTGCAGCATGCATCAGACGGTCAGTAAATGGACTGTGGGCGGCCTGTGGGTGTGCCGTCGGAGGCTGAGACTAGAGTAATGTAACAAGCAATGCAGGGAACCATACTGGCGACCGTTTTGTCTCTCTCAGAACAAGAGAAAAGATGAGGCGGCAGTTGTCCGTCATTCCTCCCATGATGTACGATTCCGAACAGCGGAGAGTGAAGTTTATCAACATGAACGGTCTGATGGATGACCCAATGAAGGTTTACAAATCCCGCCAGTTCATGAATGTCTGGACCGAACATGAGAAGGAGATCTTCAAGGAAAAGTAAGTAACAGTGGCTTATATTGGCATGTTAAGTGAGTGAGTGGGAATGTGCTTCATTTTTTTCTCACCTTTGTCTCTTCTGTGACACAGGTTTGTGCAGCATCCAAAAAACTTTGGGCTGATCGCTTCATTTCTGGAGAGAAAGGTGGGTTTTCTGTTTTATGACTTGGTGTCACACCCAGAATATCCCTGGATGTTCATCAGTAGATGTTTGAACTAAAGCACTGTAACAGCTTTACTGAGTCAGATCACACCTACCCACCCACAGACATAGTTTTTTCATTGTGTTATGGTATTTTCTTCTCAAATTCAAGCCCAAGTGATACAGCTGTATTTATATTTTCTCTCTTTGCAGTGTGTGTCTGATTGTGTGCTGTACTATTATTTGACTAAGAAGAGTCAGAACTATAAAACTCTTGTCCGACGAAATTTTGGGAATCGGCGGCGAAGGAATCAGGTATTTTCTTCACTTATGCCCTTTTCTCTCACTCTAAGCATAGACTTGACAGTAAGCTCTGTTGAACATTTTGACAAATATAGTGTGATCCAGAAAATTTGTGCATACTATACATATATACTGCAGGAATAGTAAGAGTTGTGTGGTAGTATGCTATTTTGAATATAGCAGCACAACTGCATTCAACATTGATAATAATAAGAAATGTTTCTTGAGCACCAAATTAGACTGAAATAATGGCTGCTGAAAATTCAACGTTGCCATTATAAGAATAAATAAAGCTTTAAAATATATTAAAAGAAAAAACAGTTCTTTAAAATTCTAATATTTCAGTTTTACTGTTTTTACTGTATTTTTGATATAATAAATGCAGCCTTAGTGTGAGCACAAGACTTCTTTAAAAAGCGTTTAAGTCTCTTATGACCGCAAACTTTTGATCACTAGTGTATTAAGTATGCACTAAGTAACGTGACAATACTGAATGCAGATGTTTGTCAATATTAGCGGTTACAAACAATCATTTGTAACTTGCATGTGTTGAGTATTGCAGATTTGATGCTCACTTCACAATAGGTGTGTTCCGATCAGTGAATGACATTAAAGAACCGCGAGAACGATTAGAGAGAAGATGGCTCCATAAGCTTTCTATTCACTCTTGTGGTACCTTGATGTCATACACCGATCTGTCTGTGCAGCACTGCTTCAAGTCAAACACACCTATTGGCATTCACTGCAAGGCAGCATTTTGAGTAGGGCTGCATGATATATCGTTTCAGCATCGATATCGCGATGTGCGCATCCGCGATAGTCACATCGCAGGATGTGCGATGTTTAGTATAGGCTACTGATCGTTATATTTATACTGATTGTTTCTTTGCTCACACACAGACACTGTGTCTACACTGGACGCGACAGCTGTACAGAGATACCCATTTCTAAATACATTTAGTAGCAGAGCTACTGCAAGCGATTTTCAGTGCTGGAAATCCACCTATCCTTTGTTGAAACTTCCACGTCGTCGTGGAGAGCGCAGGTCACGGTTGCTTAGCAATGGCAGACGCCATGAAAGCACAAGCTCCCGAGCGCTTGGAAAGAAGGAGAAACCGGCGCGCCTAGTGTTCCACGCGTTTTTAGGCGCGACATGTGAAAGGCCCCAAAGTCTGTCTACACTGGACGCGACCGTTGTATATCATTTGAACTTTGTGTCAGTACGTCATAAAGAGAACGCGACATCAGTTTGCTGTCTGGGATTGGTCATGCCTCGCTGCATCCAGTGTAGACAGCATAATTATTATAATGGGTTCATTGTATTTTGTCGCGGCACGCCGCACCGCTCACGTCTAGTGTAGACACGGTGAGAGCCACGCAGGTGCACGTGAACACTGAATTCTGTTCACTTCTGCGTCTATTTGTGCCTGAAATACTGTGCTCTCCAAGTATCCTTGTAAACACAGATGCTTATGGCATAGGTGAAGGGAAACAATTGAGAAAGAAAACAGATGTGTAACAGTATATTGGTTTACAGCAGTTTATGTTCATGGGCCTTCTGTGTTATGAATGGTTAATCAAACATCAAAACAAAGAAACAAAAAAAAAAAAACAAAGAAAAATCACATTTGTAGCTTTAACAGATTTATTAGATTTAATTTATACAGTGAAGACTACGCAGTGTTATTTTACATTTGATTATTCAATTTCTGAACCTGAATACTCTTAGACTTATTTGAAAAATATAAAGCACTGTTTATTTCATTTGTATCTTATGTTTATCTATGCTTGTAATTTGTTTATTTCCTATGCTGATTTACTCGCCTACAAAATCACCCCAATCATAATTTTTTTTCCCCAAATAAACTATTCAAGTAATGTGGTGATTTTTTTTTTCATATCGCAATATATATCGCAAAAAAATATAAAAATATCGCAATGTGAGTTTTTTTTCCAATATCGTGCAGCCCTAATTTTGAGTAGTTTGCTTTTTCCTCCCGGAAGTTTTGGTGAGAAAATGACAGAAATAATGCAAAATTGCAGGCTGTTGTGTGGGGAATTGTTGAATTTGAATTTGCATTAATTCTTTCATTCTTGCATTCATTCTTGTAAACAAGCAGAAGGACTGTTTTGAGATACAGTTTTAGTACTCAAGAAGCCCCCTAGTGTTCAGTATGCACTGTTACAACATCTGCATTTCAGTCTGAAAAAGCCTGCATGCTTTTAAATATACTGCTTTGAATGTTTGTTTTTTGTTGTTGTTGTTTTTTCTGAGAGGGGATGTGTTTGAATCATGCTTTAATGGGAGGTTGTGCATTTTCTTTTTTTATAAGAAGGGGTGTTTGTGGTTGTTTTTGTGCGCTGTTGACGATGTGTTATAAGAACTCTGACCGTGTGTGTGTCTGCACGCCGTTTATCAGGCAAAAATGCATCTGTGCTTTGAGTCTCTCTCACTTGCTTTCTCTGATTTATGGAGGGCTGCAGAGCTTTCCAGGAATCTGTTTTATCCGTTTGGCACAGCTGAGAGGCTACATGCTGCTGTCAGGGACCACAGAGGGAAAAGAGGAGAACATGAGAGTTTCAAACTCCAACTTGAAATCTGTTTGAGCACAGTATCTGAGGCTTCTTACTTTCAAATATGTATACTTACTCAAACACAGTGTTTTAGAAGGGTGAAATCTGGCTATGGCACCCAAACCAGGTGGTTATCTGATTGTTACATGGACAGGTGATTTCAAATAAACATGAAATTTAAACTTACCCCATTTACTTCATTATTAAGTATTCAAGGTCTTATCGTGTCCGACCAGTTTATCATCAATGCAGGTTATTTTAATAATATTTGTATCAATCTTTCATCAAAATCACTTTTTTTTTCTTTCTGAATGTCAACTAGGCAGAGCAGGCTATTGGTTAATGTTAACCAAATTTACCCAAGCTATTTAGGTGTTGTTTTAAGCTACCGTTGTATGCAAAAATAGCAGTTCTTAAAATCTTAAAGGGGTCATGTGACGTTGCTAAAAAGGAACATTATTATGTGTAATTGCTGTAATGCAATGTTTACTCTGTTTCAGGTTCAAAAAACACATTATTTTCCACATACTGTACATTATTGTTTCTCCTCTATGCCCTGCCTTTTTGAAATGCGTCGATTTTTACAAAGCCCATCGGTCTGAAAAGCGCGGTGTGCTCTGATTGGCCAGCTATCCAGTGCGTTGTGATTGGCCGAATACCTCAAGCGTTTGACCGAAATGTTACACCCCTTACCAGGTTCAGGAAACTTTCCTCTGTAAAAAATGTGCTGCACACACTCGAATATTTGGTTTGTACTGTTCTGGAACAGTGATGTAAATTAAAAATTAACCACTGATTTCTAGTTGTCCTCTTTTAGAAGGCCAAACAAAGAAGCTTGGCTTTTGCAACGAAACACATGGCGTCTCCACGACATGTCGGCGGTGGCAACAATACTACAGTGAGAATAAAAGTTATGCCTTCTTTCTTTGCGTATACATTTGGGCGGTGTTATGCAAATTTTCCCACACAGTGACATAGATATGTGGGCGTGTTTGAACGAGGCGTTTTAGGAAGGCGTGGATGAGCGTTCACTTTTATAAAGAATATCTCTTTGGGTTTGAGACTTTAATCTTTGCGACTTCTATATGCACGAACAGCTTTTAACACTCCAAAGACCAAGGAAAACATGAAATTGCATCATATGACCCCTTTAATGTAATAAGAGAAACAACATTACCATTGGTCATGATGCTTTCAAGGGTGATCTTGACCTTCAGCTTCAATGTCGCATTCAAAAAGTTTGTATTTGTGTTGAGGGGACTGGTCCTCTATATTATGGAAGTAAAATGCATTATTAGTGCAATGTATCTTTTTTTTTTAAACTTCAAGTCAAGAAACATAATTGAACATTATACCTGTGTTTTGGTTCTGAATATTTGGTCTGTCTGTTTTATCATTCATCTGTGATGGTGAAAGATAAAGATGGAAAATGAGTAAACGGCTAGTAATGGATTTAAGGGCACGGTTGTAGATGTATGCCATTCTATTTCATTGTGTAGATCTCATCTTAATAAACTCAATACTAGCATTTTCAGTCTTTGAAAAGGAACAATTAATGGCCTACTTTGAACTTGAATTTTGATTTGTAATGATCTGGACTTGACAAAACACACACTACAAAGGACGTTAAAAGGGACAGTTCAGCCGAAAATGCAGCTTCTGTCATCATTTACTCACCTTTATGTCATTTCAAAACTATATGACTTAATTTCATCTGTGAAACACAAAAGATGATATTTTATACCAACATTCTTAAAACATAAACATAACATAAAGGTTTCTAACGACATCAGAGTGAGAACATTTTTGGGTGAACCTATCCCTTTAATAAGGATTTAAGGACTGATAGACATGAGTCTGTGGAACTGAAAAATTCTTTGACAGCATTTGGCTTGACCAACAAACTTCAAGTTATCATTTCATTGCTCAGTAAAATAATTCATTGCTCATGTGACATTGATATCACAAGATTGTCTGTGACGAAAAGTATTGTAGTCTTGCCAAGCGTTATCTTGTGTGTTCTTTGTAATCTGCTTTCGCAGTGTGTGAAGTAGTACAGACACTGGTATTGTGCTATTGCAGTCTAGTCATCCAATTTAATGAGAAATATCCCATAAATGATTCTTCCCCTAAGTTTCCATTAAATCCTCTCTCTCCTGGTCTGTTTTCATAGGGATGCTTTAATACTTTATTTTCTTTATTATTAACATGCTTGCATTCCCTGTTAGTATCCTTTACCATGAGAATATTTTCGAAAAAACTCAAACCTTATATCATATATTTTTCTGACTAAACATATTGGATTGAGTAAATGTTTTTAACATTTGGTAAATGCCCTGAAACACTGAGTTAACACAAGCGCTGCTTGATGTACAAGTGATATATCTTGGATATTATCATACATATGAGATGAGCATCTACACCGCCTGTCTAACTCTATTAGCCCTCTGTCACCTCTGTGGTGTGTGTGTGTGTGTGTGTGTGTGTGTGTGTGTGTGTGTGTGTGTGTGTGTGTGTGAGCAGCTGATGTACGTAATCTGCATTATTTACAACTGTATTTCAGCCTTTCTAAACAGAGCTGGATAAGAGCGTGTGTAACAGAGGACTTCTGTGAACACCGCTGCCATGCAGATCACAAGCTCAGGCTGCAGTTCATTGAAAGCATGTGTCTTTGAACCAGGAGTTGAGCTGCAGTAATGAGGATCTGTTCCACACACACACACACACACACTTCCATGACCTTCAGCACCAGTAGCCCAGGACCTTCAGCAGCAGGCATATGCACAGCTGTTTTTGTTTGCATATTGTGGCGTAAGTTTTTCCTGGTGTCTCTTTAGCTACCTGGATATATACAGTGTAGTCTTGGTTTCCTCTACCACCTGTTGTGATTCTTATGTTCACATGCTGATTAAAAAGAGAGGGCAAGCAGGTTCAGTTTTTATCTTATCTTTAAAGGGTTTTTTGTGTGTTTGTGTGTGTGTTGTATGGTCTGTTAACTGAGCTTGCCTGTGTGTGGGTGGAGTGTATAACCCTGCTCCACATTAGAGACCCATAAAAGTGTTTGTGTCAGTCGAGTTCAGCTCACGTGGAGTACTGAACGCTGTTGCAAACAAACTTCTGCTTGAGCTTTCTGTTCCCAGAGTCCCCCGAGAATGCTATAGAGAAAGCGAGCGAGAGAACAAGCCAGAAAAATATGCATAAGCGGGAAGAACAAACTTTTATTCCTTTTTTCCCTTCTTAAACTGGCAGCCCGTGTGTTCTGCCGTCCCTCTAGAGCTTTTTCAGAGAAAGAGGGAGGGTTGGAGAATGTGTGTGTACGCGAGACACCCCTCCTGAGCTGTGCAGTGGTATGCGCTGTTTGTACTGACACCAGTGAGAAAGTTGTGGAGCAGCTTGCTGTGCCAATCAAAATCCTGACGGGGCTGGGTTAAGATCGGTCAGTCTCCTCTCCCCTCCACCCTGCGAGGATTACCTGGGTTGACCCTAGCACCCAGATTAGCTAGCGCGCACACATTTTGTGTGTGCGTGAGATGGAGATACCACCGCTTTAGCAGGCTCAAACAACCCTGTGGCATGCTTTCTTGGAATATGCGCCATTGATCTGCGAGCTTGGTCCCGCAGCTAAGGATCTGATCCAGCGCAACGCCGCTGTCAGGCAGCCCGAGGCGCGCTCTCCTGCTCAGCCTGTTCCTGTCACTAACTCTGGCCTCGGCGGCACTGCATTCTGGGATATATAATGGGATGAAAAGGACATTCATGAGGGGCAGATAAACATAGATGAAGGTACTGTATGAATGAGTGAATATGAAGTAGTTTTTGCGTGGTTTTGGAGGCTGTTGTGATTGTTCGTTGAGATTGTAGGGCTCCATTCTTGTTTTTGTTTAGAGGCATAAGCCATGGTTAAGATTTATGTATTTATTTATTTATAATATTTAAAAGGGCATTTAGGTCTATTTTGTTTGTAGTTGATAGTAAGATTGTTATTATTGTAGTTTTATTATTACATTTAATATATTATTAAACTAATAATTAGTCATATTTAAATAATTATTAGCAGTTACTGTCACTTTATCAATATCAGCAGAGTGCACGTATGTAAGATGTATGTGGCGGTGATTTGCTTGGATGTACTATTGACTTGGTGACATCTACAGGATGGGAGGTGTGCTGCTAATACATTTTAGCAATTTTTCATGCATCTACTTGAAAACAAAATAAAAGCATAGATTAAAAGATCAATTTTAGGATTTTATGAATCAAGAAAAATCTAAATGGATATTTTTTTGTAATCTGCTAGATTTGTTGACAATCAATTTTGTTGGCAAGTTAGGTTTTTCTTGGCCTGGTTTCCTCTCCCTCCTTTTCCTGACTGGTTTATTTGAGCTTCTGCGGAAGCTTGTGATTGTCTTTCCTGTTACTTCACTTGGTTTAGAAAATCGTGATACTATTTTTACTGAACTTTCTATGTGTTAGAGTTGCATCTTTCACTGCACATCTTAATTCATAGTGATTTATAACATAATCAGCCTCTTTTCCACTCTTCACATATATCAAGTCACTTTTGTTTTGTTGAAAAACTTTTAAATTAGTAATGGTTACAAAATTAATGTTTTTATCAGATAAAGTTTTGAAAACTGAACCAAATGGAGACTTTTGCTGTAGTTGGTTGTAGTACAGGTTGTGGTAACTACTGAATCACCTCTGTCACACAATGAGTACAGATACAGAATGTGTGTCCAAAGGTTCACTGAAAGCCGTACAGCTAAAGTTTCTAATAAAAGATTAGGTGACATTACAATATTGTTTAGAATATTTTTCATTCTCACTACCTCTCCCTCGAAAACGTCCATCCTGCTTAAAAACACAAAAACAATCCTGTCTGTTAATGTAGCTTGTGAAAACATTTAATATTTTAAGTCATGTGCTTAGTGTGCAAGTGTTATTAGTAGTTTTTTAAACCATGGTGCTTGTTCCTACACATCCAGGATATCCCGCATTCTGTTCTTTTCCTCTGTACTCCAGCTGTTTTTGAAAACAAGGTGTCTTATGAAAATGTCCCTAATGAGCCCTAAACCAGCCTAAATACACTCTTCCTTAAATCGATTTGTCAACTAGTCGACTCACAAGTAATCGATTTTGAAAATGTTGTATCACTTCCCTACCTTCAGGAGATCAGCCCTCTTTTTTGATCCTGGCGTATTTCTACACCTAACTGACATCCAGTATATTAACCTGAAACTGTTTAGATGCATATTTGCTTTATTTAAAAAAAAAAAAAAACTTCTGTATGTTAGAAGGCTGAAACACCAGTATTTTCATCTCAGAGCTCTTACACACTCCAAAGTTTCATTAAGCTACGTCAGTAATCATTTAGAATTTATTTTCAGTGTTTGTTCCCAAACAGTTAGCAATGATGTAAGAACACAGTGACCATGTTGTGTGACTTCTTGTGGCGTGCTTGGAGATTCTAATTGCAGATGTTATCCAGCCAAAATTGTTGATTTGTGAGTTGCTGTTGTATAGTTTTTACCCACATTCAGTAAAATAATGGCTTTAAAGTGCTATTGCAGTTTTGCTTCAGGGTTTAAGTAAAAGTTGAAGGAACACTCTGGGGGGTCAAAGGGGTCAAAAAAGACTATATCCTTCTGTTTTGTGTAAACCTATTCATTTCCACGATGATATGGTCAGCACATGAATGAGTAAAATCTTGCCTTTTTATCAGGACTTGAATCCTCAATTAAGACATGAACAGAAGCTTTTCTATAGCAGTGTTATTTTAATATTATATACTATTATAGTGTGTATTTGTATTTTGACTTAGTTTTTATTTTAATTAATTTAGAGTTTGTTGTGTTGTGTTTTATTAAAACATTAAAATGCACCCAAACATTTTTTTTCTTTAACTTTTTTTTTTCTTTTTTCATTTGAGTCATTTTTATAGATCAACTTAAACATTTTCAGCTTAAATTTCCGTTTAATTTCAATTAAGTAATTTTTTGTTAAATAGTTTGTTTGTTAATGATAACAAATATGCTTTATATACCAGCATATCTGTTATAAGCAGTTAAATTGTCATGTTTTAAACCTAAAGTGCTCAGAGATTGGTGAAAGGGTCATAGTTTATAATGAAGTAAACCATCATTCCCATATAAGCTGTCAAAAAAAAGAGAGACAGTCTGTAAAGCAAGTCTTTAGATGAAATGTAAAGTCATTGTAAACTGAGCTCTGAATGGCAGAAATGGGATTTTATTGTGATCCATTATGTCAGTTTGTCAATGTGCTGTAAGTGGAAGAGAGCACTGAAACAAGCACATCCTCCTCCTGCCCTTCAACCTAGAGATCTTGCGTCCGCTCCATGCTTGCTATGTGTCTTTCATGTATTGGCCCCTTTCTCTGTCATTTTTATTTTTGTTTTGACCTGAATTATCTCGGTTTCCCTTCCTTCCCCCTTATTTGTTCTCCACGTCTCCGTGGCAGAGGTTCTGACATGTTGTTTTTTTTTTGGTCCCATCTGGCAGCTGCGCAGCTTGTTTGTGTTGGCTGAGCCCTGCTTGTTCCAGTGCTTTGCTTCTCTTTCGTGGAACTGACCAAGCAGGAGGAGGGGCTCCAGTTCCTCTGTCCGCGCCAGCAACCATGATAAAGAACCTTGGGCCATTAGCACACTGGCTTCCTCTTCAAACCGAAGGAAAAAAGACCCTCTCCACCAACTGCAGTTCTGCACTTAGACTAATGTTAGTCTAAAGGAGACCGTACTTTTTTTTTTTTTTACGATTACTTACATTTAAACACACATTTTCACTTAGTTGTCTGACTCTTGGCCTGCATGTGAAACGCTGCACTAGACAGTGGCTATGTTCACGTTAGAAACCTAAATATTTAGTTTGATAATTTTGCTTTGTTTACATTGGTTTTTATGTGTAACCTACATTTGGAATCAGTGAGAAACTGACCCAGCTCCTTTCCTATTTGTAAAAACTATAAAGTCACCTGCTTTGCATATGCTGATAACCTTAAAGGGTTAGTTCACCCAAAAATGAAAATTAGCCCATAAATTACTCACCCTCAAGTCATCCTAGGTGTATATGACTTTCTTCTTTCAGACGAGTCCAGTCGGAGTTATATAAAAAATAGTCTTTGATCTTTCAAGTTGTTTAATGCCACTCAGCGGGTGTTGCATGCATCAGTCCAAAAGAAGTTAAATAAAAAGTGCACATCAATCCATAATAAAAAGTGTCTCGCACGGCTCCGGGGGGTGAACAAAGGCCTCCTGTAGTGAATCGATGCGTTTTTGTAAGAAAAATATCCATATTCAAAATGTAATAATCACTTTAATCTAGCTTGCACCAACAGTCCTACACGGAAGCAGCTCCGGGCGGATGACGTATGAGTTCAGAGTTGTGTGAGTCTCGTGAAAACCAACGTTGTTAACAGGATCAAAGGAACAAAGTTTCCTTACTTTAGCAAAGGAAACCAGTCTCCTCTTGGCATATACTGTATCGAAATCCTCCGACATTCTTCATTACAAATCCTCGTTTTGTACTTCTAATAAGTAACCGTTGTTTTGTTTTGATCTCTCCCTGCGCTTCCGCGTGCGTCACTTCTGAGCGGCACATACGCGAAGTCTTAGTCATCAGCCCGGAGCTGCTTCTGTTTACAACAGTGAGCACAAGCTAGATTAAATTGATTATTACGTTTTAAATATTTTCGATTCGCTTTGTCCACCCCCGCAGCCATGTGAGACACTTTTTTTATGGATGGGCGCTTTTTATTTAACTTCTTTTGGACTGATGCTTGCAACACCCGCTGAGTGCCATTAAACCGCTTGAAAGATCAAGACTTCTTTAATATAACTCCGACTGGATTCGTTTGAAAGAAGAAAGTCATATACACCTAGGATGACTTGAGGGTGAGTAATTTATGGACTAATTTTCATTTCTGGGTGAACTCACCTTAATAACAGATCTCATGTTGGAAGGCTGTCAAGTAAATCCAAATTGAAACCTTAATTCCATAGTTATTTAATTTAATAATTTTTTTCTCGTAAAGCTAAGATTGTTTTAAAAGTTTAAACGCATGTAAAACATCTTGGTAAATTAAATTTGCTTTCTCTAAACCTTAAGAAGCCTGAAATCTCTCAGTTTCTGCACTGACTCTGCTACCCTCCAGATGTTCTACAGTACAGAATCAACTTTATTGATGCTGTATAATGTTGTTTGCACCTGTTGGATAAATATGGGTCACATCACATCACACTTTTCTTTATCAAATTAATTTATTAAAGTATATGAAAAATGCTATTCATGCATACAGTGACTTGAATACATCTCTTCTATAATGAGCATGTTTTTAATTCCTGAATTCTGAAATGGAAAAAATCTTACCCGACCCCAAATTTTTGAACGGTAGTGCATGTAATTGACCCGCATTTATTGTATCAATTGTGTGACTACAGATACAAAGAGCCCAAATCTGGAAATTCAGATCTGTGGTACATGTTTCTTTATGCATGTTCATGAACATTGGAAACAGATGGGTTTTACGCCTGAATTCTGCTGTTATGAGAAAGACACTCTTTAAACTTACAGCATAAAACATTGGGGTCATTGTGTTTTGTGCATGTGGATTGTGTTTCCTAGGTCTCTGTTCATGTGAGCACCACCTACACGACTTTGTTCTGATTGGCCAGTACTTGCTTTGTTTAGCTTTTCTCTCACTTGATCATCTGCTTCTCTGTTCATATTTTCCACCCTCTTCTTGGTCCTTTCTGTTTGTTGGTGACATCTATGTCCTGGTGTTCATCACATGTTCACTGTATGCTGCGCATGTTTAGATGTCTGGCCTCCTTTGAAATACTGTTTGGCCATTCCAGTCACGTCAATCATGCGTTTTTAACCTTTGACCCATATTCTGTGTTTGTGTCATATGCATTAGATCTTAAGAGTTCTGTGCTCATCGTCACACTGAAGATTAGATACGTTTTTGAAAGGCAAAAAAAAAAATAGCACCATTTGAGCATGGAAAGCTACATTTTTAAGAACTTTCTAAGCTCAAGATAAACTCCTTTTTTTTTTTTTTTGAGGTAGTCCAGCCAGGTTACTTTGTTCTTGTTATTCAGTATCAACTATTTTGCACAGTGAAGGTGACTCCATTATTCAGATTCGTCTTTTAACTTTCTGTTGTCAGGTCATATGAGAAATGATAGAATTGCAACGCTTTTTTACTTTCCTTGTTAGGAAAGTAGGCCTGAAGGGATGTGATGAGTGAATGTGTGTGAAATGTTTCTTTTTTTAATTAATTAATTTATTTATTTATTAATTAAATGTAAGGAGAGACAGCGAGCGATCAGCAGTAACAAGACAGGAACTATGACTGTTCAGTCTAGTTGCAGGAATGAGTTGAGGCATTGCGGTTGCTGTCTGGCTTTTAAAACTAAGTGAGAATCCAGTTTGTGTGGTTCTCTATCACAATGGCGACAAGGGAAAGTAGAAACTCCTTGACAAGTTTCCAAGCGAAGAAAGGCAGTCTGAATAAGTCCAAGAATTTATTCGTATGACATGATCGGCACACATTTTCATGTGTGTGTGTGTGTATATACACGGCCGTAAAAGTTTGGGTCAGTAACGATTGTAATGTTTTTACAGGAGTGTCTTCTGCTCAAGGCTGCATTTATTTGATCAAAAATAAGAAAAAAACGTAATCTTGCAAAATGTTATTACAATATAGAATAATGGTTTCTATTTTAATATCCTTTAAAATCTAATTTATTTCTGTGATCAAACTGAATTTTCAGCATCATTACTCAAGTCTAAAGTGTCACTGATCTTCAGAAATCAGTATAATATGCGGATTTATTATTAGAATTATCAATGGTGGCAACAGTTGTGCTGCCAAATATTTTTTTGGAAACTGCAGTACTTTTTTCAGGATTCAATGATGAATAAAAAGTTTAAAAGAACATCATTTATTTGAAATATAAATATTTTTCTAACAATATACATCTTTGCTATCACTTATACATTTAACACATCCTTGCTGAATAAAAAGTATTAATTTATTTCAAAAAATAGAAAAGTATAAAAATGTACTGACCCAAAACTTTTGAACTGTAGTGTATATTGTAAGAAAAAAATTATATTTGAAATAAATGCTCTTCTTTTTAACTTTATTCATCAAAGAATCCTGAAAAAAAAAGTATCACAGGTTCCAAAAAAGATTAAGCAACAAAACCGTTTCCAATACTGATAATAAACCAGCATATTAGAATGATTTCTAAAGGACTTATGCTGAAAATTCAGCTTTGCATCAAAAGAATAAATGAGATTTTAATGTATATAAAATATGAAACACTTTTTTTACATCATAAATAATAATATTTCACTATATTACTGTTTTTGCTGTATTTTTTATTAAATAAATGCATCCTTGTTGAGCATAAGAAACTCTTGTAAAAAACATAAAAAATCATTCTGAACCCAAACTTGTTACCGGTAGTGATGATATATATATACAGTGGGTACGGAAAGATTCAGACCCCCTTAAATTTTTTCACTCTTTGTTATATTGCAGCCATTTTCTAAAATCCTTTAAGTTAATTTTTTTTCCTCAAATTACACAGAGCACCCATTTGCAGAAAAAAACACAGGAAAACAAAAAAAATTGTTGAAAATTTTGAGATTTATTAAAAAAGAAAAACTGAAATATCACATGGTCATATGTATTCAGACCCTTTGCTGTGACACTTAAATATTTAACTCAGGTGCTGTCCATTTCTTCTGATAATCCTTGAGATGGTTCTACTCCTTCATTTGAGTCCAGTTGTGTTTGATTTTACTGATTGGACTTGATTAGGAAAGCCGCACACCTGTCTATATAAGGCCTTACAGCTAACAGTGCATGTCAGAGCAAATGAGAATCATGGGGTCAAAGGAACTGCCTGAAGAGCTCATAGACAGAATTGTGGCAAGGCACAGATCTGGCCAGGGTTACAAAAAAAAATTCTGCTGCACTTAAGGGTCCTAAGAGCACAGTGGCCTCCATAATCCTTAAATGGAAGAAGTTTGGGACGACCAGAACCCTTCCTAAAACTGGCCGTCCGGCCAAACTGAGCTATAGGGGGAGAAGAGCCTTGGTGAGAGAGTAAAGAGACACAAAGATCACTGTGGCTGAGCTCTAGAGATGCAGTCGGGAGATGGGAGAATGTTGTAGAAAGTCAGCCATCACTGCAGCCTCCACCAGTCGGGGCTTTATGGCAGAGTGGCCCGACGGAAGCCTCTCCTCAGTGCAGGACACATGAAAGCCCGCATGGAGGACTCCAAGATGGTGAGAAATAGATTCTCTATGGGCGGGGGCCCGGGGGAGGGGCGGTTGAGGAGACCAAGATAGAACTTTTTGGCCTTATTTCTAAGCGGTATGTGTGGAGAAAACCGGGCAATGCTCATCACCTGTCCAATACAGTCCCAACTTTGAAGCATGGTGGTGGCAGCATCATGTGTGGGGGTGTTTTTCAGCTGCAGGACAGGACGACTGGTTGCAATCGAGGGAAAGATGATTGCGGCCAAGTACAGGGATATCCTGGACGAAAACTTCTCCAGAGTGCTCAGGACCTCAGGTTGGGCCGAAGGTTTACCTTCCAACAATACAATTACCCTAAGCACACAGCTAAAATAACACAGCTTCACAACAACTATTTGACTGTTCTTGAATGGCCCAGCCAGAGCCCTGACTTAAACCCAATTGAGGGAGATCTCTGGAGAGACCTAAAAATGGCTGTCCACCAACGTTTACCATCAAACCTGACAGAACTGGAGAGGATCTGAAAGGAGGAATGGCAGAGGATCCCCAAATCCAGGTGTGAAAAAACTTGTTGCATCTTTCCCAAAAAGACTCATGGCTGTATTAGATCAAAAGGTGCTTCTACTAAATACTGAGCAAAGGGTCTGAATACTTAGGACCATGTGATTTTTCAGTTTTTCTTTTTTAATAAATCTGCAAAAATGTCAACAAATCTGTGTTTTCTGTCAATATGGGGTGCTGTGTGTACATAAATGAGGAAAAAAAAATTAACTTAAATGATTTTAGCAACTGGCTGCAATATAACAAGAGTGAAAAATTTAAGGGGGTCTGAATACTTTCGTACCCACTGTATATATATACTGTATATACAATATTTCAGTTTATCACATAAAAACTGGCTCTAACCGCACTAACTAGTCGTTATTGATTTAAAAAAAACTTCATTGAGAGATTGCAAGTGTAAGCTTGTGCAACAAAGAAGGAGAGCTTAATAAATGTAGCTAAATTATCCACTTTGATGAAATATTTGTTAGAATCATGTTTCATCATATTGTCCATTTGGTGTTTGATGGTACATAAGCATTCCTTTGCTTCATAGCTGGGCTGACACAATTTAAGGTGAATTGCTGGTTATTCCTGTGATGAGAACCTGGTCACAGGTATGTGCTCTTAAAAAGGTCAGCTGTCTAAATGCCGCTTTTATTGTGGTTCTTTTCCTTTTAAAGCAGATAACGCGATCTTCACAGGAAGACAAGGCAGACGACAAGAACGAAGAGGACAAATCGGAGAAATCAGAGAAGAAAGAGGACGAGGAGAAGGAAGAGGAGGAGAAAGATGAAAAAGAGGACTCAAAGTAAGTTCCATGTGTTTTCTTTTTTTTCTATCATTTTCCTTAGATAGGTGTAATGAATAGGGGTGTAACGATTCATCGATATGGATCGATACTAGGGATGCAGCGATTAACCGGTTTCGCCATTAACCGCGCTTTAAAACGTCACGGTTAATTAATTGTAAAGGTTCCGCTAAACCGAGTGTTTCTGTTACACGGAACGGAACTGTTGCAGCTTGCGCAAAACGAAAACAAAGTTACACTAGCGGTGCACCAGCTTAAAATGACGTGCTTATCAGATGGACGGAGGCTACTACATGCATTAGATTAAGCTTTATTTCCACCAGAGAAATGCCTGTCGATAGTGTGGGACCATTTTGAGTAGGCTACACCAAGAATGACCAGGGTGTCATTTAAATATTGCTGCAAAAAACTGCTGCTAAAGAGCGAATACATAAGGTACAATGCACAGCTAGCTGTACATTGAACGATTTTAATGCACGACGTGAAGGCAAGAACCACCTGACGCGAAGCTACAGCTCATTAGCTCCGCATTCTGCCCGCTTCAGATCAGAAAGAGATGAAATAGTGTGGTAAGATCACATTTATTTGAATGAATTAATTATAACATTTAGCTACTTGAATTAATTATTCGAGAGAGCGAGAGAGAGAGGTGACAGTTGCCTGTGTGAATTAGCCTACCTGCGTCTGTGTGTTTCTCCAGTAGGCTATTTAATCTATTTTATTAATAAAAGTCACGGGGCAGCGTTCTTAAGAAGTTTGTGTCCTCCTGAATGTTTGTACACGTGCGCAGCGCGATCTCTGATCTCACAAACCAAAATAATAGACATTATTTTCTCAGGCCACATGTAAAATCACATGATTTATTATAATGATTATTAAAATGAATAGGCTACGTATGGATGACATTTGATTTACAATATTTCAGTTTATTTCCATCATTAGTAACAGTTTCCCCTGTGGGACAAATAAAGTTAATATTAGTCGTATATTAATAATAGGCTACTTCATTAACTTTGTTACTTACTATCCCTGTTGTAGTATTATTCACAAGTAAAAACCAACAATATTTTTTTTACCATGTTTCCAAATTCTCTACCCCAGGTTCAAAAGAAATGTAAAGAATGTACAAACTGAAAACACTAAATACTTTGTGATATATATATATATATATATATATATAATATAGATATATATATATAATATATTATATAGTTAAACATATAGTTTAAAAATATAGTTTAAATTTTTTTATATTAGTTATGTTCCGTGGCTCAGTGGTAGAGCATTGCGTTAGCAGCACAAAAGGTCGTGGGTTCTATTCCTAGGGAACACACATACTGGTAATGTATAGCCTGAATGCACTGTAAGTCGCTTTGGATAAAAGCGTCTGCTAAATGCATAAATTATTATTATTAATAATTGTCTATTTCCATTTGTTATTTTCAAAAGAGAAATACTGTCATGGATGTTTACAGAGCAGAGGTCACCTTTTTTTAATTCCAATGGGAGAGATGGACTTTTGTTTGTCTTTTGTTTATTATTATTTTGTGTTGTATTCTTGGTTACTGTGTTCTTTTCAGTTTCAAATACCAGCAATAAATAACACTTTAATATCTAAAAAGTGTTCATGTGATTTTATACATTAGTAATGTTGGGAAATGAATAAATGCATAATAATCGCCATAATCGTAAAACCGTGATTATTCCTCAGACAATAATCGTACCAACAAAATCTATAATCGTTGCAGCCCTCATCGATACGATGTCTGACGATACGATGCATCGATGCCACGTGTAAAATATCGATATCTGTAGTATAAATAGACACCTTTATTTTGGCACTGTCCACATTTTCACATAATGTCCGTCTATGCACTACCGCCAACACGTGCATTCTCGTTCAAACTCACGTATCAGGACTCCATATAAGGACTGCCCGAAGGCACAAGGTGAGCAGAAAAGACGCTCGGGATTGTTTGCGGAACAGTCGCACGCTGTGTGAGAAGTTTTCTGCGCACGCACACAGACAGCCGCGTCTACACCGAGCGAATACTAAATTGAGATCTCTTCCGCTTTTTTGTGCATGGATGAATAAATACAGACAAAATTACTTCAAAATGCGCGTTTTGGTGAATGTCCTAGTAAACACAGTCGGTTAGGCATATGTCTAACGTAAACAGTTGAGAAAGAAAAGGCATGTGTATCAGTATATATAAAATCCGTGCTTTCATTCTTAAAGTGAAAGCAAACTAATAATAAATCTAATGCTGACAAAAAATACAAGTGCTCACTGCTCCTGACTAAATAACCTTTGTAACATCAAAAATGATTAATCTATATTTAATTTATACATTGAAGACTATGCACTTATTTTACATTTGATTATTACATTTCTGTAATCAGCTGAAAAACCTGAAAAGCACTGTTTATTGTACTTGTGTCTTTGTATTTATTTTCTGCTATTGCTTGTAATTTGATTATTTGATTTTTAGCACTGAGCCCATAGTAGCAGCCAGAATAGTTTTTTAATTTTTAATTTTCTTTATTATTAAAAAAAAAAAAAGTGTAGGCCTATTTTTTTTGTTGTGAATGTCCCAATTGAGGTACAGGATGTGAAAATGTCAGATAAATGTTAATGTTATATATTTTGGTTGCATTTGTGAGTTAATAAAAATGTAGATGGTTGTTTAAAATGGGTATATAATATCGATATATCGATCGATATACTCCTGTATCGAATCGTAATCGTATCGTAGAACTTTTTGAGGTATCGGCAAATATCGTATCGCTGGGTATGAGAATCGATATCGTATCGTATCGTGACGAACCATCCGATTTACACCCCTAGTAATGAACTGGCCTCAATTCGCCCTTTTTCTCCAACTCCACTGTGAGATCTCAAAGGCCACATCCACACTGAAAATTTGGGAGCGACAACAGCACAGTTATTGTTTTGTTGGTATGATACCGGATTCAGTCTCGAAATTGCAGTGTTTTCTAAATTTTTTAAAAGTTTGAAAGGATCTTTTCACTTAAACCACCCGAATAATAGATAGCGTATAGATGTTTTGTTGCTCTCTCAATGAGTGTGCAGTAGTTTAAAGTAGGCAAGATTATCTGTTTTCTGTGAGGTGAGCCTTATTGTAACAGGGGCTTAAGATTAGCCTCATTAACTTATTTGGTTTGGAGGAGACGGTGTGCTTTACTCGGGACCTGTTATGTCACTACCAGGAATTCAACAAAAAGTAGAATAAATCATGAAAAAACTGGGGGGTTTTACTCTTCTGTGAATACAAAAAAATGGTACAGAAGTGGTTTTGAAATCTGTGTGAGCTCCTGTTATGGAAACTGTGATAAACTCCAAAAGACTAATACCATCATAGCAGATGAGAAATTCGCACAGTGTCTGCTTTTGTAACTCTTGAGTTCTGCTCACCCTGACCATCTGAATAGATGTAGCTGAATAGAGTTCAGTGCAGAGAGTCTTTATTCCTTGTCTTTGCCCCCACAGGGACATCAGTAAAGATAAAGAGAAGTGTGAGGGAGAGGAGGAAGAGGGTAAGGAGCAGAGCACGCCACGCGGCCGAAAGACCGCCAACAGCCAGGGCCGCCGTAAGGGCCGCATCACCACCCGCTCCATGGCCAATAATGAGGCTGCGTCTGTGGTTGCAGAGGAACCACCTCCACCGCCACCTGAACCAGGTAACACCCAAATGCCCATGCGCAACTGTTACTTGCTCTCTCTGGCCAGTGCTGCGTTGTCATCCTACATTTGTTGACCATGTGTTTTTATGCCTTGCAAACTTAAACATTTGGTTTGATGTGGTACATTGAATATTATTGTCATTCATTTAAAATATGTTTATATAAAAACAGCTGTGCTGCTTAATATTTGTGTTAATTTTTGAATAGAAAGTCCAAAAAAAGAGTGTTTTCTTTTTAATGGAAATTTTTTCTGACAGTCTTTACTGTCACTTTTTAGCCATTTTTGCCAATCAAAAACCTAATAAGTTCGTGTATTAAACAGTTTTAGAAAAGAAAAGAAATTAAAAAAAATTATAAAAGAAAGTGAACGTTAAATGAAAAATAAAAATACATTTTTCTTTATGACGCACATAAAATAAGTAACAAATGGAGCCAGTAAACATGTACAAAGAAAAATATGAGTTACTGGCCTAACCAACTAGCAGAAAAAAATCTTAAGAAAAATATATTTTTTAAATCTTACCTTATTGTAAAGACTTAACTCTTTTTCATTCAGTCAAACAGTTTCACATTTACACAATTACACAAAACTGAAATCAGGGAACACCTGAGAACTAGTGATGTGTTGTTGTTTTTTTTAATGATCAGTCCAAGCTGATTTGCTAATAATGCATCCGACTTCCTAATACTTGGGCACACAAGCACAACTGAGCCCAAGTCCTGATGGTTTATTCTGTTGCTTAGTTCTGCCAGAGCCCACACCCCCCTCTAAACCTGAGCCAGTGCAGAAACCAGCACGAGAGCCTGCGAAACCCTCTCCTGCAGCCAGTGCAGAGACACGAGGTAAGCGCTGTCTTTTTTTCCCCCACATACTTTCCCTCTCTCTTTCTGTTCAAATAGCTTCTTGCATCAACACACTCACTCACTTTGTCACCTCTCAAAAAGGTGCATCGCTGTGGCTCTGTGATGTTTTTCTGCTGATCGTGTGGTCAGTCTGTGGAAGTGTGAGTGTGAGCTGTTCCTCTGTGACCTCGTTACACAGCCTGAAAGTCACCTAGTTCGCTGCTCTCTCTGACCGCAGCATGGTGTACGTGTTGTTTGTGGGGTTTGATTCAGTTGCTGTTGTGATAGAAAGGCTGCTGTACAGAAACACAGTGGATTTGATCCCTGAGGCTCATGAAACAGCATCTCTTCAGAATTATTTCTCTTCTGTTTTTCACTGTTATGATATATAGAGTGTTTCTCTTCATTTTATTGTTTATTCCTTTTGCACTCGTTGGTTCCCTCCCTTCGCCTTTTTTTGTTGCTCTTTTGCTCCATCTCTCTCTCTCTCTCTTTCTCTCTCTCTCTCTCTCTCTCTCTCTCTCTCTCTCTCTCTTTCTCTCTCTTCTCTATCTTCTATCTCCACATTCTCTTTTTCTCGTTCTCCCTCTCTCTCTCTCTCTCTCTCTCTCTCTCTCTCTCTCTCTCTCTCTCTCTCTCTCTCTCTTTCTCTGTGAGATTGTTTGTCCATTCTTTCCTATCTCCAAATCATCTCTTCTTCCTGCCACCCAACGCCAGACTCAAGGTCTCTGAGTTTGTGTTGCCGTGGTAACAGCGGGTGGAGGGATCGCCATGGAGACAATAATGAGAGGCAGGTAAACGCGGCGAGTCTCAGGAGGAGTTTGATTAGAGCGAAAAGGGGAATGAAAGAACGGCCTGATTGTTTCATTTAGCTTTTGGTGCCACTTTAAAACGAATTAAGAGACCTCATAGCTCAGTAAAAATTGTTAATTACATTTGCCCCTGAATGCAGGCTGCGTCCACGTCAGAAATTATAGCTGATTAGCGCGCCGTACTGAAGTTTAGTCACCGATTGTGTTTTGTCATTCCTTCTGTTTCACGATGGAGTCTCCAGTCTGACCTCTGTCCTCTGTATTATGATCTGATGGACCAGTAAAGCTATTAAACCTCTAGCCCTCGTGGGCCCGAAGAGAGTCTGCCCATCTGGCCTAATAAAGTTTGTGTCCGTGCTTGATTTTTATCTTGTCATTCTCTGTCTTTAAAGTGGGTTTAAAATTTTAAACAGGCGCTCAAGAGCCATAATGCACCAATTCAATGTCTAAACCGCCATCAACATGACGAAGCAGTGGAGTATGAGCATATAAACGTAACACGCACACACTCAGGGGTCACGGGGTAACGTAAACAGCGTCTAGTGGGTCACCAAAGAGACATTTATTTGAAGAGTTTTAGCGGAGACATCGAAGTCATCCAAACACTGCAGGACACACACTCGCACTCTCGCATAAATGTCAGAGGTTCACACTGTGCTAAATCTGTCTTAGTGTTTAGTCAATTTCAATTTCAAGGAGACCCTCAGAGCGGGCGGGAGAGGAGAGCACAGGCTGTCTTTCTCTACCGTGCTGTCTTTCTCTCTCTTTTGCTCTTGCTGTAGTTTGAGTGGAAATTATGTAGGGAGGGGTTGTTGCGCTGCTCGCTTTAGCTCGGCTACTGTTATGAGACAGACTGCCTAATGATATGGGTGAGAGTGTGTGTTGGTCTTAGACCCAGAAGGGAGGTGCTTCTGCACTCCTCCACTGTCGGCTTGAGATCAGCTGACTGGACTCTCCTAGAGACCGAGCATGAAAGAGAGAGACAGGAGAAAGAGAGAGGCGAGACTGCCTAGTTGAGTCCAGTAAGCGCCATGGAGGGAAAGCAATAAACGGGGCAAAGGACAGAAAGCGTTTGGAGACTGAGGGAGGGAGGGAAGGTCTTGAGGAGGGTGGAGGTCTCTGCAGCGCCCGAGTGTAAACAGATAGAGAGGGAGGGTGTGAGATGAGCCGTGTCGTATAGCGCTGCTTGAGTTTTCCCTCACTGACGCTGCCGGTGTGTGTCGCTACAGGCGCAGTTGAAGCTGGAGAGACGTCTCGCTGGACAGAGGAGGAGATGGAGATCGCCAAAAAAGGTACTGCTTGACTTTTACTTCATCTCCCTCCCCCACCCCCTCTCCTTCTCTGGTTCTCAATTGGCTCTGTCTGATCTCATTTTCACACACACACGCACACACTTTTCACCTCACTTTTGCTCTACTTCCTTCACGTCTTGGTGGTTTTGCATGGGTTTGTGGGTTGCGCTTGTGAGCATCCTCTTTGTAGTAGATTAGGACTGCACAGAAGAAACTGAAGTGACTGTTTGACTGTATAACCTTTACAAGACAACCACTCACCCCATGTGAAAGAATGACAGAAATAGTGTTGAGGGCAAATGTTTTGAGTTGAAAGTTTAATGGGCTTGTTTAGTGAATCTCGCGGAATACATGAACACATGTCACCTCAAAATCAAAAGGGAAGAAAAAGTAATTATATAAGGTACAAGAAACTGAAGCCTTGTTCTTGGACCATTACACTTTTTTTGTACTATGGCATTATTTCATGACAATTCAGCACATTGTTCACAAAATTCTTGCTTTGCAGAGTGATTATGCAGGGAAGGTGGGCTCTTGCTTTGAAAGCTAGTTTGCTATCGCTAGCCTCTCCAAAATCGCCTACCCTACCATTAATTTGATCAAAAGTATTAAAGACATTTATAATCTTGCAGTTATAATGTTATAATTTCAATTTTTTTTAAAATGCAGTTCTTTTGAACTTATTTTTCATCAAAGAATCCTGAAGAAATCTCTACAAAAATATTATTTGTGTATTGAAATAAAATTTGTGAATTAATTAGCAATTTTACTATTTTAAATTGTCCATTCAAATCTGTATTTTACTGATTCAAATTGATTAAACTTTTTAAATTCATTGCATTGTTTATCAAACATAGATGAGTTGTGCACTTCCTCAATCAGCCGTGTTCATCTGCACATTTTACTTGAGCATTTCCATCATTACAGGTGTGGTATTTGTGGTCAAAACATGAAATAGAACTAAGGTACTAATTATTCTACAGTGAATCTCCTTTTAATTTTGATTGCTAAAATACTTTTAAAAAAATTACAGTATTTTATTCATATTTGCAAATTAGTAATATAGTGTTATTTCTTTGCATTGCAGTAATATGTTTTTTTTTTATTACGTCCTAATATGCGTTTCATTCAAAATTGAAATTAATTTAGATTTAGTTTTATTGGTGAAATGTGACTTGGACATGATCTTAACAGCCTGGAAAGGAGGACAGTAAAAATCTGCTTAATGTTCTTAGTTAGTGGATCACCACCACCACTTTTGTGAGCAGTTTTTGTGAATTTGTCGTCAACCCTTCTGAGGCCTGGTCATTATGGATTCATATTATAGTGTAGACTATTTATTATTTATATGTAACATTTGAAATTCTTAGAGATGCATATCCTAAGATGAAGGCACACTTATGTTTTTGCATTAAGAACATTTACACACATGAATATTGTAGTGGTGTACACAAATAGTCGAATATTCAATATGTAATTATTATTCGAAAGCTGAAAACACTTCAAATTTTACTGTTTTGCTTTGCTGGCTGTAAATGCATGGAATCCATGATAAATCCTAAGCGTGCAAACTAAAAGTTATAAGTAAATGCACTGGGTCGCGCTGAGGAGCGTGTTAACAAGGCAATTGTATTTGATCACAGAATGTCGTCGTGTGCCTCACAAAGTTTGGAATTACTTTGATCAAAATGATTCATTGAAACTGAGTTATCATAATACCACCACCACAATGAGAAATCACATGAAATCCAAACACCAGTCGACTGAGGAAAGACAGCTGTCCATCACTGCATTCATGACTGCAGGTAAGCGCAGCTGTACCCAGAGTGAGCCGAGAAGAGAGCTTATCTGATGATCTTGAGACATATGCTTCCTTTAAGTGTCCTCGAGGGAGAGTGCTTTAAGAACAGAAAACACAAAGCACTGCAAGACACTTTAATTAGCACACCGTTATCTCTGTGTCTCCGTTATCACCTTTGTTCGCCTGGGACGTCTGGGTGGGTCGTGTTTCTTATATGTTACGGACTTGAGGGAGCCAACGTTCATGTGGATTTATTGTTGGTCTGTCGCACATTAACATGATGTGAGACAAAATAAACATGATAAACATAGGCCGACTCGAGTGTATGTAGGTTCTTTACTGTAATTGGCACTGTCTGCTTTATTTTTCCTGTTGCTCTGCAGCTTGCCTTGGTTTTTTTGTTTTGTTTCACAACTAAAGAAAACCCTTGAATAACTTACGTGTTGTAGAACTTGTTTGGTATATACCTAATAATATAGCAATGGTGACAAAAACTAAATGTATTTTAAATAAACAAATATTCAAATATTAGTTTTTTTAATGAGCAAATATTCGAATAGAATATTTTTGAAAAATGCCCATCCCTACTATATTGACTGATAAAGAAATGTAAGTGTAGGAGGGGTTTATATTAATAAAAAAGCACTCACAGAATCATTCACACACAAATGTCCTCTCTTTAGTAGAGGGGAAGTTCAGTCTACTGAGGAACCAACATATAGTTGTGTGTGTTTCTCCCTGTATATTTTGCACAGACCTCTGGTGAGCCATCAGTAGGTACGTTTACATGGACAATTTTTGCTTCCATCGGAATGAATTCATTCTGATTGACGAATCCGCACGTATTGTTTACATAACGCTACTACTCTCTAAAAAATGCTGGGTTGAATACAACCCAGTGCTTGGTAAAATAGGGACAAACCCAGCAATTGGGTTGTTTTGACCCAGCAGTTGGGTTGTTTTGACCCAGTGGTTGGGTTAAATATTTAACCCAACCACTGGGTCAAAACCGCCCAGTTGCTGGGTTTGTCCCTATTTTACCCAGCACTGGGTTGTATTTAACCCAGCATTTTTTAGAGTGTAAATAAAGTGATCGGGTTGATATGCACATTTATATGTCACAAGCTTCTGATCGGATTTACTCTTTTGACATGCGCACACTATATGAGTTTCCCACTGTTGTCGCATACTGTTTTAAAAAGCACACTTAATATTTATCTACTTCGGGTCCTAATTAGGCGACGAGCAGCACATGAGCTGTTGTGCTGTGCTGCTTACTTTATAAAGCAGTAAAAGTGCCCCTTCCTGCACCCAAAGCCAGTCGTCTGTTGATGAGAGTCTTAAACAAGGACTGGTGGGACGTTGTCCTGCTCCACTTCACAGACGCTGAGTGAAAGGGGAGTTTTATAATGACGGGACACTCATTTATGACACTATTCACCAGGAAGAACAGCTCGTTCCGCGCGTCATACGTCATTACACTATTTCTACGTCACTGCGCATACGCAGTACTTTACAGTTTCGGTTTTCAATCTGATCAAGTGTTTACCATGTCCTCTCGCTCGGATTACAAAAGGAATAAACCACCCCTTACAATCCAATCGAAATCTGAATTTCCTAACTTATTTCTTAAGATAACTTCCAAGGAGTTTGTAAGAATGTCCGTTAAGAACCTCTAAAATATTTTCTTAAGAGCATCTTATTTTTTTCTTAAGAAATAAAATGATTGAATAAATTGTGTTTCTTACTGAAGACTCACTGATAAACTAAATCAAAACATTTCAAGGATTGTATTTTTGCGCTGCCTATAAATGACCGTATTAATCATAATGACCAGCTTTACGGGCACTCAGCTTCGCATTTTTAATGCACCGGGTTTTTGAACAGTTACTTTAAAGAGCCTGTCTCAAGATGCAGCGATCTGTTTCATTCAGTTGTGTGCCGTCTTTTTGCGCTACAGTAAACGCGTCTTGTGTATGACCGCGTTCATATTCACTGAATACTGCCAAAGATTATGACGTTTTTATAGGCTAAACTTAACAAAGGGGCCCCATATCCCCTACTATGTATTATATGTAGCTAGTGTTGCTGTAGTGCTTAAGCACAACAATTCATTTGAAATGACCCGACAAACTGCTGCCGACGTGAGCCCGACGAGAGCCGACGAGTTGAACACACCAAACAAACTAGCCCGACTGTCGGCTTGGTGTGTCCCGGCCTTAACTTTAAGAAACGTAACTTTTTTTTTCAAGAAATTGAATTCTTCTTAGGTTTTGTCTTAAGAACAATCTTAAGAAAAAAGATAAGAATATTCTTAAGTCTTTTTGGGAATGCAAAATATTCTTAACTTTTTTTTTTATATTAGAAAATAAGAAGAAAATGGCAGTTAAGAAGAATTTTGTTCTTAAGAATGTTTTGTGAATCTGGCCCCAGGTTCTTATCTATTGCATTAAAGTGCTAGATAAAATAATAATTAGAGATGCACCGATTGACCGGCCAGTGATCGGAATCGGCCGATTTTTCGCTTGACCGGCCCGGATTGGTGACCCGCCGATCAGTCTCACATCTTGCCGATTCCGAACCGATCCTTTTATTGCCAGGGGTGCCGGCAATGAAATCAAAGCCACACTCACAGTCGCGTGTAAACATGTTGTTTCGCGTGAGAATGATTCTAATTTTAATTGAATTCAGTGTAAACAGCGACTGATAATGTACTTATGTCGTGTCAGATGAGGCTTGCACAGCCTGAGTGAGTGTGTGAGAGAGACAGCACACACAAAGTAACTCAGAAATGTATAGATGCATACTGCAGTAGAAAAAAATATATATTTACAAAATATGATTTAGGTAAGCAACATTATACGGCCATGATGTTTCCCCGAATATCAATATCAACACGATTGCAATGTGACACTGATTTTATACAATAGTATTTCAATAAACAAGAAGTTAAAATTAAGTGACTTTTACAAAATTTGACGAAAATAGTTCCGATCAAAGCCACAGCAGGACCGTTGTGTGTCTCCGATCACACACGCTTGGTTTTTCGTTCCTGAGTAAAATCCACATTTTTGAACTAATTGAGTGAGTCAATGATTCATTGCCCATTCCTAAGGACAGTCCACTTGCCTGCCGTTTCTGAAATAATCAGCTGTTTGATGAATCGGGGTTGAATGACTGAATAAATGACGTCACTCACTCCTTAAAATGACATTGCCGCCACCTACTGGTGGTTTGATTATATTTAAAAGTATTATTGCATTTTTTCAATATTTATTTTTTTGTTTAAAAAAATATGTAAAACATTAATCTTATAAAATTATTTATGCATTTGAAATGTTGCAGTGTAAATGCATTTATGGCACCTCAGCTTCATCAAACTGTCTGTGTAAATGCATCTAATGCCACTTCAGATGCAGCTTCTGTTTCCTCAGCAGTGGAAAGATGGAGTTTGTTGATATTGATTTCATTTGAATGGTAACAACTCTACTGTTTCTTATTATTCTAACTGAATTAATTGAAACGAAGTAAGAATTTGATGTGAAAGATGACACATTTAATCAGGTTAGGGGAAAAAAATTACCATTTATGAACATAGTGGGGAATGACATCTGTTTTGTTACATACAGCAACTAATTTTAAGTTAACTATTTCTTCCTCTTTCCAGTCACAGAGCACTTTATTTTGAGAGTTGTTTAAGTGAGAGAAAATCTGTAACTTAGTCCAGATTGGGGGAATTGTAATGTTTAATAATTTATTTTATTATGCAAATAATTTTTGCATTGAAATTTGCATAGATTTTTGTTTGTGTATGCTGTCAATTATAGTTCTTGGAAAGAAAATCGGAATCGACAAAAATCGGTATCGGCAGGTCACACTTCCAAAAAAAATAGGAAATCGGAATCGGCCAAGAAAACTGCAATCGGTGCATCTCTAAATATAATAAATAAACATGACATGTCTGGACTTTACCGAGTTCCGAGCTGTAGAGCTCATGTAGCCATCCACATCGCCAAACTCTCGATGCTCTTTTCTCACCACTGTCATTTTTTACATATTCATCTAAGCGCCACTCAAAAGCTTCAGGTTCGGCTGCGTGTTGTCTTCTATTGGACTTCATCCAGGAATGCTGAATTACAGTCTTGCGCTACAGCACCACACTGGTCAATCCGCATTATTGCAGGCGCTTACATTAGGTCATATGAGATCAAACGACTTCATGACTACAAAAATATTTGTTTTAGCCCTGAAAATATTGTTTCAGCCCTAATATAAATTGATCATAGGAAATTTGTGCAAGTTAGTGTCTCAAGCTCTTGAGTTAATGACACTATTGACTGTCCTCATGGTCTCTGAGAACATCCAGCTAGTTGGAATATCTTGGTTGGCAGTTGGTGGGGTGGGTTTTCATTCTCATGGTAGTGATCAGAGACTGCTATGATCTGGTCCAAACTTTGATTTGTGAACACAAAACCACATACAGTCTCACAGATGTAATTTGTTATCTTTGCTTGTTTGTGTAGCTTGAGTACTTTCTGGAGACACTTAAAATATCATAATACAGAAAGAACACACTCAGGGAAAACAGTATGTGTAAGTTCAGTGTAAGTCTTTTGATCACTGAAGCTGACAACTGCTCCTGGCATGCATGTGGTCCTGGTCATGTGTACTATGACCCTGAATAGACAAATACAGATGCCACACATTCACAGGGTAAAATCACTTCACTAATTGAATTCAAAGTTGATCTGTTGCAATTATTTATTCAGTTTAATTTGCCACCAAATTGGTACATTGCAAGAACCTGAGAAATGCCAGAAGAAAACACTTTTCCAAACCACTCTTCCAGTAGGTTTGCCATCCATACTGTTGTCAAGCTGTTTAGAGTTGGTTGGTGAGCCGCAATCTTTAAGGTGCGGTCACATTTAATGTTGTTTGGCAAATTGTCTGAACTTGAGACATTTCATTAGAAAATTTTGAAATCTGGATTCTACTTGAAGGCAAAATATTTGTCTGTGTAGATTTTGCATCGGATTCAAAATGGTCACACAAATTCACTGCGTTGATTGTCAGAAATCTGCCTGGTTTGAAAGCAACTTCTGTGTGAACAGTGCTGCAGACAATGCTACACTATTGACAATGAACATTTTTTGCTCACAATCTTTAGTAGATATTTAACTAATGTGTTAGCACTTTTATAGAGTGAGCAGTTATTGTTAAGATATCTATGGATAGCTGTCCTTTCTCATTTCTTGACCTAATATTAAGTGATTTGCATCCCTTGCAACCTTAATAATCAACAATAATGTGTCTCTTTGTGGGATACTAAGAAATCAGGCTAATTTTCATGCCGATGCTCATCAGGAATTCAGCTAATCGGGCTGCTTCAACCTTGTGGTGCCCTGCACATCCTGCATTAACTAGTTCATCCATTCTAGCTAAGCTGGCAGGATTACCTGCAACACCGAAGCAGAAGGAGTGGCACAGTCATTGCTAACTAAAACCCAGCCATGTTTCATGTTTAAATAGTGCTGCTGAAGGAAAGAGGGTGTTATCTACATGTTATAGTGGGGCCTGTTAAATGATCTTGTGGTTAATATTAGGCTCCATCCATCCAGAAATCCATTAGTAATACGTAAGGGTTTTGTTTGGCTCCAGGTGACTTCTATTCATTCATAACCTTACCCTCTTTCTCTTGTGCACAGGGCTGGTTGAACATGGTAGGAACTGGTCAGCCATTGCTAATATGGTAGGCAGTAAGAGTGAAGCTCAATGTAAGAACTTTTACTTCAACAACAAGAGACGATACAACCTAGACAATCTACTACGACAACACAAGGTACAGGTACAACTCCAGCATTCATAGAGTAAATCTGCTACATCCAAACAAAACGTAAATTTTTTAGGAGGTCACTCCTATATCTAGATATCTAAATTATCGTACAAAAATTTGGGGTCAATAAGATTTTTGAAAGTAGTCTCTTTTGCTCTTTTGTCTTCATTTAATTAATCAACAATACAATAGTTAAAAAAAACAGTAATATTATAAATTATATTACAATTTGAATGCTTTTCTTTTTCATTTCTTAAAATGTAATTTATTCATGTGATGTTAATTATTAATTTCTTTTAAAAAATTCTTACTGACCTTAAAATTTAAAAAAAAATATTATATAACTAAATCTCTACTAGTTACCAGTTTCCTACAAGTAACAGTGGCTTTGCTGTTTTTAAGCATGATATTTAAAAAGTGGCATAAGAAAGTAGCGTCCCAGAAAGGGTCCTGCAGGGAGACAAAAAGCTGAAAAATGTCTTCCAAATGCATGTGACTGTGGTGTAATCTATAGTTGTGAACTGTTTATGTGTGTATCTTATGATTTTTGCACCTCTTATGTTGTTGTGTGCAGGGTTCCCGTCGGCTCCGTGGAAATCAAGACCCATCACAGAGCGATCCTGCGCCTGATGACGATGAGGAGAGTGATGGTATGATCTCTCTCTGTGATTTTAGGGTGCTTTCACACTAGCACTTTTGGTGCGCACCCGAGTTCAATTGACGTCAGAGTTCAATACGTTTGGATGATGTGAACACTGTCATCCGAACTCGGGTGCGCACCCGCGAACCGTACCCAAGTCCGCTTAAAAGGGGCGGTCTAGCGTACGGTTCATGTGAACTCCGATACGGTTCTCTGCTGATGTGAATGCAATCGTACCAAATTGCAGAAGTGAAGTACCGAATTGCAGAAGTTCACTCAATTTCCTGATGAGCGTGACTGACACGCTGCAAGCAGAGAGCTGTATATCTCATTTTTGTTCGCCTTCAGCGTTCTTTAGAGCATTTGCAGTACATTTGTAAGACAGACATAAGTGCCGTTATTTACTGAAGCTTTGGAAACAAAACCAACGGTTCAAAAACATTCAGTACATATCAGTGTTAATTTCGTCAATGAAGACGACGAAGAAAAATATTCGTTAACGAACATTTTTTCTGTGACTCAGACGAGAACTTTTGCCGAGCTAAAACTATTATCTCATGATAAAAACTATGACGAAATTTATGCCACGTCTTCGTTAACAAGATGAGATGGGACTATAATTTCTTTAGGACTACTGGACATTCAAAATACATCCTATAGGCTACTGTCTTTTCCTTCAAAATGTCGTCCCTGTCTTTGGATGCAATCGCTAAGGGGTGTTTCCATATCTAGTCTCAGTATGGCGGCCGCAGTGGATGGATAGGCTACCAAAATGCGAACTAGCTGATCCTGAAACCACTGGCCTCCAGCAACTCGAAGGGGTAGTGGATAAGGGTGACCAGACGTCCCGTTTTTTCCCAGGAGTCACAATTCGTTGTTGATTATTTTAAAGTTAGTGAAGGCAGGATAGGCGGAATTGCGCTGATAGAGGTGCTCTCTCGCGCGCACGGTCCACTTCTTCAGTTCTCATATACAGAGCGCGATCAGTTCTCAGCGCTCAAATACACACACACAGCAGTCCAAATGTCTATCGTGTAGAGTATCTCACGTGAATACAGTAGGTTATGGATTAAGTGAACGTAAACAGGTGGGTGAAAACTGAACTTGTGTCAGTATTACATGCATGCCTTCCTTCTTAAAGGGACAGCATTCCTAATTAATTAAGTACCTATCCGTGTCATTAATGCTAACCAAAAAAAGATGTTAAATAAATATGTAGTAAATCTACTGTATTTGAAAAATGAGTTAATTTGTATCGCTGTTCGTATTTGTCCTTAATTGTCTTATTCTGCTTCTTTTTTCAAAAATATAATAATTAATATGAACAACATCACGTTTTTTATAAGTTGCTCCCTTTTCCACGCGTTTTAGGGATAGTTCACTCCCAAATTTTCAATTGTCATTAATTATTCCAGTTTACGTCTTTCCAAATACAATCCTTGATTCAAATTTCTCAAATAAGCTTCATTGATTTGGTCTAAGAGAGAAGAATTAATGACTATTTTTGTTTGAAGACTACATATCAAATAGCTACCAAAATAAACTTTGGTAACTGCAGTTTGATTAAAAGTTATGACTAAAAGTTGACAAAAATGCAATGACTTTTCGTCGACTAAAACTATGAAAAACTCAAATCATTTTTTCAAATTAAATCAAATTAACTTTGGACTTTTGTACGATGCAACCTTGGCAACGACCCTTGAAGTGGTGGGCCTTGTAACCAGCTTGAAAGATCAAAGACAATTTTTAATATAACTCCGACTGGCTTCGTCTGAAAGAAGAAAGTCATATACAGCTAGGATGACTTGATGGCGAGTAATTTGTGGGCTAATTTTCATTTTTGGGTGAACTAACCCTTTAAAGTCTTTTACAGCCGGCTGCCTCCAACATAAGCACTAATGCCTAAACAAACACCCTAAAACCCATCACTGTCAGTTTCTTTCTCTGTGACCCATGAACCCAGAGTCCGATCAAGCATAGATGAAGAGAAGTAGTGGGGCCATAATGTAAAGAGAGCAGAAGCAGACAGACTGACACAGAAAGAGGGATAAAGTGAGAGAGCAGTAGAGCAGTGTGCTGACCTGTCTGACTGCAGTGCGTTTTATTAGATCTGACAGCAAAACCCCAGACCGCGCTGCACTGGCACAGAGGTCAACATCCTCCCTCTACTTCTGTCTGTATGTTTAATGAGTGAGAATCAGGAGCAAATGAGGGGAGAACCAGCTGGGTGGGGGAGAGGTGGATGAAAGGGAGAGGAAACAAGTGAATAAGACAGAAGCATAAAGAAAAGAGAGTGGAAAAAGTGGAATGTGCAGAAGGGATAAGATATCTGGACTAATTCTGTCTGCCACACTCGCTCTTATATAAGCGTTCCCTGGCTTTAAAGCCTCAAAAAAGTATGCTGTAAGGAAACTGAGTGCTTCTGCCGAGTATGTTTGCTCTGTTGTGCTTTTATTCAGGCATGGTTGTTGTGATATTTAGTGCTACAACATGACTTCAAGTCTTTATAAAATTCTGTAAACGAAAATTCAACTTGCATTTTAAACACAATAAAAGTAGTTATTTTCCTATGAAAATTCGGCCAATTCAGGGCCAGCGATACCTGTCTGATACATGAACACAGTGCAACTCTTCATATCAGCACTCTTGGAACCAGTACAGTGTTTCGGCACCACGCAGCCCACACAATTGCGTCAGGCCCTGCGGAACGCGTTTTTCTACAGAGAGGGATTGCTATTACCCCAACCGGAAAATGATTTCCTCCGAGGGTAACCAAATGGGATTTCTACCGAGGGGGGAGGAACCCAAGGAATGCAATTTCCACCGAATGGAGAATAATCCCCCTCCTCCCCGGAACGGGATTTCCCTCGGGACCACTTGCTGAGGGCCCCCAAAACTCTAAACATGACTCTGCTTGGAACAACACTTGTACTATCAAATTAAAGTACAATAATTATTAGCTGGACATGTCTCTTAACCCACTTTCTTTCCCTTTGGGTGCCTGTATGTTTGCTTTGTCTTCTTCCCCACCATCTACACTACTGATCAAAAGTTGGACCATTTGCTTTCTGAGATGGCAAAGCTGCATTTTCAGCAGTCATTACTCCAGTCTTCAGTGTCACATGATCCTTCAGAAAACATTCTAATATGATGATTTGGTGCTCAAGAAACATTATTATTATTATTATTATTATTATTATAAATGTTGAAGACCGTTTTGCAGCTTAATATTTTGTGGAAACTTTTTATAAATATAAAGTTCAAAAGAACAGCATTTATTTGCAATACAAATCTTTTGTAAAACTTGTTTAATGCATCCTTGCTGAATAAGTATTCATTTTTAAAAGTATTCATTCATTTTTAAACACTATACTTACATTTTTGTACTTTACTCTCTTTTGTTCTTAAATTCCGTAGTTCTCTGCCCTGGTGCATTGTAGACCTTATACAGATTCTCTTTGAAAAAACAGAAACCTGCCAGGCTGCTTCCCTGGTCTGCTTTCCTTGTTTACTTGTCATGTGCTAGATGCTACTCAAACTTCTTTCTCTCCCTTGTCTGCTTTTTGGAGTAGTGCCTGCTGACATACTCCTGGAGCAAAGCAGGTTAGCCTTCATCACTCGCCGAGAGAAGGACAGAGAAACAGACTGTGAGAGTGGCAGAGAGTATCCACACAGCAAGAGGAGGGAGGAATTATAGATGAGGGAGAGGAGTCATTTTCAGAGAGACAGATGGAGGGGCGAGAGAAGGATAGTCGCTTTCTAATTGTCGGATGTGTCGCTCTCTGCAAGTCTGTTCTTGTGATGTGGATATTAAGGCTGTAACGATTATTCTACGTTATAGACAACGACGACAATGACATTTTGATTTTTTTTGTCGAATATTCGTTTCATCATGTAAGGGCCTGGAATAACGCTGTTTGGCCAGTGTGGTGCTGTAGCACAAGTAATTGAGCCCTCTCGGTTTCAGTTCAAGAGAAAACGACAAACACTGCACTTATGAGAACATGTCGGAGTGCAAACACAGCCGAACCAGATGCTGCTGAGAGCGGTGTTTAAAGAAATATGTAAATATGTGCTGCGCGCTTTCCTCTCAATAACGAAATAAACGCAACAAAAATGACAGTGGTGAGAAAACAGCAGTTAAGAAAGCATCTGATCATAGCGATGTGGATATGTTTGCTCAGCTATCAGCACTCCAGTCACGTCACGTTTATTTATATAGTGCTTATATATAAATAAAGCAAGCAGCTTTACAGTGTTAAACATAAAAAACAGGGTCAGTGTCACTGTCAGTTAGAATTATACTTGATTTTCTGTTACAAAGCAACTCCAGTGTGGAGCTACAGTAGCTAATGTTAAATCTTTTTATTAGTGAATACAAAAAAATCATTGCATTAAAGACATTTGCATAGATTAAAGCTTGATCTAGCTCAGGACTGTTTTGATTATAACTCTATAAGGTATATACAAATGTCTTATCACTGACCTTTGTTGTTCATATGACTTACAAAAGGAGATGTTAGGCAGAATGATGCATCAGTTCATTCATCAGTTACTTTTTAATACAGTTAATTTAAATGGTGAATGGGAATGTCTCTCATCTAATTTTTTGTGCCAAATATATTTATTGTATTGTACAAATAGTTGTATAATAATTGTAATTATACAATAGTAATCTATTTGTCTAACATTTTCAAAACTTGAAGTGATTAACTTATTTATTAGTTAGACTGTTTAACTCAATATTTTAACTAATTGTAAAAGCTGAATAATCGATCAAAGCCTACGGATTAATCAGAGAAATAATATTTTATATGTAGCACTTCCTGTCGCTCCGGAGGGTGTCATCATCACGTGGCAAGACTGGAAAGGTAATGATTAGCCAAAGGATGTTTGCTGTCCAGAAGTGCATTAACTTGATTGCGTGATGCCGCGTGCAGCGATGGTGACCTCAAACGCCGCCTCTATCTGGGTATTCTGCTTCTCTGCTTTTGTGTTTCTGTAGCAGAGATTGAAATAGGTTGGGCTTGATATTCTGTGTCCTCTTTGCACGGATGAATGAAGAATTTAAAGAGGATGTGATGGCTCAATCATACACTCTTTCATCTCCATTCCTCAGGTCCCGATAACAGTTCGGACACAGAGAGTGCACCTTCTCCATCTCAAACTGATCCCTCCAAATCCGACTCTGTAACTCATCCCTACTCAGCTCTCGAGGGCGTGTCGGACCAGGATCTCACGTTAACCAAAGGCCCAGTGGCAGATGCCAAGGGCCAGGAGCCTCCGTACTGCGAGCTGCGGGTGAAAGTAGAGAAGAGTCCAGAAGGAGAAGCTGGAGACGGGCTTCCTCAGGATGAGCGCACACGCTTGGTGTATGAAATGCAGATCCATCCAAAGACTGAGCCACAGGATTTGGAGATGACTGCTCTGAGCAGCGAAAGAGCACAGGTTCAAGTCAAGACAGAGCCAGATATCAAGGACAAGGAGGAGAAACAGGGGGAGCAGCACAACTCAGATAATGACTCTAGCGCCACCTGCAGTGCGGATGAGGATGTGGAAGCCGAACCTGACCGACAAAGGTAAGAAACCGCTGCTCATGTTCTATTATGGGGTTCATACATACAGTGCTATTGGTTTCTAGTAGCATGGATAGGGTGGTGATTTATTAATTTAAATATAATTTATATGTGTGAAAATCACATAATAGTATTTTCAGTAATATTAAAATAAATAATACAAATAATATGTATTTCAATTAGAAATGCAAATATAAAATAATAAATTTAGATTCTTGTAGCCTGTGAGATCATGGGTTTGATTCCCAGGGAATGCATGAATTTAAATCCAGTGCAAGTACATTTATGTAATGTTTATGTAAATTTATTAAAACATGAATCTTTTTTGTGTGTGTGTTGAAAACAGTAAAAAAATTAGGGCTGCAAAATTTTACAGTACTTTTGTTCCTTCCTTCCTGTGGCAGACTTTTCTCTCTGGAGAGGCCGTCATTGCTTGGCACTGCAGGCTCGGTGGTCATGTCCTCAGCCAAACTCCTCAACATACAACAGCGGGCCGCCACCATCCCCCCTATGGTCAGTCCCCATAGCCTCTACCCCCACTTAGCATTCAGATATGCCCCTCTGGACAGAGACAGGGCCCAGCCACCCCGCCACGTGAGTCCTGCCTCCATCTCCACCTCCGCAGATCATGCACTTCTGCGGCAATCAGCAAACGAATCAGCAAATACCAATTGATTGTCCACACACTGAAATCATGACGAGTGAAAATATGTTTGGCTGTTTTGCTAGGCTGATTAGTTGTGCTGTTTGGAGGTGTCTGTTGTGGCGATTTGGTGTGGCTGTGAAATGGTTCTAACCGAGGCCCTGATTGGCCGTTCACAAGGTTTACATCATGAGAATGTAGCATCTTGTTGCAAAGTAAACCGTAGCTATTGTTCATGGAATTAAGTCATGCACCTTTTAATCATTAACATTTTTCTAATGGAGCATTTTTGCTGAACATCAGTCCAGCATGTAGCCCCCATTTGAATCCTCTCTGTTGCTGAATGGTTTGTTTAGGTTTCAGCTCCATTCGGTCACAGCAGCGTTCCAGGAGGACTTTTGAGCGGCTTTGCTATGTTCCAGCACCAAATCAAAGCTGTACATGAGTCCGTGCAGGAGGACAAACAGAGACTGGACCAGAATGAGTCTGACCGCAGGCCACGAGTCACCACCCACAGCCCCACTCTAGTGGACAGAGAAGGTGAGTCAGACACAGAAGGAAAGAGCAATAGAGGGAATACACGAAAACACTTGAGGTGACTGCAATAAATTTAGAAAACCCCATAAATCCAGCACCAGTCATTCCCTCGAATAAGTTTTGAAATGTCCCTTTATTTTGTCCTCGCACTTTGGTCAATATCCACTTGAGATTCTTGAACAGATTAGATTCTTTTATGCTTTTAAATGCTTTTAAAGTCATGAAGAAATGGAATTGGCAATAGATTTTTTTTTTGTTCTACCTGTCAGTTGTTGATTGGATGAAGGCAGATCTGAATGTGAGCTTGCAGGTGATTGTAAGAAAGGGGCGGGGTTTAAATGATTGGTGAAGTCTAGCATCCGCCACCAGAGAGAAGTAATTTTCTTCAGAAGATCGAGTTATGTTTCAATGAAATTACAAGGTCAAAGCAATTTTTAAAAGATTAAACACGTGCATGGATGAGTTGTTCACAGTAACAAAATAGATTTAACCAGCATGTGAATTTACTTATTGCCTTTGCTGCATTATATGACCAATCTTAATGGTCATATAATGTCCAGAAAAGTTAATGGCATGGGCAGTTAATAAGGGGTTAAAATTACAGAGACGCTTTGGAATCATAGCATTACCCGACCTCCCCAATATAAAACTAATCTCATCCGAATAGAGAATTTTGTCACTTTTTGTTTGCGAGAACTCCTGACCAAAGTAACTGTCTCTGAGGGGAAGAGAGCAGTGGACAATACAAAATTGAGGTTACCGACTGCAAAACAAATAGATTGTGATGTGCCTGTAGTACCTCTGTTCAATCCTCCAGTGCACTCTCGCTCGGTTTTTACATGCTAAGAAGTTTGAGCAAAGACAGTAATGGCAAATACACACTTTTCTGTTTTTCCTCCTCTTCCTCTCTGTTTTATAATGGGTCTCCAAAACAGATTTTTTTAAGGGTGTCGAGCGCACAGGAGAGAGACAGTGGACTTTGCTCTTCTCAGCTAGGAAACACAGTGCTGTTTTTGATAGAGCCAGACAGAAAGCAGCCAACCAAAAGGAACATTAGGTCACACTCTTGTAGTGATATCCATTAGAAACACCAAGTTTTGCTTGACCTCGTCCTTATAGACCGGCAGACTGTAGCTCTAAAAAGCCTTGACATTTCTCTTGCCAGTGCATTTACAGTGATAGCACTGAATTAACCTTTTTATATCTATTCCTGTGATTAATGCATGATAAGTCTGTATGGTTTGAATAAGAAGTTTTCTTGATCGCTACTAGAGAGAGGGCACTTTTAGAAAGTGCGATTGACATTGTTTTGTGTCTTTGTCTGTCTGCTTGATGTCTGAGTATCTGATAGACTTTCTTCTCTGTCCTGTCCCCAGGTAAGCCGTACGCTTACATGCCGTATGACCTGAAGCTGATGGAGCAGGAATCTCATGGTGGAGTGGGCAGACCAGACTCTCCGTACAGACTCTCTCCTCGGGAGCCTAGCAAAGCCTCACCCCAGCCCGACGCCAATAATGCCACCCACTACAGTGTACCTCCAGGTAAGCAGTCTGTACACCCTGCATCCAGGCACAATTTTTAGAAACCTGCTGCTTGTTTTTTTTCAGGCAGGATTGGGCACCAAAATGAACACTCAGCAACACTCACTGATTGAGAGTAAAATGGAGTGTAAGAACTATAGTCTGACCCTCACTAATGTAAGCAACATGAGCGATTCAAATCAAAGACAGTAAAAAAAACTCTACTAAAGGTGTACTAATGAAAACATCGTCCAACAGTGTTTATATCAATCAGCAAGATTTTTTTCTTCTTTTATGCTCACAAAAGCTGCATTTATTTTATTATTTATTAGATTTTTTTAATTTACAATTAGAAAAAAGGCATTTCTTTAAAAAAATAAATAATAATAAAAGTTAACTTCTTTATCTTTCTGGATTTTATAGCTGCTCTGGATTGTGTACTAATCTATCTTGTACTTGTAAGCTTCAAATATTGTTGGCTCTTATGATAAAATTGCTTGCATTGTTGGAAGTCACTTTGGATCATCACTCTTTTGTGTGTTAAACAACTTCTACTAACTATAGACAACTTCATTGTAAAAAGAAAAACAACAAATGAATAAATATATAAACATAATCTATGACAAATATACTATTATAAACTAGGTTAGTGGACGATTCAGCAGCAAAAGTTACTCTAGAAAAGACCATGAGTGCACAATAATTTTATAAATCTAAACAATTTAGTGAAAAAACATTATTTAGTGGGGAAAAAATAAAAGTGAATTTTAAGTGTAGAACTAAATCTGGTAAAATGTTTGCTCTTTGTATTGTTGTAAAATACATTCATGAAAAACAAGTAAATATATGTAAGGGAAACAGGTCAATTTAGCTCAAAGGGAATCATTTAAGATTTTAAAGGGAACTCCACCAATAATATGTAGGGATTAGGGGACCAGGAATCACTGTTGTACGGGTGACACTGAGACGGCCAGCGATTCAGTGAACGGGCCGTGTGACATCAATTCTGCAATGGATATCAATATCCGAAATATAGTGTAAACACTATTAATTAGCACATGTAACAAGATCGGCAGTTTAAGACATTAACTTGTGAGCACAAAACACAAGATACCTCTCTTTTCAATATAAATAAGGCTTTATTGGATAAATCTAAGACATATAAACTAATCTAACACATGAACACACGCATTCACACAAGTTTGCAGAAAGAGAGAAAGTGAGGAAATAATTAGTTTAAGAGAATGAAAATGTGAAATCCCAAGTTTACAGCAATATGTGCAATTGCATAGATCTGAACCACCATCAATCACTTAATTAACCCTCGAAATGAGTTCTCAATGAGGTTAAAATTTAAATTAAATGCACCAGTTCAGCTAGAATATGGAGGTACTTGCGTTGCCTGTGTAAGTGGTTCCCTTCCTTGTCTGGTTGCCGAAAGGGATTTCCCGAGGTTGCTGATTGGCTGGAGGTTCAGTCTTGGGAAGCCAGTGGTTGGGCGTTGGCTGGCGACGCGGAGCTGTGGTCTGCAGTTGAAGTTTAGACGGCACTCTTTCGGAGATGTGGCGTTAGGCAAACTTAACTCGGAACACGAAACTCTCAACGGAAAATAAAATAAACTAAAGAAATGAAATAGAAGTAAAGTTTGACGAGACAAGGTGGCGTTTCTCCTCATGGTTTTGAAGGAGATGGCGTGTAAGCCAGAGCACGCTCAAAAGCTAAAGAAGCATGACTAGAAGTGAAAAGCTAAAAGCCGCATGGCTAAAAGCTAGACACAAAAAAGCTAGACACAAAAAGCAAAGTTTGATGGTGTCCTGAGTATTTAAACCAGGCTGTTTAACACACCCCAAATGGTGTTTTGACCAATTAGATGTCGTGTTGCTCGGGGTGTTGTATATTCCTCCTCCCAATTCATAAATCAATGTTATTCATCATTCACATTGATCCGCGGTTTCCCGCTCGGCAGGATGGGTCTAAATTTGGACATGATTTTTGTTGGGATAACAAGAAATGATCATTTGACACCGAAGTGATTAGATAAAGTTTAAGCATGAATCTCAAACTCACACTACCAACCTGATACGAAACATTAAGCGTTCCATAGTTATTAAAAATACATACACAATAAATGATTAAGACCTGATAAGTCACATGTAGGTTACATACATGATATGGAGTTATATATATACAGCAATGGTTAGTTGCTCGAGTCCATTTAGTGTCATTTAGGTGCATGGAAAAGCAGTTTCCGTGCCATTCTGTGAATGAATGAAGACCAGAGATGTTAAAATGTCTGTAAGGAATTTTAGAAAGTCTGTTCTTTGTCATGAGGTGGGGGAAAAAGTCAATCCATAGAGCTTGCGATCACTATCACATGTTTCCATGTGACGGTCACGCTGTGCATCTCTTTTGACCATTATTCTTGATAACTTGCCCCCAAAATTGACAATCTCCTTGGAATTGTCAATAAGTGTTCTTTTGTTTTAATGTTGAAAGCTGTTCTGTGAAAGAGTTGGTCAGGCTTGCTTCAGACTGGCTAGGGTCTGATTTATGACATACTGTTGTCTTGGGCCTCTTGTGGAATTTGGACTCCTCGTGCCTCAATCATGTTTTTGACCAAATCTTAGATTGTTGATTCGTATGATATCCTACCTACATACAGTGGGTACGGAAAGTATTCGACCCCCTTAAATTTTTCACTCTTTGGTATATTGCAGCCATTTGCTAAAAATCATTTAAGTTAATTTTTTTCCCTCATTACTGTACACACAGCACCCCATATTGACAGAAAAACACAGAATGTTGACATTTTTGCAGATTTATTAAAAAGAAAAACTGAAATAATCACATGGTCCTAAGTATTCAGACCTTTGCTGTGACAATAATATATTTAACTCAGGTTGCTGGTCCATTTTTCTGATAATCCTGAGATGGTTCTACACCTTCATTTGAGTCAGCTGTGTTTGATTATACTGATTGGACTTTTTTAGGAAAGCCACACACCTGTCTATAAGACCTTACAGCTCACAGTGCATGTCAGAGCAAAATGAGAATCATGAGGTCAAAGGAAATGCCTGAAGAGCTCAGAGACAGAATTGTGGCAAGGCACAGATCTGGCCAAGGTTACAAAAAAATTTCTGCTGCACTTAAGGTTCCCAAGAGCACCGTGGCCTCCATAAATCTTTAAATGAAAGACGTTTGTTTTTTTTTTTTTTTTTTTAGGACGACCAGAACCCTTCCTAGAGCTGGCCGTGTGGCCAAACTGAGCTATCGGGGGAGAAAGGCCTTGGTGAGAGAGGTAAAGAAGAACCCAAAGATCACTGTGGCTGAACTCCAGAGATGCAGCTGGGAAATGGGAGAAAGTTGTAGAAAGTCAACAATCACTGCAGCCCTCCACCAGTCGGGCTTTATGGCAGAGTGGCCCGACGAAGCCTCTCCTCAGTGCAAGACATGAAAGCCCGCATGGAGTTTGCTTAAAAAACAATTCTTCGCGCTGAAGGACTCCAAGATGGTGAGAAATAAGATTTCTCTGGTCTGATGAGACCAAGATAAAACATTTTGGCCTTAATTCTAAGCGGTATAATGTGGAGAAAACCAGGCACTGCTCATAACCTCTCCAATACAGTCCCAACAGTGAAGCATGGTGGTGTCAGCATCATGCTGTGGGGGGTTTTTTCAGCTGCAGGGACAGAACGACTAGTTGCAATCGAGGGAAAGATGAATGCGCCAAGTACAGGGATATCCTGGACGAAAAACCTTCTCCAGAGTGCTCAGGAACTCAGACTGGGCAGAAGGTTCACCTTCAAACAGGACAATGAACCTAAGCACACAGTTAAATAATGAAGGAGTGGCGTCACAACAACTCTGTGACTGTTCTTGAAAAGCCCAGCCAGAGCCCTGACTTAAACCAAATTAAGCATCTCTGGAGAGACCTAAAAATGACTATCCACCAACGTTTACCATCCAACCTGACAAAACTGGAGAGGATCTGCAAGGAGGAATGGCAGAGGATCCCCAAATCCAGGTGTGAAAACTTGTTGCATCTTTCCCAAAAAGACTCATGGCTATATTAGATCAAAAGGGTGCTTCTACTAAACCACTGAGCAAAGGGTTGAATACTTAGGACCATGTGATATTTAAATTTTTCTTTTTTAATAAATCTGCAAAAAAAAATTCTGTGTTTTTCTGTCAATATGGGTGCTGTGTGTACATTAATGAGGAAAAAAAAATTAACTTGAATGATTTTACCAAATGGCTGCAATAAAACAAAGAGTGAAAAATTTAATGGGGTCAGAATACTTTCCGTACCCACTCTATATATAGAAATCTATACTTATAAAATTGAAAGAGAGTTCTTTTAAATGTATAGCACAGTAATGAGGCAGCAGCATATGATAGATAGTACAGAACAAAGAAAGCTAATAAAAATGTCAATTGCGCAAAATATGACATGTGCAAGGTTCCAATACAGAGCGGCACAAAGCGCTTATGCGCAATCCTGTGCACAGAATGATGCACTTGAAGCAACACAGAGTCACAGCGCGCAGTACGAAGAAATATTAATGCGTAGTGTATTATGTCTGTACAACAGTTTATTGAGCCTTTTCTTTTAACAGTTTTAAATTTCAATGCTCTCTACTCCAGTGTTGTGATCTAACAGACAGCCTTTCTACTTACTTGTAGAAAGTAACATGATTTAGGAACAGCACTAAACTCCAGCAAGATAAAGTCCATTTATGCAAAACCATTGATCTTTATCTACAGATCAAGTATAATTATAGGGACATCTTGGAGAGAATTTTGTCTTGACTGTCATAACCGAACGTGACACGCAGTTTGAATATTGAATGGAGGATGACAGACAGCCTCAGCAGAGAGAAGAGTTTATGCAAACTTGAATTTAACGACTTAAATATTAATCTGAATCTAACATTAAACTATGGAACTCTTTGAATATAGTAGACGAAAACGTTATGGTGCATTATAATGTTTTTGTATGTTTCTTGGGGCTCAACAATAACACAATAATATACGCACAATATCGGATTTGGATCGGTCTCGTCTGGCCAATACCCGATCCTTCAGTAAATGGCAGTATCAGAGCCAATACAGAAATTGAGTATCGGCCTAGTTCCCTTGTCATCCCTACCCTTTCAACCTGGAAACTGTTCTCATGGAGACAAGCACTTACACACTGGATGTTTCTGTCAGGGAAAGAAAAAATAATGTCACTCCTGCAGGTTTATTTGTTTTGTGATGATCAGGTTTATAATGAACTTTGGCATGAGACTTTGGTCTTCGGTGACCTCTACTGTGAGGACCCAGATTGAGTGGAATGATTGATGTTTGCATTATTGACCTGGTCAACAAAACCAGGTCTCTCTGTGTCCTACATGCATGCTAGATCAATATCATGACCACTACTGATGATGCAGTTGTGACTGGCAAGGAATTACCTTACTTGGAGGTTCAGAACAAACTAGGGATATCACACTTTGGTACTGTAGAATAGGAAACAACCTGGGGGGAAAATTTATTATTATTTTCCTTTCAACGTTTAGGGGTCGGTAAGATTCATTGTTTTTGTAAAAAAAGAGCTGATGAAATGGTCATTTTGCGCTCTTGAGAGAGGCGGGCTCGCATCTCCACCAAGTCAAAACACACACCCAGTTATTAGGGCTGGGTATCGATTCACATATTTCGATTCGATTTCAATTCTCAAGCTCTGGATTCGATTCGATTCTCGATTTTTTTTTTTTATTACATTCAGTGAATATAGTTTTAATACAAATGCTATTGATATTTCAAAAAAAAAATAACAGTAAACATCAGTTAACAAATGGTGAATTAATAAAAAGAAAATAAGAACCACATGCCTGTATTTTAAACATATTCTTTTTTTTGTATAGGGTCCTTTTTAAACAATAGTAGGGCCCTATAAAATGTTCTTAATTTTTCTGGTAATCAGATGAAGGCATAAAACATTAATTTAATTTATAATCAAATTAAAATTAAACCCTTTTATTTTTTTGGCAAACAAAGTGCTGCACAACAGAGGTTTACTGTTCAAATTCAAAATAAAACAGATGTGATTATTCCTTTAAAAATAAAGATTTATTAATATTTATTAGCAGTAGTAGCATTGAGTCTTCAGACTGCTAAATAGTAATATATTCTGACAGTTTAACGTTAAACTAAACATTTATTTTGACAGGTTGCCGTGAACAACTTCCAGCTGCTGTGTATGTGATATGACAGTAGATTTCTCAAATGAAACGTTAAATGCTAATGAAGTGACTCTCAGAGCAGCTGGAGATGACATTCGTGTTCATATCATCATATAGTGAGACGGCAGAAGCTGAAAACACTGCGAGCGTCATCCGCGCTTTAGTATGTGTGTAGTAAACAAAATGCGCCCCGCCATTCATTCATTGCAGAAATCATGGCGCCTTATGCGTGATATCAAATGCTTCCGCAAATTTATAGTATTACTATTAGGGCTGTGTATCACCAGCAAAGCCACGATACGATACGTATCACGATACATGACTGCACTGAATTTCACCTCAGCAGAATTGAGAAAAACAGCTGTTTATTAAACACTGCTTACTATAGTGACATTTCTAACTATTGGCAGAGCAGGCAATTGACCTCTGCATTATGAAGGGCCTCCATAACTGTACCACAGTACAATATAGGTAATGGCATATGTTTCCTGTTTACATTGTGCACTCCCCACCAGGTACAATATTCTGATTATTTGCATCTTGTTTTTAAGCCCATAAATAATAATGTACTTGTTCTAATAAATTTATATTGTAATGTACTCATTCTGATATATTTAAAAATCATTTACATTGCTGGTAGGTTATCATTGCAAAAATGAACACTCTCTACAATAAAAAAAAAAAAATTAGAAGAGTTCTAAACTAACGCGCTGTCTTCACTGTATCTAACGCACACACGCTCAAGGCTGATTTTAGGCGTCCGCAAGTTTGCTTAGGTGCGCGCGGCAAATATGACATCATCGCATGTTGGCGGAAGTTCGCTTTGAGTGTGCGCGACGTCGTTTCACGTGGCGTGTGTGCACGACATTTTTTTGCAACTTTCCTAACCCTAGCCGAACATGCACGTCTGTGCCAGCATTTGTGTGAAACAGAAGTAGTTTGATGTTAAGTGCAGTCACACAAACAGATCACGTTGCGGCCGAACTCAGACATTCAGGAACAAACTTTTTAGCGCTGCCCCGCAGTTTTATCAACTAAATAGCTTAATCGCTCAAGAGCTACATTATCTTTCTCAACAAGGACCTGGTAACATCATCGTGTCTAAAGCAATTAAAGCCACAGCTTCACTGTTAATAGAGAAACGCGGCAAAACGGTGGTAATTCATACATACACAGCCTCTCTCTCTCTGTGTCGTAAATTAACAGTTGATTAATTACACTTTTCTGAGAATAGATTATTGAAGTGGAGATCGCTAAACTGCAAACTAACCGCTGTTTTCAGAAAGCAAGCACGTTTATCCACAGTGGAGAGAGAGCGCGTGCACATGGTTGCCAGGTTGACAAAGATAAGTAGCACACTTAGCAGATATTTCCGTATTGCGCAAGTGTAAAGCTCTGTTTTGGGGATTACGTCTCTTTATATCAGGCAACCCAGTTGTGTTCCTCTGCGGCCAGATTAAACCTTGTTGTAGCCTATATATGCTCTATTCATTCTTTTTTAGAAACCACGCACTTTTCTACTCAATTTTAAACGTTGTAAAATTTTAAACCAATTAAGTGTGGCCCACTGCTGCACACGTGCCACAATATCGATACAGGGCCAGCTGTATCGATACTCGTATCGTCAAATCTCTGTGATGATACATCGTCGTATCGATATTTTGAACACAGCATTAATTACTATAGCATTTCACCTGAGCATTGCGAATCATGCGTATGGCCATGATAAGCGCTGAATGAATGACAGGCTTTCTGTTGTAACATCGTGCAAGGTAAATAAGGGTGACATCTAGTGGAGAAGACTAATGATAAGATTCACGTTAATCAGATCTTGTTTTAAATGTGCTGAAATAAATCCCGGAAAATATCGATTCGTGGCTTTTGAGAATCGATATCGAATCGATGTCATTTAAAAAAAAGATTAATCCGAAAATAAGTTTTTTTGCCCAGCCCTACCAGTTATAGACTTGACTCGGGGTGAACATGCTCTTCTGCATACTCTCATGTAGCTCTGGGGACTCCAGATGGAGAAGCAGCACGTTCTTATGACTGATAAGCATATCTCGTGAATGGGCCAAAATCAGACAATCATCCAGATGGTTTAGAATGTGCATACCACTCACTCTGAGAGGGGAAAGTGCTGCATTTATGCACTTCGAGAATGTGTGCGGGGCTAAAGCCAGCCCGAATGGGACAACTGTGTATTGGTATGCCTTGCCTGTGAAGGACTATCATGAAGCCCATGGAACGACCGATGGCTTGAGCTGAGCACTTTGTCGTCATCAGTGTGAAGTCCGTCGCCACAGTCCAGGGGCTGCAGGAGCTTAGCTTGAAAGACCTGCAGCAGCACCATCACGTGCAACGCAGATGCCGCTTCACCCGCTTAGGTGTTAGCCTTGTCAGCGAGGTGGGTGGTCAATCTGCGAGGCAGGCTGAAGTCTGCGGCAAGCGTGGCCCAGGAAGGGCACAGATGTGCGGCGACGGTCTCCTCGACGGAAGGCATGCGCACATAGTCGTGGGCCTCCGTCCCGTTTATGTGGAAGAACATGGCCTGAGTGGAAGAGTGGATGCGCGCCGACTGGGGTGCAGACCACGGCTTCACTACCTGCTCGTGGACAACTGGGAACAACGGGACCTAGGGGCCAAGGCTCTCGTTAGTGAAAAGGACTGGCGAATGGGGCGACAACAGAGGACGACTGCCCCGGTCCGAGTCGTCACCATCGCCTGAGGGAGGGGAGGGCCCAACAGCAGCTCGCTGACAGCAGTGGGCCTCGCCGTCGTAAGGCGTCCTCTGAGTCCTCAAAACACGCACCGGCAAGTCAGTGCAGTGCACGCAGTCAGACTCCGAGAACGTCGCCTCAGCGTGGAGAAGATTCTGAGGCGATTGTCGCCCTCACCGCATTATATGCTGCCCACAGGCTTGTCAGTATTTGCATGCGATTTGCATAATTAGCGACAATTGTCCAGTTTATTGTACTGGCGTTATCCTGTAAAGTTTCAGGATTTCGGAGAAGGGGAGGAGTTATCACTGCGAGTGATTCACAATGTAGAGCAGGGTTCCTCAATAGGCGGCCCGCAGGCCACATCGGCCCCGTGAGAGAAAATAATTTTGGCCCACGCTAATTTCAAATAATGTGGCATGAAAATTCAAACACGGCATCAGAAAGCTACATTAACTCGAGCGGCGCGACGCAATAAAATACAAGAACTCATTATAATCAGTGATGCTGTCTTGGATGCGGCACAACACGACAAATCCCCGACAGTAAACTGCTGACTCGTTCTATTTATAACGTACTGACACAACGTTCAAATGATTTGCAATGCTTTGTCGCCTCCAGTGAAGATATGATGTGACAGCAAAAACTTGGCGAGTGTGTAGAAAAGAAAAGTGGACACGGAAAATAGATGATTCAAATGTGAATGGACTGAACATTTTTGAGTGAGTGACTGATATCTTTGTTATGGAATGCACATGTTGGTTCGCAGTGAGTTCACAGTTTTAACGTACAAGTTTGCTTTAATTTATTTTCAAGATCTGAGGTAAAATATATATTGTTGCTTTCACTATGGCTATAAAGATAACGCAAAATAATATTTGTCAGAGTATTGTGTATGTGTCTTTAAAGGAAGCCTGGGGTACTAGAAAAAAAGCACGTAACATAAGCACGCTATCAAGAAGCACTTGTGTATCTGGACCTCTGTTGTTTTCGTTATTAAACTAAAGAAAGAGTCATCTTCTGCCTCCTTTCTTGACATGGTGTCAGAAGTGGCCACGTAAAAAGAGAACTACCTGCCCGAAAATGCCACTTCTGCCTGTTCTCCTGATGTGTGCTCTGGCCTATTGTGTGGACGGTCTTCCTGCCTCGTCCTCTTGTGTTCCCATTTTGTTAAACTCTGTTTCCCCTGTTCATTCTGCGTTTGGGTCTTCCCTTGACAAACCGTGACAGTTATAGCAAATTCTTAAAAGGGGGAGGTGTCAGAGTATTGTGTATGTGTCTGGGGTACTAGAAAAAAAGCATGTAACGTAAGCACGCTAACAAGAAACACTTGTGTATCTGGACCTCTGTTCTTTTATTGTTTTCGTTATTAAACTAAAGAAAGAGTCATCATCTGCCTCCTTTCTTGACAATATTCAAACTCACATTAGATACTATTAACATTGAATAAAGCACATAATCATTACCGGATTATCACTGTCATATTTTGTATGTTGTTCCTGCTGCGATGTCGCAGAAAATAAAAACCGTTCCTGAAATAGAATCCCATGTCGCTTATTGTCACGTGTTGCTGTCGCGGGTGGTTAGGACAAAAACTAGGGATGGCTCGATACCACTTTTTCAGAACCGATCCGATACCAAAAATTCTGAGTATCTGCCAATACCGATATCAATCCGATACCAGCACAGTTTTTTAAAATGTGTAGAATTTCTATACCTCAATGTGTAGTTGAATCATCACTCTTTTGTATGTTACACACAATCTACTAAATATAGACAACTTAATTATAAAGAAAAATAACAAATAAAAAAAATACTCAATTATAATATATATATGGTGTGGTGTGTTGTAATATATATATATAGCTATATATATTATATATATAAAGAATATATAAAAAAGCATTCAAGATCAAAATGGTAAACTAAAAATATATATCTATTCAAATATATTATTATATGATTAAAGTAAAAAACATATTCAAAATGTGTAAAACATATACAGTGGTGTGAAAAAGTGTTGCCCCCTTCCTGATTTCTTATTTTTTACACATTTTAATGTTTCAGATCATCAAAAAATTTAAATATTAGTCAAAGATAACACAAGTAAAAACAACATGCAGTTTTTATATTAGGGAAAAACAAAATCCAAAACTACACGGCCCTGTGTGAAGAATTGTTTGCCCCCCTGTTAAAACTGTGGATTATCACACCTGAGTTCAATTTCTCTAGCCACACCCATGCCTGATTACTGCCACACCTGTTCGCAATCAAGAAATATCTTAAATAGGACCTGCCTGACAAAGTGAAGTAGACCAAAAGATCCTCAAAAACTAGACATCATGCCGAGATCCAAAGAAATCCAGAAACAAATTAGAAAGAAAGTAATTGAGATCTATCAGCCTGGAAAAGGTTATAAAGCCATTTCTAAAGCTTTGGGACTCCAGGGAACCACAGTGAGAGCCATTATTCACAAATGGCAAAAAACATGGAACAGTGGAGAACCTTACCATGAGTGGCCGGCCGTCCAAAATTACCCCAAGAGCACAGCGACGACTCATCCAAGAGGTCACAAAAGACGCCACAACAACATCCAAAGAACTGCAGGCCTCACTTGCCTCAGTTAAGGTCAGTGTTCATGACTCCACCATAAGAAAGAGACTGGGCAAAAATGGTCATCATGGCAGAGTTCCAAGACGAAAACCACAGCTGAGCAAAAAGAACATAAAGGCTCGTCTCAGTTTTGCCAGAAAACATCTTGATGATCCCCAAGACTTTTGGGAAAATACTCTGTGGACTGACGAGACAAAAGTTGAACTTTTTGGAAGGTGTGTGTCCCATTACGTCTGGCGTAAAAGTAACACTGCATTTCAGAAAAAGAACATCATACCAACAGTAAAATATGGTGGTGGTAGTGTGATGGTCTGGGGCTGTTTTGCTGAAGGAGAATGTCCGGCCATCTGTTCGTGACCTCAAGCTGAAGCGAACTTGGGTTCTGCAGCAGGACAATGATCCAAAACACACCAGCAAGTCCACCTCTGAATGCCTCAAGAAAAACAAAATTAAGGTTTTTGGAGTGGCCAAGTCAAAGTCCAGACCTGAATCCTATTGAGATGCTGTGGCATGACCTTAAAAAGGCGGTTCATGCTCGAAAACCCTCCAATGTGGCTGAATTACAACAATTCTGCGTAGATGAGTGAACCAAAATTCCTCTACAGCGCTGTAACAGACTCATTGCAAGTTATCGCAAACGCTTGATTGCAGTTGTTGCTGCTAAGGGTGGCCCAACCAGTTATTAGGTTTAGGGCCAAACACTTTTTCACACAGGACCATGTAGTTTTGGATTTTGTTTTCCCTTAATAATAAAAACCTTCATTTAAAAACTGCATGTTGTGTTCACTTGTGTTATCTTTTACTAATATTTAAATTTGTTTGATGATCTGAAACATTAAATTGTGACAAACATGCAAAAAAATAAGAAATCAGGAAGGGGGCCAACACTTTTTCACACCACTGTGATAAGATATATATATATATATATATAATATATATATATATATATATAGTATATATATATATATATAAGTTTAAACGTTTTCAACTAAAAGAAAACCTTGAGATATAACGTAATGTTGTTGTAGAACATTGTTGTTTAATGCCTATTCATAAGCTTGTTCAGACATGGTGACAAAAGCTTGACTATTAAAAAATGTAGTTTAAATATTCCATTTAAATAAAGGAATATTTGAATATTTGTTGTTTATGATCCCAAATATTCAAATACAATATTTTTGAAGAAAAAAAAATGCCTGTCCCTATGATGTTTGTAATCTTTCACTTCTCCTCTGCATTCCCCAGTAAATCATGTGGCCAGCCTTTATACAGACATTATATAGTATCTGAACGTGTGGTTGAACCATGCTTGAACAATGTAACTCTTCTGACTTCTGTACCATTAGACCTGTATTGTTTTTATTTGTGCCTAAGAATAGTCCTGAATCACATGATTACAACAGATAAGCTATTACGTTTGTGAGAACATCACACCCTGCACTAAGCAACTGCAGAAACCACCTGATCTCATCTCTAGACTCATGCTTTTTACGCCGCAGGAGACAGGAGGGTTCATGACTCAATATTTCAAAAGAGTTGAGTGAGAGGCTGGGCTGTGTGAAGAGAGAAGTGCTTTTAGTAGGGCTGTGAGTCACTGGTGAGTAGCGGGCGAAGGAAGACTTCATTCCTCCCATGCTAAGAGCTTCGGATTAGACTCAGGTTTGTGTCTTTGTCAGGCTTTATTCACAGGGTTTCATTTGAAGATCTCTGCATTTGGGTCAGCTTTCTTTTAAATCGCTTTTTATTTTGCACTTGTGTCAGATTTTTAAAAAAGGTTGTTGTTTTTTTTGGTCTTGGTTTTATAAGCTGGGCAGTTTTGGGAAAGTCATTTGCAGGTCCTGCAGACGTTTGGTAGGTTGTGTAGTAGGTCAGAAGTTTTGAGCAGTGAATCTGAGATGCCGTTCTGTATTGTGTAAAGTCATGACTAAAGGTCGTTGTTAGGCACAATGCTTAGTACATATTTAAAATATGTCACGGCCTTGAATGTCTTGTTGATTTTAACATTTGTATCCTCCTTAGTGTTTTTTTTTTATTATTATTATTCTGTTAAGAATTTCATAAAGTCGTGTCCTTCCAGATACAGCCACTAACAATATGATATGAGAGATCTGCAGTGGAGTCAGAGTCTGATGTCATAGTTGTTACGGTGTTGTGGATTTTTGTATGCTTTTTAACAATGTATTGACCAATCAGAAGTCGGGAACATAACTATTTATTAGTATAATACTGAAGTGACCTTAAACAGCATTATTTTGTATGTAATTTCCACTAAAATGGGAAAAGCCACATTTGACAGCTTGTGACAGCCAGATCTACATTAAAAATTAAAGCCTTAATAGGTTCCCCTAATAGAACTGTTATAAATATACTGTTCCTCTGAATGAACTGTTATAAATGAACTGTGTGAACTGTTGTTGTTGTTCCGTCTCATTCATTTCTTTTTCGACTGAAACTGCGGGCTGGGCCAGTGTTGCCCCATTGTACAACACTGTTGCCCGTACAAAAAAATTCAAGGCACAGGTGCAAGCATAGTGTACAGAGTATACACGGATACTTTGGGCTTTAGAGGGAAAAACTTTTGTCAACTGTGCAAGGATAAAGAGTGATCCTATTTGCTCACCTCTTTTCATCTCTTGTTCCTCTTATCCTTTTATTCCCACAGTTCTACAGCCGGCACCAAACCAGACAATGCAGACTCTTTCAGATGTTCGCATGGCGTTTCCCCGTCACAGGCCGTCCAACATTCCGTCTCCTCCGCCCCTCATTCACTCCAAACCCACCGACAAGCCCTCCTTCATTCAGGGGGGCTCCATTTCACAGGTAATCTAAATCATCGAGGTTGTAATCTCCATTTCACAGGTAAGAGAAATGCTGTTGATTGATATTTTAGACTCGTGGTGCTTCTGCTAAGTTTAAATACTTCCTACGTGTAATGGGATCAAGGCAGGGGATCAGGGGTTTTCCTGGTATTCCACTCTGATTCGTGTCTTCCTGTTCCCTGCAGGGAACGCCAGGAACATACCTTCCTTCTCAAACGCACGCTGTGTACGTACCGGAGGTAGTCAAGACCACAGGAGGGTCAATCTCGCTTGGCTTGCCAAGACAGCAGGACCCTGCCAAACCTGGTGAGCAAGAGAGATTTGAGAGTATAAATATATCTTTATCCTGCCATCAAGCTCAGCTTAACTACACTCAGCCATGGCTTTTGTGGCTGAGTTTCATTATGAAGTTAAGAAGATGAATACCTCATGCGGTCCATGAAATGTGTAATCTAAACACCTTAAAGTGAAAGTTGGTGGTTGATTGTGTGTTGTAGGGTAAATTTAGTTGCATATATAAGGGAACAGATAGAAAAACGGATGTTCTGCGCACGTGGACAGAGCACTCAGGCGGAGGGTCTTTTATCCAGAGCTCAGTATGAGGGAGTGGTCAGAGGTGAGATGACAGTAAAGATATAGCGCAAAAATGAATAAAAATCAAGAATTAATCCACAAAAGTAACAGTCTGTAGACCCGGTGGCTCTTAATCCTATCCTGGGGGATCCCCCGCCTCGCACATTGGTGTATGTCTCCTCCCCTTATCTGACACTAGCCTTCTTTTACACCTGGTCATTTCATGCGTTTCATGCGCCTGTTCGGATATCTATCTGATTTGTTAAAACTTTTCCATTTACACTTGGCCACATAAATGTGTCGTCGCAAAACGGATATAAATCCGATCTTCAATTCCCACAGAGTTCACGTCAACGAAATCGAAAGATAAGTGTTGCATTTTATTAATTATCAGCTCATTTCAAGATCAAAGACAGCAATAGGAGAGCGCGCAGCATCAGCACTGAAAAGATGAGTTTGTCTTACTACTTTTAATGAAGATGATTGGGTGTAGCTCGTGCTGTACTGTTCAGTTTCATTCGTGGCAGTTTGCGGTTTTGCTTGCTGAAGAGATGCTCACTACTCGTCACAACGATGCGTGTTTGCATTAGCGCAGCTGACTAATGCATATAGAGCCTATAACAAAACGCTCTCAACCATTTATTTATTTTTTTTTGAGGAGTTAAATTTACATATGTGGTTTCAACAACCAAATGCATTTACACTTGTCCAGTTTCGTCTGGAATGCGGCCCAGACCACCTCCTGAAGCGGTTTGAGTGATCGGATTTATATCCATCTCAAATGAGTTTCAGAGGGCATTTACACCTGGTCTTTTCACGATCGGATAGCTATCCGATCCGAAAAAACACATGAAGTGACCAGGTGTAAACATACCCATAGAGTTCATGGATCAGTTTATGGATCTCTCTCCTAATGATCTGATAATCTGAATCAGGTATGTGAAATAAGGGAGACATGCAAAATGTGCAGAGCGTGGGGTCCCCAGGACCAGGATTAAGAACCAATGGTCTTACCAGTCAATCACAAACCAAACAATGTTTTTCTTCCTCTCCTTTGCTGCTAGTAGGACCCATACAGATTCCGGATATGAGAGGGCCACCTGGAAAAGGCTCAGAGGGCTTGACTTTCAGAGGAGGCTCCATTACTCAGGTATCTTCATTATAGGCCTTTGTGTTGTTTTTGAGTAATTTTCATTTATACTTGTGTAATATTTCTCACTCTCGCTCTTTCTCTTTCTAGGGCACTCCTGCCCTGGCTCAGTCCAATGTAGCAGCGGATCTGTTGAAAGGCACTATTGCTAAACTGACCACAGATGACCTGAGCGGCCCGGAGAAGAGCCGAGCTGATGCTCATTCTAAAGCTCATGTTATCTATGAAGGCAAAAGCGGACACATTCTCTCTTTTGATGGTCAGAGCCAGAACTGCTTTCTGTCTGGTGTGCTTGTGACCACTGTATAACTCGGTGATATTGAATAGTACAATTATAGTTACTAAAATTATAGTTATAGAGTGATCATTTTTTGCTATATTTCCCGGCTCTAGTCATGCTACAGCACAAGTGGAGTTAGATGGTGAAGTGCTTCATTTTATGGGCTAAATGTCGTGTTTGTTAGCTGTGCAAAAAGAGCAGTTTCTGTTTTACCAGGAGTCTTTTTGATATGTTCTACTGATATTTCTTGTTCATTTTATTACAATAATATATCTCACTTTATGTTCTCACAGCCATTAAGAACCCTAGAGAGGGCACTAGAAGCCCACGAATGGGGCACGATCTCAAGCGCACATATGATATCATGGAGGGGTCCCGTGGACACCCAACACATGAGACGGCACCTTATGAAGGTTAGTCATGTTTTTGTGTTCTTTCTCTGAGAAGGAGAAAGCACAAAAGATTTGAAGCATCAATTATATTTGCCAATAGAGAATCTTTCTCAAGACATTTTTTTTTGTTTTTGTCAGGTTTGATCAGCAGAGCATTACCAAGAGAAAGTCCTCATGAGTCTAAGGATCGCTCCATACTCTCAGGATCCATCATGCAAGGTAATGTGAACGCTTCCACCTCACTTCCTTACTTCCATTCTGAAAATATGTAATGATTTTACAAAAATATATAGTTGAAGTGGAAGTAAAGCAGTCAGTCAAGTTTACATTATTTAGTAAACTGATTTCCACTTTAATTACATATATATTTAGTCATTTAGCAGACGCATTTGTCCAAAGCGCCTTACAAATGAGGACAATGGAAGCAATCAAAAACAACAAGAGAGCAAAGATATGCAAGTGCTATAACAAGTCTCAGTTAGCTTAATGCAGAACATGTAGCAAGGTTGTTGTTTTTTTTAAGTTAATTAAATTACATTTTTGGTTTTCACCATAATTTGGATGAATATCCAACATCAAACTGTCTACATCACTAAGTTCACTAAGTATCCCAAACATTGTTTACATAACGCAATATAAACAATCAAACAACGCTTCATACAGTATTGTTCATGTCGCATCTTATTATGTCAGCAAATGCACACAAAATGACGAGTATCCACGTAAACACGTATTGTTTCTGACCTGCTCTTCACCCTAAACCAGCAGGTTCACTACTTCTTCCACCCATAACTGTATTACTGCTCGGCCCCCTAGCCATATTGGCTAAAATGCATAAGCAATTGCACTTATTATGGGCTCAGCAGTCCTTTCAAGTTTGTCTTCCTCAATTTCAAAACAAGCATTCAAAAAGTAAAGAAATGCTTATATTATTTCACTGGGTAACGGAGCAAACCAACCACATGACGTCACGCGCTGTGGTATTGAAAGATGGCAGCATCCTTACTCCAAAAGCTATAACAAAACATCCTTTTTTCTTTAAAATGGCTACATTAATTGTGTTTATATGTTTTTAATTAAAGTGGAAATCAGTTTACTAAATAATGTAAACTTGACTGACTGCTTCACTTCCACTTTAAAGGGGTCATGAACTGCCTTTGTTTTTTATTTTGTATTGCTCTCTGAGGTCCACTTATAATGTTATCAATATTTTTACATCAAAAAAAAAAAATCAATACAACATTGTGAAGTAATAGGCTATTTTCTGTCCTGTTTTGACCCCCTCATCGGAACACTCCGATGAGGCGTGGCAGATTGTAAATGGACACTGCTGAGATTTAGGTTCAAAACACATAAATACTCAGTTCATCTCAAACGATCTGTAATAACAGACAAAGCAATAGTGACCACATAATAAAAACAGTTACTCACACTTGTGTGGTGCAATATTACTGTCGGATACAATATAGTCGGCACAGTATCGTCTTTTAGTTTCAATCTTTCTGAAAATCCTGCATCAAATTGTGCTTTGTTTGTAAACTAATCCACTGTGAAATTAAGTGAACAAAGGACCAAGTTCTTACTGACGCGGTCTGGATCTTAATTAAAAATAAAGTTCATCCACTCCTTCCTATTTTGGGATCAGAAGGAAGGCAATGCAAAGTTTTTTTTCCACAACTTGGCACTGCACAGCGTATTGTTTTCTTTGGAGCATCTTTATTGTTTGATTTCTGTGAAGACCTGCGTTTGCCTCTCGTTATACACTACATGATCGAATCGGTGGGCGGGGTTAAACAGTCAGTGATGTAGAAGCAGTGTTGATCATCTTCTGCGGAGGTGGTGTTTAGCCACACTATTACATCATAAAGTGGTACATTCCACAACCTGTCATTTTGGCAGTTTGGCTTCAATATAAGCTGTTTTTAGATTAACAAGAAAGTTTTGAGTTCTGAAACTTACAGGATGTTTTTTATAGTACAGTGACCTCTTATATGTCAAAACATCAAAGGAATTTTGATTTCTCAGTTCATTAACCCTTTAAAGACTACTTGATTCGACTCCCAGTTGATGTAGTTGGGATTTAGTAATAATTATTGTACTCATTTCAAATAATAATACAGGTCCTACTTACGTGTTTGCTTTACTCATTTTTCACAGAAGTTGTGGAAATTCGACATCATGGGAGCTTAATCTTCTTTCTCCCCTCCCAGGTTTCAGAACACCCCAAGAGCCTCTGTGAAGTCTAGGTGATGATGCCTCCCACTATTGTAAACATATTCAAGAGGGAGGCACCACACCCATACACAAGGTCTTTTGAAGAGGCATTACAAGTAACCATACGGGAGTAACACCAGAAGAGGAAAAGGGCGGCTCAATTCACACACTTATTTGGCCCATGTAAGGGACTCAAGATAGTCGTAAAACTCCTTTCGGAAAGGAGTTCCATGCCTGCAGATCATGAATTCGGGTTGTACGTTTTCCCACACTGAAGTTTTACTGAAAACATTCAAATCACACATTCCATCAGATCAAATTGAGATGCCTTAAGAGTACAGTTTATCTTTCCATCTCCTAATGTTTCCCAGGTGCATCGTCTGCAGGTTAATTCATCTAACAGTCGAGAGCTAACTGTGACCCCGTCCAGCCTCAAGCACACATTTAGGAAAAAAATTAAATCTCTGTATCACAAATCCCATTGAAGCTCCACAAACTCTGCACAAAAGGGAAATAAGAGAAAAAGGGGAAAAAAAAAGAAAATGGAATCGTGCCTTGAGCAGCTGAGCTGAGAGAAGGCCAATGTATGATGATGCAAAAAAGATGTTTCCTAGGGGGACGTTGTCGCGTACAGGGCAGCGCGGGTCTGTAGAAAACTCCACCAATCTTTCCGTCGCTCGCACACGAGGACGACAACAGAAACGCGGAAGATCGTCGCTCAGTCCGGCGAGTTGTGAATGGGGGAGTGACCGGGGCAATGCCACAGAAAAAACAGAACCCCTACGTACACCGGCACCTCCATATCCAGAGGATCACCTCTGCTACGAGGGCAAGACGGTATGAATGCGGCATCTCTCGTTTTCTCTCTTAATTGCCCCCAAATAGTTGTTCTTATAACAATTAAGCACTGATCCTTAGCTTACATCTAGCAGTCAATTGTACAGGTCATTGTACTGATTTTATTTTCTCAAATAGGAAGTATAGCAACGGGTAAACCAGCTTCTCATGAGAGGAAGAGCACACTGACTCCAACCCAGAGGGACAGTGTACCCGCCAAGTCGCCTGTGTCCGGGGGTGAACCTCTTGGTTCTCACAGCCCGTTTGACCCCCACCATAGACCTGTAGTACCTGGAGATGTGTACCGGACTCACCTACCACCACACCTGGACCCCAGCCTCGCTTTTCACCACAGAGTCCTGGACCCAGGTAATTTAAGGCATTATGGAATCTTTGCAGGGGCCAGATTTATGAAAATCTTCTTAAGAACAAATTAAGTTCTTAGGATTAATTAGGTTCATAATAATGTAGTTCTTAAAAAAAAATAAAAAATTTCTTTAGAAGATTGTATTCTTTAGAATAAAATCACGTGTGCGATTATAAAAGTATTTTATATTTTGTAAAAAAAAATTCTGTAGTAATGTATATTATAATATTGTAATACTTAATATTGAAACAACCCAATAAATTCATTGAACATCTTACATTTTGGAATTTAAGACAAGTGTGACATTGTCTTGATGCTTTAACGCTTTTTAAGAACTTTTTTTCTGCAAGAAGCGTTAAGATAGATAAAACTCTTAGTCGCAATGCAACAAAATTACCAACTGATAATTTCTTTTGAATTTTGACACATTTAATTGAAGTGGATTATTGAAAAAGGAAAAAAATGTAGAACGGAGCTTTATTCTATCCGTCTTTCAGTCAGTTATAAGAAATGGATAGAATTTATGCAGACTAAATGATTGGAGAATCATCATTTCACTGGAAGAGCTAGTAATGACATTTTAATGAAAAATTATGAGGTCAAAAAAAGTTAAAAAATGGACCTTGGATGAATCATTCACGATAAGATCAATAAAGATGCATTTACAAAATAGCTAGGATAAATTTTCATTTCTTGCTGATTTTAAAAAGGCTCTTATAGAACATTCTTTTTTTTACTATATTAGAAAAGAAAAAACAGTAGTTTTGTAAATCTGACCCCTTGTTACATTACTTAATCAGGCTCAGGGCACATGGGGATAGTGGCTACGCTTTGCCCAGGAATGGAAAATTAGTGAATTATGAATTAGTTCTGTTCTGAAACCATGCTTCCTACAAACTGACAAGCAGGACAAACAGTTCTTGCTTGACGCGTCACACACAAAATTGACTGATCTTTTGAGTAATGGTTCTCTCATAAAAGCACTACTCCTATTTCATTGGTAAACATCATGTTTTGGTTTTTCAACCTGCTCTCATGCATTAGATAATAGCATTTCCTGCTCAACTCTCCACTACTTTGGCAAATCCACACTATTGACATCAAGACTAGAACAGCTGTCTTTTCACCTCTCGTCCTTGTTGTCCTTTGTATATCTCAGCAGCGTACATGTTCCCACGGCAACCATCGCCAACTGGTTACCCCAACACTTACCAGCTGTACACCATGGAAAACACTCGGCAAACCATTCTGAATGATTACATCACCTCGCAGCAGATGCAGGTCATACCGCGCCCTGATGTCACAAGGGGACTGTCACCACGTGAACCGTCAATTGCCATCTCATACCCACCAGCTAGGGGTAAGGGGCATGATTGTCTTAGTGTGTGTGTGTGTGTGTGTGTGTGTGTGTGTGTTTGTTTTTGAAACTGAATGAAAGTATCAAAGGAAGAATGTAGTGTGTAGATATGGTGTTTGTGTGAACTAGTGGCAACCTTTTCCAGACCATCAGAAGCAAATGACCCTCAAGCAAATTGTAATTGCACATTAAATTTATTGAGTTCAAAACAGTTGTTAAATCCAGGGCTGGGGCTGTTTCTTAGACATCCACTAGACCTGTCTGTCAAGAGGCCCACATTTTTAGTTTTTCTGGTAATGTATGTTCACTCTGCACCCTGTTGTCACATCTACAGGAAGAAGGTTACCTGTTAAAAGTTGACCTGGGTCTGATGAGACATTATTTTGCAAAAATAAAAAAAATCATGGAAAGTTTCATAGTAATACTGCAGTTTCAATCTGAAGGAGTTTGACCTTAGACCTTTAGCAGGTCCTGCTGTCTACATCTCCAATCTACATTGCTCCATATTTCTAGTTCTAATTTTGCTTTGCTTAATGAAAAAACATTGCTTAGTGGAAACTAGCTTTCAGCCCTGGTATCTTGTTATTTTTTGTAATTGAACTCTTTCAATTAGCTAATGAGCTAATTTCTTAAATTCTTCCCCCAGTCTGTTAGTCATTAGATGTTTCTAGAAGATTAGTAGAGGGTGTTGGCTCTTTAAAGTTGAAGCTGATTGGTTGTGGATGCTCACCCTCTGGCCCTTTGCTTCTGTCTGTAAAAGGAATAATTGATCTAGCCCAGATGCCACCTACCATCCTGTTACCTCACTCCGGGGGGACAGGTTCCCCCTCCCTGGAACGCATCACCTACATCCCTGGACCTCAGACCCCTTTCCCTGCTAGGGCATTCAACCCTGCCTCCATATCTCCAGGTGAGGATCCCACCCCTCCTCTCCTATCCAACACCTGAACTTCCCCTTCAAGTCCTGGTGGTGGTGCTTTAGAAATTCGCCCTTCCCTGCTGCTCTGAGATTAGTTTTGCTGTTTTAAGCTAGGCGCTTTCTTCCACCTAAACCTAACTTGAGCCGTTTTCTGCTCCGCTATGGTAGCAATGTGCTGCTGCTAAATCTACAGCATCATGGCAAAAGGAATTAAATTTCACCTGATTTATTAGCTAGTCTGAATTTATTGTGGTGATGGATAGTGTAATAATACAAAAAAAAAGAACACATCTTTATACTAGAGGTCTCCTTTGGTCCTAAAATCTGCACCCGAACCAAATCACTTCCTACCCGAACCAGATGTGCATTAATTAATTTTTTAAAAAGAAAAACCTGACTTGAGACAGTTAGTTAGTACTAAGTCTGCCCGGTGTTTTTTTTTTTTTAAACCGAATGCAGAAAGCAACATCCAAATACCAAAATCAGAGACAAGAAATTAGAAACCCCCAGCATGTGTAGATTTAAAAGTAGGCCCATCTTCCTACTTTGTTTGTAGATGAAATTCCCCCCCCCCCCCCCCACCCCCCCCCCCCCCCCCCCCCCCCCCCAATTTCTCCAATCCTTTTTTGCAGCGTTTAGTTTAGAAGTTTGGACCCATGTTGCCAAATAATGTAGCCTTAGTAACGCTTTGTGTAAGTCAGAAAACACTTAAGATATACAGTTATGCTTTAATTTTTGTTGCTTTATTTAGGCAACAGTGCACTGTTTTTCCACAAATCCAAGTAAATAAACCACTCATAATCTTTGTTACACATCAAATGAAAAGGACATTTATGTTAATATTAATATGGAAATCTTCAGGACAATTATTTAAAATTACCTGGAACCCGAGGTTACTAATATCAACCCGGCCCATGGCTGAGGCACTCAATTAAGTGTTAGACCCAAACCTGCTCGAGTCTCGTTTTTCATATCCAAGTGTGACTCTGAAGACCTCAACTTTATATTCTTTGTTTTCACTGGCTATTAGCAAAACTGAACATGTAGCTCTAGTTTAGTCAAATTCACAAACAAATAATTATTTTAGTGAATCAGTCAAAGAAGCACAATCTGTTCAGATTTGTTTATGGACTTAGCGGGCTTCCTGCTGAATTCTGTATATTCTGACAGACATAAAGTACCATTTTGAGGGATTAGATTGAGCTTATTGACATTTATAAAGAATGAAGAGAGCTGCTGGTATCAATCTCTGTCTGCGTGAGAATTAACCTAAAGATGTATGTAGATGCAGGATATAAGTCGTAATTAAAAAAGCAGCTGCAAGTACGTCCATACCCCTACCCTGAGATCCTGTTTTTACTGCCCACTTGTGTGTGCATCTCAAACATAATATTGGCAAATACTGGCCTTGGCTCAGTAGTGTCATATTTAAAGTTTGTCTTGGGGAGTGCAGGTGATCTGGAGGTGAGTAAACCTTGACTTTCTAAACGTCTATTCAAACCGAGAGGGGAATTATGGCTTGAAGTGAATTGCAAAAAGATGATGTTGCTAGATATATTCGCTCTCTGTGTGAATATGCTTTTAGAACTGTGTTTCATGGGTCCTGTGTCTGTGTTGTACTACAACACCAGTAACTATGCTGATCTTTTTGCATCATTCCATGTGCTGTCTTTACATATGGTTTAAATCTTGTACAGGAATGCATACAGTACATACAAATACCTGTTTTCTCTCAAGAATAATTCAGGTTTAATTTGATATTTTGCTTTGCACCCCTTTTCAACCGTCAAAGTGCTGGTGCCCAAACCACTTTTGCTGGCGCTTCCACCACAGAAAAAGGCAGCTCTCTTGCTGATCTTAAACAAGCAACCGTAATTTCAGAGGTTACAGAGGTTTAAGATTGGATGACAGACCTGAGTAGCGATGCCCAAATTTTCACCTTGTGTATGCTGTACCAATGTTTACGCTTGTTTTTTTGTTTTTGTCAGTCTTTTCGGCTTAAGAGCTTTTCTGCTTGTTTGGCTCTACAGGTACTGATTCTTCCATTGTGTCCACTGGTAAAGCATTGTAATAATAAGTGTCTACATAGTCCATTGATTAATTTGTGCTCTTCTCTTCACCAAACAAAACTACGCTCCTAGTGTACTATCTATAGAGGCAGCAGCCAATAAGCGTGAGGATTCTCTCTTGACGGTTCAGTGAAACACATTTTAACATGGGGAAATGTAATTACATGTGATTAAAACACTTTAGTCCTAATCTCTTGAGAGCACCAAACTGAATGGAATGCACCTTTAAGGGCAGGATCATGTCAGTTTTTCAGTTCAGGTTTCTACATCCTGAAAAGCTGGCATGCAACAAAAGGAGTATTAATACATGCTAATGTGTATTAAAGAGAATGTCTTCAGGGCTCTCAAAGAATCACTATCCTGGCGCCCCAGGGCTATTGTGTTTTCCAGTCGGGCTACCAAAATCTATCTTGAATAGTGAAATAAAATTAATTCCTTGATTTTTGTTGTTCACTCTCTTGTAGGGGTGAAATGGACTGTAATTGATCATTTGCACGTTTCTAAGTCTCGCCAATTTTAATATTCAAGCATTTTAAACCATTAAAGCACACAAAAATTCTGAAGAAAATTCAATCACTCAACACTCGTGTAGAGTTTTGAATTGATTACTCTTTCGCATATCCTTGCGTGAAAACATACACGTACACACAAAATTATCTCAAACTAACTGTCTCGGCAAGTATTCTGGTAAACACAGTTGCTTATTTCTTAAGTGAACGTAAACAGTGGAGAAAGAAATCGCATGTGTATCATTATATTAGATCAGTGCATCAGATATTAAAGGGGCAGCAGCCTATAAATACATGCTGCTGTCTGTGTCCTTAATGTTAAACAACAAATCACAACTTTAACAAAACTCTATATTTCATTTATTCAGTGAACACTATGTAGAATTTGCCTTCTCATTCAGTCCCTCTGCTTTTTTTGTTTCGTTCAGATGTTTTATGTAGAATAATTTCACAAAGCTAAAGTCAGACCATTCTGTTTTTACTTCAAATTTCGAAATTATACAATCTATATTACGTGTAGGCCTATGTAGCATCTTTGTTACTTTGGATTGTGATTAAACTGCAGTGATTGCCTCTAATTTTAAAGGGAAAGAGCCCAGGCTAAGCCTTAGCTTATATGAAGAGATTTTTAATTTGTATTAATTTATTTGATTTGATTTATTTAAAAAATTCAGTTTGATACCTCATTTTGTTAATAAAAAAAAATTGTATTGTGAAATCAGTATCTTGAATCATATCGCATCGTGATTAAATGAATCGTTACATCTCTATATGCTCCTAGTTTTTGCTGTGGTATCGAAGAAGTAAAGTGTTCTTTAAATAATAAGTGTTATTTAAATAATAAAAAATAAATAAAAAGATCCGATCTGTAACTCAAAATCTGTAATATGATCCGAGTTTTGTAATCCGTTGCACCCCTATTCTCTGTACTTGCAATTTGAAGAAAAAATACGATCACCTTTTTTTTTTATGATGCTGATTTGTCCACAGTGAAGTTCAGTCGATTTTTGTTATTCAGGATAGTTAAATTCATTTTGGTCTTCCAAAATCTAAAGAATGCCTGCCCGAGGGCTACCAGGGATTTAGAAATTTTGTGAGCCCTGGTCTTGGTGAATGGATTAATGCCAATGTTATTCATATAGATTTATATACAGTATCTCTGCGATAATTTCACATCACTGTTATCATGAATTTGTCTGCTATTCCTAACAGCAACCCAGCTGGCCCTGTCAAAGTGCAGCAAGTGTAAAAGGCCCTTTTGGTTATAACCCCACTTTTTGTTTTTGTGTGTTTTCTTGTTCTTCACTTCCCACAGGACATCCTGCCCATCATAGTGCCACTGCAGCTATTGTGGAGAGGGAGAGGGAGAGTCAGAGAGAGAAGGAACGCGAGAGGGAAAGAGAGCGGGAGCGAGAAAGAGATCAGAGAGAACGGGAACGTGCAGCGGTAGAATATATGCGTGGAGGTAAGACTAATTGACACACAGAAGGAAAGGATGTCACCAATAATGGTCCATTCTGCTCAGTCTCTAACAAACTGATGTATTCTGCCAATATTCTCAGGATGTGTCTCTGTTTATGTTGCAGGTTCTGAGCAACCTGGCCGACCAGGCAGCCGTAGTTTTTTGCGTTCCACTTCACCCTCTGTGAGATCACAGGAGGGCGTCCTCCAACAGCGGCCGAGCATCTTCCAGGGGACCACCTCCAAGAGCGTCATTACCCCACTCATGTGAGCAATGCACTCTTTATGACATCTCATAATAATCTAATAATTCGTTCGTTTTATTATTAATATATATATATATATATATATACATATTACATATTACATATATTAAAATTAATATATGTAATAATAAGTTTTTTTTAATAAATGCACACATTCACTTTATTTGTATTATATTAATTTATTATATTACTGCATTATAAATGTATAAACCAAAAATGTTTATGTTATTTATTTATATTTATTTATTTTTTGTGGTTGTTAAAGGGATTGCTCACCCAAAAGTAAAAAATGTCAGCTTTCACAAAAAAAAACGAATATATGAAGATATTTTTAACTTGCTTGAAGCATAATACCTTACTGTTCTCACACATCAAGCACGTACAGTTGACCTTCTGTTTAGCATGTTTTTTGAGCTGTATGTATGTGTTGATCAATGTTTACATGTGAATAAAAGCCTAAATTTTAAATCTGTTCATAAAGTGAGCATATCTATTCAGAACACTTTAATTAAACCATTCGATTCATTTGCAATCCCTTTATGAACATTTTGAAGCATTAATATTTTGGTGGAGTTTCAGTAGAGGTACAGAAATCTCTTTCATTAATACATCTTAATTTGTGTTCCGAAGATAAAATTCTCATGTGTTTAGAACAACATGAATGTGAGTAATTGATGACAGTTTTCATTTTTGGGTGAACAATCCCTTTTAATTTATAGATTGTAAAATTTAGTTTTGCACTATTAAACTTCTGATTGTTTTGGTTGTCCAGGCAAATGCCCTTACAAGCAGCTGCATCTCAAGGCAACCGATACAGCAATGCAGCTGATGCCCTCGCCGCCCTTGTGGATGCTGCCGCCTCTGCCCCGCAGATGGATGTTGCGAAAGTCAAGGAGGGCAAGCATAATAACAGTAGCTCCCGGGATGATGAAGTGATGTCATCACGACGGGCAGCACTGGAGTCGCAAGAGCTGGAGCGCCGTTCCGTGCAATCTCCATATGGGGATGTATCACTTCCTAGTGGAAAACCTTCCCATCCTGTGTATGCAGAGGGAGGAGGAGCTGCAGGGAGCAAAGAGAAAGCCCCACCCACCAAGTCACGCATGGAGGAGGAGCTGCGCACGCATGGGAAGACCACCATAACTGCTGCAAACTTTATTGATGTCATCATCACGCGCCAGATTGCCCCAGATAAGGACTCCCGTGAGAGAGGCTCACAAAGCTCTGACTCCTCCAGCAGCAGTGAGTGTCATCAGATGTTTATACATCTTATTCATACAATGTTTATTTAGTATTATTTATATTGAGTAATAACAATGATGCCAGCAGAGGTTGCGTAACTCTGCACATCTGTACAGTTCATGACTATGAGTCTCATATGTTCACTACCATTCTAAGGTTTGGAGACGACTTTAAAAAAAATAATAACATGATCACCAAGGCTACATGTATTTGATCAATAATATAGAAATATTGTGAAATATTATTACAATTTGAAATAACTATTTTCTAATATATTTTAAAATCAAATTTTATTCCTGTGAGTTTTCAGCAGCCATTTCTCCAGTTTTCAGTGTCACGTGATTTTTCAGAAATCATTCAGATATGCTCTGGTGCTCAAAAACATTTATTATTAAGATCAATGTTGAAAACAGTTGTGCTGCTTAATATATTTGTGGAAAGTGTGATACATTTTTTTCAGGATTCTTTGAATAGAAATCATGTATTTGATATAGAAATCTTTTGTAACAAATGCCTTTAGTCACTTTTGATTAATGCATATTTGCTGAAAGTATTAATTTCTTTTCAGAAAGAAAAATCTTACTGACTCCAAACTTTTGAGCGGTAGTGTACATGCCCCAAATTGGAGCAAACAGGAAGTCACAGTTGTACCATATGCTGGATTTGTGCAAGTTGGTCACAGTGCCTCAAGCATCTTTATATCAGAGGCAAAAAGGATGATTCAAGAAATTAGATACTTAAAAGACAGTCAAGACATATACTTAGGGATTTGCTAACAGAGAGCATTAACAGGACACCTAATAGGATAGCTAGTGCCATTGAGGCCATGAGACCTAATAGTCTTAGGAAACCTCGATAGCACAACCTGTGACCCAGCTGGAACGGAGACTGACAACAGTGACAAACTTCTGACCTGAGATTTGACAGGGTTATTCCATTAAAGGGAGTGTAGCTCTTAGCACAGGAAAGAAATTCGCTCTCTTTCCTAAGTGACTTACTATAAAGGCTGCTAGAAGTTTGTTTCAATGCCAACTTCTGTGTAATCTGTTCATTTTATGCCACATCGCTTGGTGGTAGATATTATCAGATGGATTTATTTATAACAAAGGCATGTTGTCTTCAAAATAAACAGAAAAGCATCAAAAGCCACATATGAAAGTTGATGGTGGAACCAAAGTAGCGACACTGCTGCTCAGCATGTTTTTTCTGTTGAATACTAGCAAGTGTTTATTTGGATGCATGTTGAAGACCGTGTGCTAAAGGTGTAGATGGCACACCCTCTCCTACTAACAAACCAGCTTTATTTACTTACAAGCCTGTAACATCATGTCTACGTGTCGTTCAGTGTCATCCAGTCGTTATGATGCTCAGGGTGGAATTGAGGTGATCAGCCCTGCTAACTCTCCAGCCCTGAGGAGAAGAAGACGAAGGATCTTTCCCATCAGAAAAGAGCTCTCAGCCACACCCAGGTGAGACTTCAAATCCCTCGCGCCACAGCCCAGAACTTGAATGTCTGTTCTGTCAAAATGGGGTGAATCTCCTTAAATATTTTAGGAACACATCCAGGTTATTTTTCACCAACAAAAAATATATATTTTTTATATTATTTCGATTAATTAGAGCCATTAAGATTTTTTTCATTGTGACATGATTTTCATGACAGATGTGTTTTTTTTTGTTTTTTTGTTTTTTTATCTGATCTTATGTTGTGTAGGATTAAGGTTTGACATTAACCGGTCAGGCAGGCAGGAGATCCAGGACCTTTTGCACCTCAGCAGCCCCCCTCCTCACAAGCAGACAGTTATGGGCCTGTCCCGAAAACACACCGCATCATGACCCTCGCCGACCACATTTCGGTAAGTCACACTCATACTCTTGATGCTTTGTCATGTCACTCCTCCTTCATTTCCCTCACTTTCTCTCTCTCTCTGTCTTGCAGCATATCATTACACAGGACTTTGCCAAGAACCAAGATCCTCCCCCGTCATCCAGCTCACTGCCTTCCTCTTCATCCTCCTCCTCACTCTCCTCCACATTCCAGAGCTCAGGTGTGGGAGGTGTTGCAGGTCGAGTTAAAGCCCCTAACCGCTATAGCCCAGAAAACCCAGCTCCTACTGCACACCACCAGAGACCACCAAACTCCTCCGATAAACCAAGAGCGAGGTACATATGAAAACAAACACACAGTGTATACATACAGCGGCAGACATTTCACTCAAATGAGAGTCATTTGGACAATGCGCACAAGCCTTTTAAAGAATGTGTAACGAGGCCAGCTGGTAAGAGTTGCGCAGGGAAACCTCAATCTCAAGAAGTGCACTTGTGACTGGCTCTAGGCAGGGTGGTTAGGACCAAATGCATACACACAAATTATTGTTCAAAGGTTTGGGATCTGTACTTGTTTTTGTTTTGTTTTGTTTTTTATTTTCTGTTCAGCAAGGACTTATTAAAGTGATCAAAAGTGACAGTAATGATATTTCTAATGTTACACAATATTTATTTCAAATAAATACTGTTCTTTTGAAATTTATATTCATCAAAAAATCCTGGGAAAAAAAGTCAGTTTCCACAAAAATATTAAATTATAATATTTCTCAATACTATACATTGTGAAATATTATAATTTAATGCTTTTAGTCAATGTTTGTATTATTAATATTATTATTCATTGTTTTTACTGTCTTTTAATCAAATAAATACAGTCTTGGTGAGCAGAGTTCTTTAAAAAAAAAAAAAAACTGTACAAAAGCCTTGCCTAAATCCAGACTTTTGAATGATAGTGTATGTGAATATTTGTATACGGCACACCCAACCAACAGTCTCTATTGAGAACACAAGGACCTTAAAGGTTTTGGAAATTGGTTTTAAAATTGGGTGTCCTAAAATGAATGTCTCTGTAAACTGCAAAAATAAATAAATAAATAAAATTCGACCATAGTTAGATTCTTTTAGTCAATCTCAAATCTTGTCGATTTTGCGCATTCACGGGGAAGTCCATATATGTGAAGTAGGAAGCTGAGAGCATAGTAGTTAAATTGGATCATTGAAGTGAAGTGCCATTTTCAGCTTCACAATTGTGACAAAACAACATTGTGCCCTTTTGCCCCATCTCTAAATACGACGTTCAAGGGTCTCGTCGGTACAAAAGTATCTGTACAGGGCAGGTTTTTTTTTAAATATAGAGTTGATTGGCTACGTCTGGCTGAAGTTCTAGAATGATTAACATCGCTTACAGCCCTTTCAACTAATCTGTGAAACACACTAAAAACAGCACTGCTGTCCCAGAAGCAGCCTCTTATCCATCTGTGTCTCTCAGGCCAGGTAGGTCTCCTGATCGAGGACGAGGACCGGAGAACTATGAGCCCATCTCTCCTCCTCAGGGTTATTCTGGGTTGGATAAACAGGAGGCCAGTGTGCTGCAGGGTCAGAGACGAGAGCAGGATCCCCCTGAACAGAGGTAGAAATTGATTGTCTCTCTTTACTACTTTGATGTATAAGCCTTTATTTATGCCTTTTTTAAATTACCTATATTTTTTCAGGCTTTTGTTTAGAATGATAAAGAAAAAAAAACACTCAAAGGAAAATGATATGAAAAAGTTGTAATAAAGAAGTTTAATTAAATTAAAAGCAACTGCCTGTGTACCTGAATGTTGTCTGTTTATTGTCTTAGTTATTTTGGGCTAGCCAAATTTCCTATGTCATATGCATTGTGTGATCTTAGACCTTTCTTTTGTGTCAGGACTGACTCGCGCTCCCCAGGCAGCAGCAGTTACCTGCCCTCATTCTTTACCAAATTGGAGAGCACGTCTCCTATGGTTATGTCCAAAAAGCAGGAGATCTTCCGCAAAGCAGAAGTCGGTGAGTGACAACAGCAAGCCCATTTTCTCAGAGACCTACTGACATTCAAGCTCAGAATATTTACTTCACTGCACTGATAAACTGATGTCTTTTATTTAGACTATGCGCCCAATACTGCGCTCCTGTACTCGTACTCTTACTCATACTCATTAAAATGCTCCGATACCAAAAAAACAATACCACACAGTGTGTGAACAGTGCTGTGTCCAGACAAAAGAAACACAGACCACAGAACAAGAGAGTAGAATAGAGTAAATAAGGATTAAGGATGTCAATGAAGAACATGTATGTAATATTATGTTAAACATTCAATATTCACGCCTGTATAGCTGATGTGCACGAGCTGATGAGCAAAGCACGCTGTGTGTTGTGTCGTGCACGTGTCGAGCAAATATCCCTTTCTCACAGATATCACAGGAAAGTTTGTTGTTTGGTCAGGGAAATAACTGAAGGAAATATGTTTGCTAAATGAAGCCAACTAGCATAATTCATACTATATTCTGGTTCCTGTACCCAGTATTTTTAAAAATGACAAATGCAATGAAAATACTGGTACCTGTATTGGCAAGTACCAAAAGTGAAAGTATCGGTATCGGACGCGTTCTGGAAAAAGTGGTATCGGTGCATCCCTAATTTTGACAATTGCCACCTGATTAGCACCTAATTCTACCTCCCGTTTGCTCCTGACCTCAACAGGTAACGCTCAGCCAGGCACAGAGATCTTCAATCTCCCAGCAGTAACAACATCAAGTGAGTTTCACAACTTATCAGTATGATTAATTTCACCGTAAAAACATGTAACTGCATCAACACTTGCATCATTTGATGTATTTTTCTGTGTTTGTGGCATGTGTTTTATATCATAGTTTAAACACTTCTTAAATTGCTTTCAGTGTTTCCAATATGTGCATGCGTGTATGTTTTTTTTATCCTTTACAGGCAGTGTAAACCCTAGAAACCACTCGTTTAGTGATCCAGCCAGTAATCTGGGTCTGGAGGACATCATCAGGAAGGCTCTGATGGGGAACATGGAGGAGAAGCAGGAGGACCAGCAGCAGCAGCAAGCCCAGCTGGGGACAGGAAACACCTCAGGCAGTATTTCAGACAGCCGACAGGAGGCCAGCCCATCCCCTAACACAGGTTCATACTGTAAATTCACATCAATGAACATACATTTTTTCTAAAACAGAAAAAAACATACCAACATGCTGAACTTTCTGCAGAGTGCTTTGTGGGTCGGCTAATTACCACGAAAAAAACAGTGTATTGGTCTTTTTAATCTGTGTGTGGATAAATACACAGATAATACCGGTCTTTAGTGGATAATCACTCTGAATTAGAGCAGTCACAATATTGGATTTTTATTAGTTATCACAGCTAAAAGCATTCATGATAATGAAATTTTCATGATATCTATAATGAAAATAAATAAATGCTATCGGTCAAATGTATCTTTTTGTTTTCTCTTTTTTTGACCAATGAATCACACTCAAAATGAATGGGAAAGTACTTCTGGAAGCAGCGCTGCTGAGAAAGTGCAGAGAGAAAGTTTGTAACTGTACGAAAGCATCCAAAACGAACTTGCCATTGATTGGCACATCCTACAGACTGTGTAACACCTTTGTTTGTTTTTTTTGTTGTTGTTTTTTTTGCTAAAAAAACAACATTGGCAAGCAAATTTTTTAGGTTCATGTTTTGCTTTTGTCTGTCATCTCCAACATTATTTTGAGCGGCAATAAGAGCTACAAATTGTGTCGTTGTCGTCTTTCTCTTTTGTAACGGGTGACAACAAGGTGCATTATCTCCGCCTACTATGTTGATGCAACAACCAGATAGTCACTGCCCCTGGATTATTTACGATATTATCAAATGTACAGTATTAACATATCATCAATTTCATTTTTGAAATATATTGTGATACCTCTATTCTGAATGTTTACATTCAAGACCAGACCAAATTGTGTCTAGGACATAAACCTCACTGCTGACATCCTTGTCTATCTTTCTGCCTCCATAGCAGGAAAACAGAAGCTGCAGAGTAAAGCTAGCAGCAGGAAATCAAAGTCTCCTAACCCAGGCCAGGCTTACTCTGCTGGAGAGCGGCCCTCTTCTGTGTCCTCCGTTCATTCAGAGGGCGATTACCACAGACAGGCACCCACCTGGGCTTGGGAGGACCGGCCGTCATCCACAGGTGAGCGACTTGATTGTGGATTGTTAGATGAAGTTGTTTTGTCATTTAAAATAGTTGTTTCTCTTTCCTCTGGCCTCAGGTTCCATGCAGTTCCCTTATAACCCCTTGACGATGCGCATGCTCAGTAGTACCCCTCCCACCTCCATGTCCAGCCCATCTCCATCCATGCAGTCCCAGCAGCAGCCACAAGGCGGCGCCGTGGCCCCGACGCGTGGATGGGAGAGAGAGCCACCGCTACTGTCAGAGCAGTACGAGACCCTCTCAGACAGCGACGACTGAGGCAGGTGATCCTCCACCTCCTCCTACACAAGCGTGCACGCCCCACTCCTGTTCACCATCGCCCTTCTTTCGCTGTCTTTATGAACCCCACTCACTGCCATTTGAGAGTGAGATTATGCTGGTAAGGAGGATGTACGTTTGGTGCTATTTTGGTGCCCACTGGTGGTCAGAGAGAGCATTGCAGAGAGCCACTGATTTCAGGATTGAATCCGATGGTTTGATTTTTGGCCCGTTTGGGGACGAGAGCTAAACAAATCCCAAGTGAATAGAGACTTGAAAGTCAAAAGGATGAAGAACTTGTAAAGAGACTTGTTTGCTGAAAATGTTTCTGTAAAGATTTTTTTTTTGTCTTTAAAAAAAGAAAAAATCAATATATGTAAATAGAGTAAACTTTTGCAGTGTTTTTCCTTTAACTCGTTTTCTTTTCTGCATTTTAACATTGCTTTTTAAATTGATCCCAGTTGGATGGATTGGTGGGTGGAATAAGACACTGTGGAGATTTTTGTGGTCCATCGGGTGAAGAGCAATGAGCTGAAAGTAATGGTCTAATAGAAATTCCTTCAAATGAAACTCAAAAAGGACTTCATTACCTTAGTCTCTCCAGATGCGGACCCTGTCTGTGCAGCACTGTTGAGATGTTCTCTGCCCTGTTACTTTAGGGAGGAAGTCACAATCGTTCATCAACTGTTTTAGGAGGGCAGGACCTCAGCCCTTTTCTGGTGTAGGAGCTTGTCTGATTCACAGTGAAACGTCAGACATGAATGTTTCTTCAGTTTTTTCTTTTCAGCTTGGTTCTAGTCCTCAGTAGTGGCCTGTTGCAGATCCGTTCAGAGAGTTTGGCCCTACGGTTGAATGGCTGACAGTTTGACACGAGTTGTCATCTTTATTTTGTGGTTCTAACTGTTCTTACAGGGCTTTTCTTAAAGGTTGTGCAAGGTCCGCCACCCTTCCCCAGTAATCCTTTTGCTTTTTGAAGTTAAATTTGTTTCTGGGGTGAAGATGCTTGTAAATCCTCTTTTACTAATCATAAAGGAGCACGTATAACGTGTATATTCTGTCAACCGCAAAACAATAATACAAAGATAAAAATAGGAAGTACCAAACTTGATGCATCTCTGCACCATTGTTGCACTTTTTTTCCTTAGTAATTTTGAGAAACTTAAGATCATACTGCCTGCAATCTTAAGTTGTTCAATGTCATGCAGAGGCCTGGAATGCTTTCAGATATATTCATGTTTCAGTTTCTTACTCCGTCTGCATTTTCAATTCTTGGAAATCTGACCCAGTTTTTAAGCTGATAAATCGGTACCATTTATCTCAGCAGCTCGCGCTCAGAGATCTGAATATCTCTGTCTGAAAGTGAATAAGCTCAGTTTTAGTTACTTGCAGAAATAGTTCAATGTGATGAAAGCTAATGGAGGTCCCTGATATCTGAAGGCATCTCTTGATCCTGCCTTTTCCCACTTCATGTGCTTCTGCTTTGTTCAAATAACACCACCAGTCTGATCTTTACTTAAATATGATGGATTCATTTTCTTCAGATTCCTAAAAATGTTGAGCTCATATTTGGATATTTTCAGCATCAATGTTATATTCATCCTATTTTAACGGGATGTCAAGTGTTTACAATGGCGTTGACAAAAATGGTGAAACTTGAATCTTAAAGAAAATTAAAATAGCTCATCACGCCAGTATATTTTGCAGTTCAGCTTTGCAAGGGTGACTTTTTTTTTCTGGTCCGTTCTGAATCAAGACTTGAAAAAAAAAGTTACTTGTCCCCTGATTTTGAAATCCAGTGTTTGTATCACTCTGTCTCCTCAGTAGTGGATGAGAAACGTGCAGACCAATCAATAAAGTAGAACAGAGCTCCACCTCTCTGAAACAAACAGCGCTGTATCTCCTGTCTCTACTGTGTTTCTTTCCAATCAGCTACCAGAAAAAATCCCAGATATTTTGAAAAAGAAGATTCCACATACTGGCTTGGAATAACATGAGGGTGAATAAAAGATTACAGAATTTTCAATTTTGGGTGAACCTTTTGTTTAAGTTCCCCAACAGCACTACAGCAACTGAATGCAACTAAAATATGTTCAGTTTAATATAGAATTTGACACATTATGTACTGCCTGTGCACCCTGCGTCTTAAATATAACTTTTTTTCCAGAGTCCTTCAGGTGAGCATTCTTGTCGTTCAAACAGTAGTGCGCAGTGCTAGCAATGCTAACATTACTGGTTTAATTCCCAGGGAATGCAAGAACTGAATAAAAATATACTTTGAAGGTAATGTACTGTAAGTCATGATTTGAGTCAAAGCTTGAGAATAATTGGAATTCAAATTATTGAAATATTACTGCCATGTTGGTAAAAACATAAATTACCACATTCTTAATTTTTCCAAATTAAGATAAAATGTCAGATCAAATCTAAAGTGTATGATTATAGCTGTTGTAAGGGTGAAGTCTGACTGGCTTGAGGTAAATACTGAGAAATATCAAGAGTTTTTGCTTATACTGTATACAGGTGTACATGCCAATATTAGATTTTTTGAAGCAGAATTCACACATTCACCTTCATATGTGAAGACAATTATTCTGTATTGTTAATTGTGCATTTGTGAACACTTCCTGCTCGATGTGTAAGGAAGTGACAATTTCACACCACAATGCACATTCCTCCTGCAGCTTCAGTGATCAGATGAGACCATGAAGCTGTTTGGACTGCATTTCTCTGCTGTGTGGATGTTGTGCTGCTGCTGCTGTCTTGTGTATGGCAGAGGTCAGTAAATTCTCTCAAATGTTTATCAGCTCTACATTTCTTTAATTGCACCAATTAAAGTGTGCTTTTGTCTTTGATTATATCAGTCTTGTCCATTTCTAATCCTTCACACAGGTCATGGTTTGTGTATTAAAGAAAAGCTCATTACAAAAATCTATTTAACCACAGAACTGCAATCTAAAGTCCTGCTGCCGTGCCTTTTTGAACCAGCTCTCTTTGAATCAGACCTGACCATGAGTTCGAGTGCTGTGTGGACTTGATTTATGATTTTGATCAGGTCTGGCTGCTGTCGAGTTTTCACTGCTCAGTACCTTTCATCTCATCTCTTCAGTCTTCTTCTTATTCGTATCTTCTGCTTGCTGGCTCTTTGGTGTTCATCCTATTAAAAATTGAGTCTTACTACTTCTCTCCACCCCCCTCTTATTTCCTTAACTTCATAAAACACCATATTATCAAATTACCGCACTATGCACATTATAGAAGTTTTGTAACAACCTCCCTGTTGCCGGCGTCAGACGTGGTACCTACCGTTACGGCGACTCAATAGGCCTCGATACGCTACGGCGCAGTAGACCCTGCTCCAGACCCCCGCACTCTGACATCCACTCACACTAGACATTGGGGTACCACTTTTACTCAGGGACTTCTTTTTCACTAAACTTTTTTATACAAATATTTTTTTTATCCCTTTTATTCATTCATCCCTTCCATTTTTCACTTTAAAATTATTATCTCTATCTAACTTCTTCGTCGCGTGGACATACCTCCTCTCTCATCCTTTTTTCTCTCCTCCCCCTCTTCTCCCTCGATGTGGAGTGCCGCTTCTTCTTTTATTTTCACACCGTATATATCAGGCCTCCCACCACTTTCGCCCAGTTCCATCCCTATGTGATGAGTGTTACCTGTCCTTAGTTTTCTTCCCTTCTTCACATTTATGTCTCTGGCTTTCCGTTGAGTCGCGGAGACCGAGGCATCATGCCGCATGTCGTTGAAGTCTCCATTGTTGCTTCTCTGAGTTAGTGCGGATCGACCGCTACTCCTCGACGGGACGGTTACGATTCGCTTCTCGCGAAGCGAAACCTCTGGCAGCCACACAGTTTCCTAGCCACCGGGACTCGGGAATCTAGAGCACGAGCTGGCTCAGTGAAACCTGGAGGCCCAAACCGCGAGCCGACGCGGTGGGTATCCTTTCTGACGTTCGCAGCACCCAGCTAACGTATAAATCTATATAGCGCTCACATGTCCCTTCATGGGCCGACCCAGGTGTGAGAGGTTCTCCACGCCCCCTCCACCACGGCGAGAACTTACATGCAGGATTTTTTCCACGTGTACTATGGTGGCCCACAAGAAACATTAATATGAAAATTAGATTTGTTTATAGATAGATACAGTGGTATATAATGAGAAAAACCCGTTTATGGCCATGTCTACAAACATCTTTGCAGAAAGAAAAATGTGCATATCCAAAGAGATCAGGATTAGGTATAACATAAGTTATAGAGAGGGAATCGTCTTTATACAAAGTTTGGTAAAAAAAAAAAAATCCTGAAAACTAAAAAATTATTGGTGATTTAAAAAAAACTATTGTTTTTGCCCATGCATGTTGATTCATTTATTTTTATTTTTTTTGTGTCCCGATGTGCCTTTTTTATGCTATAAAACAATGTAAAGACATGAAAAAAACATTTTTTTTTCTTTTCTCTGTTCTTAAGAGGTTAAAATGGAGATGTTTTTGAATCTGGAGAACATATTGTACAAAGCTTGATATCACTAACATTTTCTTCTAACATGATCTTTCAGGTGCAGCAGTTGATGCGATGACCTACACAACAGTTGTCTTAAAGGCAGTGCCATGAATGCAAGGGTAAAAAAACTAATCGCCAAAAACCAATGACTTGTACATATTTTAGACACTTCCAAAACTGTGCAACAAAGATGGAAATACAATTTTTAAATACATGAATTATGTTTCCATCTTTGATGCCACAGTTTTGGAAGTGCCTTCTTCTGTTCTAAAGAAGGGGGTGTCCCAATACATTTGTCCATATGTATGTACAAGTCACAGGTGTTTGGTGATGAGTTTCTGGCTCAAGGTCTGCATTTAAAGTCACAGCAGAGGTGTTCAGCTGGGATTAGGACTTGGCTTTCTGCAGACCAGTCAAGTTCTTCCACACTGACTGAATCAACCTTGCCTTATAACAGAGGCATGTGGGTGATAGAATTAGAAAATGATCCTGTTCAAACTATTAGTATAAAATTAGAAGCACACAATTCCCTAGAACAGCATTATATGCTTTTTGTTTTTACAAAAAATTTGAAATTACTAAAGTAGTCAAACCTGTTCATTAGAAGGGGGGTACCAATACTTTTGGCAATATAGTGTACAAGCCAGCCTAGCTATTCAAAATATTTGTCTGCAATTTAATAATATTGACCTATTACTTTTGCTATTGCTTTTGACCATTAGGTATCAGTAACATAATCATTCAGAACCTGTTTTATGGACAGAGACTTTCTGTACCACACTATTCTGCTGATATGGAATGAGTTTGACTACTAGACAGCTAATTTGATTAGTAAATATCAAGCATCAAGGGGCAAACTAAAAAATCCTAAAATAATAAATAATATACCCCATAGCAGCATTTCCAGCAGTATCCAACATTTATCAATCATGATCTTACTCGACTAATGTGACTTAGCTTAACAGCTGTATTCATTGTTTGCTAGCTACCTATGCACATACAGCATACAATGTTAAAAATGATCAATATTCTACTATTATGAACCTTAACCAAAATCTAGATTCCACACTGTTAGAAATCGACTGGTGAGTTTTAACCCAGCTTTAGCAGATTCGGAGACCTTTTCCAGAAATTTGCCAAGGTTTTCATCAGGTGTCTTTTTAATTATATGATGTCATTACGTTGTTCTCTTGCCGCCAGCCAATCGCTGCATTTCTGATCGTGGTTTCGAGTATCGATACATCTGCACTTTACGGGGAACACAAGAACGTGCAGTAATCTTAGACAACTTAATCCAGATATTTTAATCAAATCCTATATAGCTCCTTGTCGCAAAAAAATATTAATAAAACTAGCGATTTGTTTTGGAGATTTTTTTTATTTTTTACTTGGCCACACCCTGCCGTAGGCCCGTGACCCCCTCACGTTTGCTCTCAATCACGCCAATGAGTCTGCGCCGTGAACACACCAGTACGCCACGCCTGCCATGATGCACACCACAATTTCATTATAAGCATCAATCAAGATGGCGGAGAAAAAATATGAGCAGCACTTTAGAAATTGCTGGTTGCAAGAACCTGCATTTAAAGACCTGGCTTCAGCCTATTAGTGGGAGATGCATCAGAAGTTTTTGCAAATATGCAAAGTCATACAAAAGCTAAGAAGTCAGATCCTTCAGGACTGAGTTTGGACAGCCCTGCTCCAAGACCTGAGAGTTAACTCTGTGTGTTTTCTCAGTGGGATGGTTGTGAAGGTTCAGGATAAGTTTCGTCACCCAGACTGTTTCGTGTGTACAGAATGTGAGGAAAACCTAAGGCAGAAAGATACTACTGCATAGATGATGAACTGTACTGTGAAACCCAGGCTCATGTCCAGGCAAAACCACCTGAGAGTCCAGACCTTTGATCTTCTCAGTGTTCTTCTGACTACATCAGGGCACCAACTACTCAGTGCATGAACATCTTGTTTTAACCACGGACACAAAAGTTATACCACAATTCATGCGCAGTCATGTCAACCAGATACTGAGAGACACATTTATGAATAGTGCATTGTTGTGTCATGTGTGCTGGGATGCAGTATATTGCACTTACTTTGTAGTAATAGAGTGTTGACTGAAATAAGATTGTATGAATAAAGTTTTTTTCGGAGAAAAATCTCAAAATCCGATACAAAAAAAAAATCGACAAAATAATAAAATTCATCCCCCAAAAAATATGAAAAAAATATAAAACAAACCAGATAAAACTATCAAATATCACCTAAAAATAAATAAAGTCCGGATCATTCATAAAAAAATTCAAATATCTCTGATCTGGTGATTGACAGGACAGATAATTCCCAACATTGTGTCTTTCCATCATTTCCATCATGTTTGATGTGCTTGCAGATCACAAGCATTTCCTAATTTCACTTCAGAATTTTTTGTTATACCTAATCTTTTGTTATATTTTTTATACTGTCATCATTTGTAAAGTATATATATATATGTACTTTCCTTTACCTTTAACAATTTTACCTGTATTTACTTTGTTTTCATATTTGGTGACTTTTTGTGAAAAATGTAGACTTTTGAGGGTGGTTCTAGAGATTTTCGGAGGGAGGGGTTTGGCAACACTGCTCATGATACTCTGAACCATGTTACCCTCCAGAGCATCCAGTCCCACTCATCAGACAGTAAACACCTGCTGGAGATTCTGGAATAACAGGAGCAGATGAACTCAAGTGTGCAATTTCTGTTAGCACTGATAATTTTTATGTCATATTTAAGTAATTATCCTTTGAAGTTTTTACTTAAGTGTCTCATTTTTACCATCTGTCTCTACAAACCAAACAGTGTATATAATATTTCAGTATTACAAATACTAGGGATACGAGTTTGGTATATAAAATATAGCCAGACTAAAAAACTGAAAGTTACATGGCTTTAATTTTACTGTCTTCAAATTACAATTTTCTTCAATATTTTCATCATTTGAGTGAATAGCAAAGAATGCAGATTTTGTTTGCTTCATTTTTAATGTGTTAATTGTTCCAACGTGAGGCTCATCACAATGAACTGTGAAATACAGAAATGTATCGGACAAAGACAAAAAGTTTGGTAACTTCTGATTACTTATCTGTGTTCCCAGTGTCTAGCAGTGTGAACTAGGTCTTAAGTGTTGTTTTTCTGCTTTCGATAGTTATCAGTGAATTGGTTTTGTGGCAGAAGAGGCAGACAGAAGGCCGTTTGTGGTGATAAGTGGGATGTGCTCAGTTTCACCAGCTATTCAAATGAAACAAAATTGCAGAAAAAAAATACGCAAAATTTTCAAATGCCTCTAATGATCTGATCCACATTTTATATTATTTTTTAACAATAAATTTTACCCTTTTCTAACTGTTTGGTTAGAATTTTATAAAAAAAACTATTTTCATTTATTTTTATGTTGCATTTATGAACGTAAGAAGTGAGTATATACGGGTATATATTTATAAGATATATATATACTACTGGAATAGTGTGAATTAACACTGATGATCTCTCATCAAAAGCACCTGTTAGTGGCTGGGCTTACATTAAGCAGCAAGGAACATTTTTGTCTCAAGTTATGTTCAGAAGAAGAGAAAAAGGGGGGGGGGCCAAAAAAAAAAAAAGGTAAGGATTTGAGAGAGGTAAGGGGGCCAAATTGTGATGGCTAGATGACTGGGTCAGAGCATTTCCAAAACTGCAGCTCTTGTGGGGAGTTCCCGGTCTGCAGTGGTCAGTGTTTATCAAAAGTGGTCCAAGGAAAGAACTGGTGAACCGGCGACAGGGTCATGGGCAGCCAAGGCTCATTGATGCACGTGGGGAGCGAAGCCTGGCCCGTGTGGTCCGATCCAACAGATGAGTTACTGTAGCTCAAATTGCTCACGAAGTTAATGCTGGTTTTGATGGAAAGGTGTCAGAATGCACAGTGCATCGTAGTTTGTTGTGTATGGGGCTGCATAGAGGTAGACCAGTCAGTGTGCCCATGCTGACCCCTGTCCACCGGCGAATGTGCCAACAGTGGGCACGTGAGCATCCGAACTGGACCACGAAGCAATGGAAAAAGGTGGCCTGGTCTGACGAATCACGTTTTTTTTTACATCACGTGGATGGCCGGGTGCGTGTGCATCGCTTACCTGGGGAACACATGGCACCAGGATGCACTATGGGAAGAATGCAAGCCAGTGGAGGCAGTGTGATGCTTTGGGCAATGTTCTGCTGGGAAAACTTGGGTCCTGCCATCCATGTGGATGTTACTTTGAAACGTACCAAATACCTAAGCATTGTTGCAGGCCATGTACACCCTTTCCTGGAAACGGGAATCCCTGGTAGCTGTGGCCTCTTTTAAAGCAAGCCACAAAGCAAAAAATGGTTCAGGAATGGTCTGAGGTGTCAGGGTTCTGTCACTTCGGTCTTGTGTAATTCATGGTTTTGTGACAGAGCCCTGACACTCGTGTCATGTCATTGTTTTCATGTGAGCGTGCGGCTTCGAGTGTGCTCGAGCCGTGCGCTCTCGTCTGCGTGTACTGTTTCATTTTGGAGCGTGGTGTTCAGATCCCGGCAATCATGTCTTGAGTTTCGGTTTCGTGTAGGGGTCCAAACACTTGCGTTCCATGTTCTGTCTTGTTGTGGGAGCATGCAGTCTCGAGTTCGCTCGGCCATGCGCTCTTCTGTCCACGTGTTTTGTGTTTTGTGAAGCACGCGTTGGTGTTCAGGCGTGCATTTTCTGTTGTCTTGTGTGAACATGCGGCTTATGAGTTTTCTCATTAGCTGCGTGTTCGTGTCTCTTGTTCTAGCACATGGCTTGTGATTTGTTTTGCTGGCCATGTGCTTGTGTTTTGTTTTGTGTGAGCACATGGCTTTTTGTCTTTGATTCGGTGTGCCATGTGCTCATGTCAATTGTCTTGACCCCTCCCATCTTGTTACCTGATTATTAGTTAATTTGCCCCACATGTGCTCCCTCGTTACCCTCCTCACTTGCTCTCCATTTATTCTCCTTGTGTTTGCAGTCGTGCGTCAGTTCGTCATCGTCTATCCCTGGATGTGTCCAGATCCTGCCTTGCCTTGCCTTGCCTTGCCTTGCCTTGCCTTGCCAGCCTGTTTTTCCCCCTCGGGGTAGTTTTTGTTGTTTGTTTTGTTTTATTTTAAAATAAAGCCCATTTTCTGCAATACTGAGTCCTCGCTCCATCCCTCTACCCAAAGACCGTGACAGTACGAACTGACCAATAGAGGACTCAGCAGAGAATGGGCATCTTCCTGTTCCCATCTCCCTGTCCCTCCGCTCATCAGATAGCTGCTTAACACAGGAGGCTTCTTTCTCTTCGGCAAGGGGGAGCCAGTGTGAAGCGTTTTGCACACCAGTTCCTGTTTGCAGCGGAGGGACTCAACATCAGTGACACAGAGCTCAAGGACATCTTCAACACCAGCCTTAATGAGCCCGTCCATGCCTGGGAGATGGGAATGCTGGGGATACTGTCCTTCTGGCAGTTTGTGGGGTATGTCTACCACCATGGAGAGGAGGGTGGCCTTCCTCCTCTTGGCCCTCCTCCCATTCTCCTCACAAACCCCCTAGTACCCAGTCCTCCTATGTCCTGCCAACGGAGGAGGAGGAACGGGTCCGCCTCATCCGGTCCCAGGACTGCAGAGGTGGCGGACGAAGTGGCAGTGCCCCGCTCTCGGAGACGGAGGAGGAGGAATGGGTACGCCTCACCACCCCTAGAGGCAGCGGGAGAGGCTGCTGTGCCCCTAGAGGTGACCGATGAGGCTGCAGCTCCCCGTGTGGCGGCCGAAGAAGCTGCAGCGCCCCAGTGAGGGCCGGAGAGGCTGCAGCGGTCCCAGTGACGGCCGAGGAGGCGTCGGCTGCGCCCCAAGAGGGGGCGACGAAGGGCAGTGCCCCTAGAGTTGGCTGATGAGGCTGCAGCGGCCCCGGAGGCGGCCGAAGAAGCTGCAGCGCCCCAGTGATGGCCGGAGAGGCTGCAGTGGTCCCCGTGACGGCCGAAGAGGCGGCTGCGCCCCAAGAGGTGGCCGATGACGTGGCAGTGCCCCGCTCTCGGAGACGGAGGAGGAGGAGGAGAAGGGCTTCCTCCATCCCACATGGCCTGGAAGCCATCCAGAAGCCCGCTGCTGCTGGCCTGGAGGCCGTCCCAGACCCACCCAGGCTCCTTGCCCTGATGCCGGCCCCGCCCAAGCACCTTGCCCTGATGCCGGCCCCGCCCAAGCACCTTGCCCTGATGCCGGCCCCGCCCAAGCACCTTGCCCTGCCGGCCCCGCCCAAGCACCTTGCCCTGCCGGCCCCGCCCAAGCTCCTGGCCCTGCCGGCCCCGCCCAAGCTCCTTGCCCCGCCCCAGCTCCTTGCCCCGCCCGCCCAAGATCCTCACCTGCCGGCCACGACCAAGTCCTTGCCATGCCGGCCCCGCCCCAAGATCATTAGCCCTGCCGGCGCAGACCCAAGCCTCCTTGCCTGCCGGCCCCGCCCAAGCTCTTGCACCAGCCCAGGATCCTGCCCTGAACGGCCCCCGCCCAGGCTCCATCAGCTCCGCCTGGTGGAATACTGGGGTTCTTTTAGGCCAGAGCCTCCCTGGTCGCTCCCCCGGTCCGCCCTGGCTCCGGGATTCCTGGTCTGCTCTGAGCCTCCTGGTAAACCCTCCACCCCTCCTGGTTCCTGGTCTTGTTAGGCCGGAGCCTCCCTGGTCTGTTCCCATGGTCCCGCCCTGGCTCCCCGGGATTCCTGGTCTGCCTGAGCCTTCCTGGCTCAACCCTCCCGCCCCTCCCTGGTTCCTGGTTCTTGTTAGGCCGGGGCCTCCCTGGTCTGTTCCTCCGGTCCCGTCCTGGCTCCCCGAGATTCCTGGGCTGCCTGAGCCTCCATGGCTCAACCCTCCCGCCCCTCCCTGGTTCCTGTTATGACTTTCTGGGTTGTACTGCTGGCTCTGGCTTGGTTCCCCTCCCTCCCTCCCTCCCCTCTTTTTCCCAGTGTTTTGAGTTTTCCTGTCTTGTGTTTCCTGTTATGTAGCGGTCTTGTGTTGTTATGTTTGTTCTGTCATGTTCCTGTCTTGTTTTGTTGTGCCTCGTTAGGGACGCCAAGTGGCGTCCCTTTTGAGGGGGACTAGTGTCAGGGTTCTGTCACTTCGGACTAGTGTAATTCATGGTTTTGTGACAGAGCCCTGACACTCGTGTCATGTCATTGTTTTCATGTGAGCGTGCTGCTTCGAGTGTGCTCGAGCCGTGCGCTTTCGTCTGCGTGTACTGTTTCATGTTGTAGCGTGGTGTTCAGATCCCGGCACTCCTGTCTTGAGTTTCGGTTTCGTGTCGGGGTACGGACACTCTAGCTCCAGTTCTGTCTGTTGTGGGGAGAGTGCGGTCTCGAGTTCGACCGGACGTTCGGCTCTTCTGTCCACGTGTGTTGTGTTTTGTGAAGCACGCGGTTTGTGTTCAGCCGCGTGCTTTTGTTGTTGTCTTGTGTGAACACGTGGCTTTTGAGTTTTCTCATTAGCTGCGTGTTCGTGTCTTTTTGTTCTAGCACATGGCTTGTGATTTTGTTTTTCTGGCCATGTGCTTGTGTTTTGTTTTTTGTGAGCACATGGCTTTTTGTCTTTGTTTCGGTGTGCCATGTGCTCATGTCAATTTTCTTGACCCCTCCCATCTTGTTACCTGCTTATTAGTTAATTTGCCCCACATGTGATCCCTCGTTACCCTCCTAATTTGCTCTCCATTTATTCTCCTTGTGTTTGCAGTAGTGCGTCAGTTCGTCATCGTCAATCCCTGGATGTGTCCAGATCCTTCCTTGCCTTGCCTTGCCTTGCCTTGTCTTGCATTGCCCTTGCCAGCCTGTTTTCCCATCGGGTAGTTTTTGTTGTTTGTTTGTTTATTTTTAAAATAAGCCTTTTCTGCAATTAGAGGTCAGCTCCATCCCTTACCCGGAAAGCCCCTGACATTGAGGCGCCACAACAACGAGCTTGAGGTGTTGACATGGACTCCAAATCCCAGATCTCAATCAATCAAGAATCTTGGAACTGTGTGCGGAAAAAAACAAAGTCCAAACAAGTGTACGTGTATATCTATATCTAATATATATATATATATATATATATATATATATATATATATATATACAGTGGGTACGGAAAGTATTCAGACCCCCTTAAATTTGTCACTCTGTTATATTGCAGCCATTTGATAAAACCATTTAAGTTAATTTTTTCCTCATTAATGTACACACAGCACCCCATTTTTACAGAAAAACACAGAATTGTTGACATTATGGGGTGCTGTGTGTACATTAATGAGGAAAAACTGAAATATCACATGGTCCATGATTGCTGTGACACTCATATATTTAACTCAGGCAGGTGCTGTCCATTTCTTCTGATCAAACTTGAGATGGTTCTACACCTTCATTTAAGTCCAACTGTGTTTGATTATACTGATTGGACTTATTTGGAAAGCCACACACCTGTCTATATAAGATTTTACAGCTCACAGTGCATGTCAGAGCAATGAGAATCATGAGGTCAAAGGAACAAGGAACTGCCTGAAGAGCTCAGAGACAATTGTGGAAAGGCACAGATCTGGCCAAGGTTACAAAAAAATTCTGCTGCACTTAAGGTTCATAAGAGCACAGTGGCCTCCATAATCCTTAAATGGAAGACGTTTGGGGACGACCAGAACCCTTCCTAGAGCTGGCCGTCCGGCCAAACCGAGCTATCGGGGGAGAAGAGCCTTGGTGAGAGAGGTAAAGAAGAACCCAAAGATCAGTGTGGCTGAGCTCCAGAGATGCAGTCAGGAGAAGGGAGAAAGTTGTAGAACGTCAACCATAACTGCAGCCCTCCACCAGTCGGGGCTTTATTGCAGAGTGGCCCGACGGAAGCCTCTCATCAGTGCAAGACACATGAAAACCCGCATTGAGTTTGTTAAAAAAACACCTGAAGGACTCCAAGAAATAAGATTCTCTGGTCTGATGAGACCAAGATAGAACTTTTTGGCCTTACTTCTAAGCGGTATGTATGGAGAAAACCAGGCACTCATTACCTGTCCAATACAGTCCCAACAGTGAAGCATGGTGGTGGCAGCATCATGCTGTGGGGGTGTTTTTCAGCTGCAGGGACAGGACGACTGGTTGCAATCGAGGGAAAGATGAATGCGGCCAAGTACAGGGATATCCTGGACGTAAACCTTCTCCAGAGGGCTCAGGACCTCAGACGGGGCCGAAGGTTTACCTTCCAACAAGAAAATGAACCTAAGCACACAGCTAAAATAACGAAAAAGTGGCTTCACAACAACTCTGTGACCGTTCTTGAATGACCCAGCCAGAGCCCTGACTTAAACCCAAATTGAGCATCTCTGGAGAGACCTAAAAATGGCTGTCCACCAACGTTTACCATCCAACCTGACAGAACTGGAGAGGATCTGCAAGGAGGAATGGCAGAGGATCCCCAAATCCAGGTGTGAAAAACTTGTTGCATCTTTCAAGACTCATGGCTGTATTAGATCAAAAGGGTGCTTATACTAAATAAGGAGCAAAGGATCTGAATCTTAGGACCATGTGATATTTCAGTTTTTCTTTTTAATAAATCTGCAAAATGTCAACAATTCTTGTGTTTCTGTCAATAGGGGTGTGTGTGTACACTCTGAGGGGAAAAAAAAATTAACTTTAAATTATTTTAGCAAATGGCTGCAATATAACAAAGAGTGAAAAATTTAAGGGGGTCTGAATACTTTCCGTACCCACTGTATATATTTAAAAGACTTGGTCCACTGGTGTTAGCCAGGCACTGTAATGTTATGTTAGCCAGTAATATTGTTATAATTTTTATTAAATTTTTTTTATATTATTTTAAGTTTTTAGTTAACATTTTTTTCAGTGGTTTTGATTTTATTCCCAGCCTTTTTTTCTGCATTTTTTCCCAAGCACAAATGATGGATGCATAAAACTGACACGTGAACAACTAAAATGGGATGCATCTTTTATGTATTTATTAAAGAAAGTTCTAACACCCAGTGCTCCAGTGTGGTTGCTTCCTTTAAATCACCCAGTAACTGGTTACGACCTAATTAGCAGCAATAACTGCAAACGAACATTTCCAGTAGTTATTTATGTGTGTTTAAATGCTGGCTTATCTTGCAAATAAAAATGACTGTACAAGTGCTCTGAAAAGATGAACAGTGAGGGCACCAATCCACCGTAGCTTGTACAGTCTAATTTATGCTCTGTTTTTAAGCAGAAATTTGTTTTGTCATGTTAATGTGAACACAAATCCTTGTGATGTGTTTTTTGTATCTTGTCAACTATTGTTAAGTTTAAACTAATTTAACTAAATGGCCAAAAATGTGATATGTAGATGAAGACCCAAGAAATTTGTTTTGTCATGTTAATGTGAACACAAATCCAGATTACATTTGTCTTGTGCTGTTTTTATTAGAGTATTCGAGACACAAATCACATTTTGAACTATTTTTAATTTTAAACTAATTTAACTAAATGACCAAAAATGTGATATGTAGATGAAGACCCGAGAAGTAACCTCATTTGGACCTTTTCTAAAGCACCAGGGAAACCAAAGTAAGCTAATTCATACCCTTTTCTCTTATAAAAAAAAAAGAAAAAAAAAGGTGTTTCACGCTGCGGTGACTCACTCCAACTCAGTGGCGTGTGGGCTTTTGAGCATGAACGGCATGTTTCAGGTTTGCCATTGCGTTTCAGTGGGGTTTAAGTGTGGTTTCCAAAACATAATGTGTCTTGTTTTCAAACCATTCTGAGACCTGTTAATAGGTTTCAGATCATTGTCTTGCTGCATGAGCCAGCTGTGCTTCAGCTGCAGTACACAGTCAGACAGCTTTACTTTCTTCTGCACAGAGAACAGAATCATAGTTCCTTTAATGGCAAGGCATCCTGGTCCTGAAGTAGATAAACATCACTGTTTGACTGCTGGTGTGAGGTGGTTTTTGTGAAATGAAGATTGAAAACCATGGTAAAATGCATAAACTTCTTGAACAGCATTATACCTTAGTATTTTTGTTGTTTGCTTTGTTTTAAATTATTAAGAAAGAAAGTAAGAAAATTGTTTTCCATAAACCAATTGTTCACTGTGGTTTTACAAATTAGTCTACTTCTTTTCAGCTTTTTCAGGAAGTGACATGCTCAACAAATTCTCACCTCACTGCCTTGAACTCAGTGTTGTTGTTCTTTTCTGTTGCAGCTTCAGTGATCAGATGAGACCATGAAGCTGTTTGGACTGCATTTCTCTGCTGTGTGGATGTTGTGCTGCTGCTGCTGCTGCTGTCTTGTGTATGGCAGAGGTCAGTAAATTCTCTGAATGCTTCAGTGAAAATGATGTTATTTATACATTTTCTTATGTTTATTATCTGTACTGTAACCTATATTGTTTTAATTGCATCATGTATTCTTTTTCTACTTCATCAAGCTCTTGTCTGTGTCCAATCCTTCACACAGGTCATGGTTTGTGTGTTAAAGAAAAGCTCATTACAAAAATCTATTTAACCACAGAACTGCAATCTAAAGTCCTGCTGCCGTGCCTTTTTGAACCAGCTCTCTTTGGATCAGACCTGACCATGAATTCGAGTGCTCTGTGGACTCAGATTAATAATGAAACAGTTGACTACATTTTAGAGATCATAGTAAATGGTCAGATAAGCTTCTGGAATAACAGACACAATAGAATTAATGGATTCGGTGATGCTGCTGCCTCTGAAAACTTCTCCATCCTGATTAGAGATGTGCGGCTCTCTGATCTGGGTCTCTACCGCTGTCAACTGTACAGAGACTTCAACTGTTCTCTGGGCTATAAAGAGATAGAAATCAGTGAGTGTGAATTATACCTCTTTACGAGGACATTAATAGACTATCGGCAGTAGAAACCTGATATAGTGTTATGAAGTGGATGAATTTATGCTGGCTTATATCTCAGTCATCTGTATGATTTTGATCAGGTCTGGCTGCTGTCGAGTTTTCACTGCTCAGTAACTGGCAGCTCATAGCTGCAGGAGGAGGAGGAGGAGGATTTCTGCTGCTCTGTCTGGTCTCTGTGTGTGTTTACTATACATGGACAAAACGTGAGTCTGACTACTGCTATGATGTTAAAGCAAACAGTATAAATGTAAATAAATATGCTAAGCTAGTTATAAATGCTGGTGAAAGTAATTATATGTAATCTTTAATCAATACATATGTGATCAAGTCTTTCTGGGATGGTTAACTGAGAAGCCTGTTAAAACAAGTGGCATTTTAAAAGAGCACATGAAAAAATTATTTGAGCTGCTCTTTCAGAAACTTTTTGTGTTCATTCCACTGCTGAACCGCAACATACATCAATGTAACCTTCAGTAACTGATCAGAACTATACATCTTTGGTTATTCTGCCAAGACACGTGAGAAAGTGTGCCTTAAGTCTCCATATCGTTTTGTTAATAACTGTAAAAAAATAAGAATCTTCTCTTTTCTAAGGACAAACAGTCAATGAATCAGTCAACCACAGATCACACAACTGCCATGATGTGGATGGTAAATCTTACTTCTCATTATAAACTATATTGTTATATAAACTAATGCCTGCTGTGGTCTAGAATGAGTCTGGATATTTTGTGATTGAGTAATCTCAAGAAATGCTTTAATTACTAAATAGTAACTTACATTATTAATAATTTTCCTTGCTCTTTCAGGAGACAAAAATACTGAAATAACCTATGCATCAGTTGTTTTTAAGCCACACAACTGCCATGACAATGAAGGTAATTTTATTATGTCAGTTATGTTGTATTACAGAATTTTGAACTGTTTCGCTTATACTGTACATCATGTGACACAATCGCTCTCTTTCGTAAGACATTTTTCTCATGATGTTTTTTTTGTTTTGTTTTTTTATCTACTCCCTAATCAGTTCTTCTAAATAATGACGCTGTAAATGGCTCTGCATCAGATCTTGTCAGCTCAGAGAAGGTCCTTTACGCTACTGTCAAGCAAAGAGACAGAAGATGAGCAAGTGAGCAGCGAAATATCCAAATTAAAACACTCAAGAAAAAACAAGAATCAAAAAGGGATTCTAGAGAATTCCCATCTTGTATTGTTTGATTTATCAGCAATTGAATCTAACAGGAGTGGAAATGCTGTATAGGCTTATCTTGCAAATAAAAATGACTGTACAAGTGCTCTGAAAAGATGAACAGTGAGGGCACCAATCCACCGTAGCTTGTACAGTCTAATTTATGCTCTGTTTTTTAAGCAGAAATTTGTTTTGTCATGTTAATGTGAACACAAATCCAGATTACATTTGTCTTGTGCTGTTTTTATTAGAGTATTAGAGACACAAATCACATTTTGAACTATTTTTAATTTTAAACTAATTTAACTAAATGACCAAAAATGTGATATGTAGATGAAGACCCGAGAAGTAACCTCATTTGGACCTTTTCTAAAGCACCAGGGAAACCAAAGTAAGCTAATTCATACCCTTTTCTCTTAAAAAAGAAAGAAAAGAAAATCTAAAACAAAAATGTATTAATTTATGAGAAATGAGTGAATCGACCCTAATTGTGGAAAGAGTCTAAAGTTTATCTAGAATGTATATTGGTTTGGTCTTTACCTTTTATAGTTATTTGAAAGTCATACTCTTGGCTCAGTTGAGTTGTAACTGTGGATGAATGGTGAGAAACTGAACTCAGCTACTTTATCACCTAAACCACTGAAGTCTTTGCAGACAATGTGACAGGACCACACATGCAACAGTAAGGCACGATAAAACAGGTGTAGGAGCAGTAACTGTCTATCTGGTAAAGAAGCATGTTATGGATTTGAGTTAGTATAAAGCCACTCCAGGCCAAGATGCTTACAGGAAACCAGAGTGGAAATCCCCATATCCATGAACGTCTTCACAAAAAGCCACAGCTTCTGTTTTGTCGCATAGCAAATATTCGGTTGTGCAAGTCTTGTATGAAAATGTTTTCTCACTACTGATGCTTTTTTAAAATTCCTAATTAAAAACAGCTTTCAAAACTGCCTGTAAAAGTTTCATCACAGTTTCTTCATATTAATTAACATAATTAAATATGTCTTGTGAACATACTGCCTGACATAAAAACAATTATTCTGTCTAGTTGTAAGGATGAGATTAGGCTCAATGACATGTTTCATTTTGCAAGTACGTTAGATTTACAGTAGACCTGACTTGAAAAACAATTGTTCAATCATTCAACTGTATATGACTCCAGTATTGTCATAGTTATACTGGAGCTCTCTGCACATTAAGTGCTGGCTTTGAGCTTAATTTTGAACAGGCAGTATTTAACTTGTGGCAGTTTATTTGAACTAAAACCTATCATCACTGACAGAATGGTGCTAATCTAAAAACACCCCAATATTTGGAAGGAAACTAGCGTGCACTAGCAGAAAAGTTAGATAATCTGGAATCAGGTATCCTCTTTGGGTTGGTTCTGAGGTTGTGGTGAAGTGTTGTCAGAAATGTGATTGTGCATGTGTGCTGTGATGGACTGCTGTGGTTTACACTTTACAAATCTGTAAGACCTGGCTAGAGGCTTAAGATTTCACCTACTTGTTCAAATCCTCCCAGATAAACACCCAGCTCAAACAGGTGCCCCAGAAAAATCAGAAGGTCTCGGAATATTTACAGGTAGCCTGTCTTTTATAAACCACACAGGATTCTCCAGAGATTTGATCTTGATCACTATAAAACCTAGATGCCTTATTTAGGTACAATATGGTACACTATTCTGACACCAAGTCATGTTTTTATATGGACAAAAACAGACCCAGCTTTTAAATTACACAGATATATACAATATGGGCATAGAGTATGTTTAGAAGATTAGATAGGCTACATTCCGTGGTACATTTCACTATCTAAATTTGGATTCCCACGACTTCCTCTTAGAGGTCACCAATGTCTTTCTGATCGCTTTCTACACAGCATGACGCATGGTCTAGTCACGACCTAGCCATAAATGTCAATAACTTCTTAATCTCTTTAAAGTTGAAGCAAATTCTCATTCTGCGCTACAGCTGACTGACTCCTAGAACTAACCGGAACTAAGTGCTCTAGAACGCTTATACTTACGGTCATACTTAAATATATATATGTGAATAGAATATACAAAGAATTTTTAGCATTCCCCTCTCACACCCCTCCCCCAAAACACTTCTTAAATATGTTCTTATCTCTTTTTTCCCCTTTAGATTGTTCAAACCTTCCAGAATTTAAATGAATGAAAATGTTCTTTAAAACTGTCTTAAATAACCAAAGCGGACATAACACACATAATTTCTGCCAATCTGATGTTAATCGAGTACCTATATAGTAGTATTGCATTCATATCTCTGAAGAGTCTTAAGTTTTATCAAATTTATAAAAGACATACAGCTTTACAATTCTCTCTGAAAGCAGTCAAGCTGCTGGAGGCGTGCCGTGGGCGGAGCTAAAGAGTCACGAGCAGCTTTCGCGTAGCGATCGTCTGCAAGCTGACATCGACATAAATAAAACAGGAACAAAAACTTTATTGACTTCAATTTTATTTAATTTGTTTATAAAACACCGAAATGCCAGGAACAAGACACTTGCTGCCCCAGAGGAACAAGCTACATCACTTCCCTTAAGGCTAGCTTCTTTGGGAAGCTTAACAGAGCTATCTTTCCCTCACAACCAAAAACACTTCTTTGGTGGCATTGTTGATTTCGTGATCTTGAAACAAAATGACAAATGCTTCTCGAGCAAGTTCTGTGCAGCGCTGCCGACAGTAGCCCCTCACTGCAGAACAAAGATCCAGGGGGTGTCTTCACAGACAACGTCAGAGGCGTCTTACCTGGGCTAAGGAGAAGAACTGTACTGTTGCCCAGTGGTCCAAAGTCCTCTTTTTCAGATGAGAGAAAGTTTTGTATTTCATTTGGAAACCACGGTCCTAGATTCTGGAGGAAGGGTGGAGAAGCTCATAGCCCAAGTTGCTTGAAGTCCAGTGTTAAGTTTCCACAGTCTGTGATGATTTGGGGTGCAATGTCATCTGCTGGTGTTGGTCCATTGTGTTTTTTGAAAACCAACGTCACTGCACCCGTTTACTAATAAATTTTGGAGCACTTCATGCTTTTTTCTGCTGACCAGCTTTTTGAAGATGCTTATTTAATTTTCCAGCAGGATTTGGCAGCTGCCTACACTGCCAAAAGCACCAAACGTTGGTTAAATGACCGTGGTGTTGGTGTGCCTGACTGGCCAGCAAACTCACCAGACCTGTTATAATACGGGGCGGATCTAGAAAATATTTTCAAATATTTCAAATATTTATGAGTAGTACACAATATAAAAACTTCAACCTGCTGTAAATGTTTCTGAGCTTTGTATCACTAAAGAGGACATGCATTCTATTAAATTTACAAGGCTACTAAATGGAAATAAATCACGTTTTAGGCATTTAAGAGCACAAACACTTTTGAATTTCCTACATTAGAAAGAAATACATATGTCAAAGCACTAGAACGACTTTGAAAACATTTTTTGTATTTTCCTGTTATTAACAGAGGTTGAATGTCTGTAATCACAGAACAAACTCTATCACCATAGACTCCTAGCAACACCCACACAACTGCAATAGCTAGAGCCTAGCAACCACCCATATATCCTAGCACCAACTAGCAACCCTTTAGCAAACCTCTAGACACTAACCGACCAAAACCATTTTACGTTTTTTACACAAGACTGTTTAAGACAAGCCAGCATAAACTTTGTCTTTCCAAAACTTTCATCTAGTTTATTACAGTTTTTTCTTACAGGTTTTTTTCAACTTTTAGACACAATTCCAAGAATTGCAAATGCAAATGCTCACATCACTTGCACAATGAATCACTGCATTCAAAAGTATTCACAAACTACATCTCAAAAGCCACATTTGCAAACACTCTTGCCTAATTATTAATTCCTGTTTAGATTTTTTGTGTGTTACATAGATAGTGTGTGAGTTGTTTTTTGCAAAAGTTTTTTTATGAAGTGACAACTGAGTCAAAGGCCTAGAATTAATTGTTAGGTTTTTGGCATATTTTGGTGGTGGTGGGTCTGTGTTTGTGTCAGTTTCAGAATATTGTGTTACAAGTAAGATTTTGCTTGGTAATCTAGTTTGAAAAATAATAACACGTAACAAAAACTCTTACTAGGATATGGATTATTTTTGCTGCTAATGTTCTTTTTACAGTATACAAATTAAACTACGATAAATGTATAATTCAGCAATTAACTTTTGGGAATTTTTTTTTTTAAATTTTACTACTGTAAGGTAATCCGTCCAGTAGATGAAAAGCACTAGAAAAGTTAAAATACCGAAGAATTGTATGAATTTGGAATGCACCACAATACAGTACAGTAAAAAATACAATTAAAAATAATTTAGCATCCTCTGGACTTTTGTCCAATTTCATTACAGATACGTACTATAGCAGTTTCTTGGTCGCCTGCCAGACTGTATATCTCTAGGCAGTCATTTCTCAGTTCTGCAAAAATGCAGTACACATAAAAATGTTTACAAATAAAATTTGACGGTCACATGCTTGAAGGTGTACAACAGTTCTACATGTGCTGCAGTTTACTGTACATACAGAATAGTTACATTTCCATTATCTAATGTACTGGTACTGTACTGTAATTATACTGTAAGTATAAAACCCCTGTAGATCATGATTGGCTCAGCTCTCTCCTCTCTCCGCTGTTAGAATGCAGAGATTCTGATTGGTGTGTCATCAGTTTTGCCTACCCTACATGTCTTAAATGGGTCATATGATGCTACATGGACTTTTACAAGTTGTTTGAACTGAAACGTGTGTTGGCAGTGTGTGTACACAACAACCCTATAATGATAAAAATCCCCCAGTGTTTTTTTTTTTTAAATCTGGTTAAATGTTTTCCCCTTTCTCAAATCAAGCCGATCTCAGATGCCTGTCTGTGTGACGTTAATGTCATCAGTCCACCATTGTTTCACCACCGGAGCAGATGTAGGCAAGAGTGACTCCTAATTGATTGAGGTGTTCTGTTGTTGGATGTAATAGTGAACATAGCAGTCGTCATTTACTCCCGACATCTGAGCCACTGAACCTCGCATGGATTTACTTTTGTTTTTGAAGGGATGCGCCCCCGATCTACATAAATGCGCCTATGTTCGCGTGAATCATTCATGATCCCGCCTCATCTGCAGAAGAAGTGAGTATAATGTTTTGAAACGAATCTTTGCAAATCGCCTTTCCTAATAATGTGCTGATTAGCAAGTTTCATAATAACCCCATTACCGCTCCACTTAGAACCTGGGTCATGTTAGCTCAGATACTGTCATATATGCTATATGATAAGAAAAACAGCATCACAATTATCTAAATAAAAAGCTTTTAGAGAAAGTCTTTCTACAGCTGTTTCCTCTATATTCCTGTTTATCATTGGCTCTAAAAGGGTGAACCAAACAAATACGGAGTCAGACTGCACTGGAAAGCAGAATTAAAGTTAGCTCATGCAAACCTGTTGCCTCAATCAAACTTTTACAGACAGATTTTAGGAGCATATGGAAAAACCTTACTGTACATGTGATCAGGGAGACTGTGAGTGCATTCTCATCAGAGCCATATCAAGATGACGTTTGAATCATTTTTATCTCTATATATCTCTGTTTGAAAGTTGTATTCTTGGCTCAGCTGCATTGAGCAGAAGCTCTGTGCATCATAAATCCCAGGCTCTTTGCAACTGTCTTGTTAATTCATTATCCCCTTTTTTTGTAATTAGCCCTTTTACTTTGACAGGTCTTGGCTTTTCTCTAGCAGTTATGTTAGTGTTTTCAGTTCAGGTCAGTGTCTTGTTTTAGTGCTTTAGTGCTGCTCATGGTGTTCTTGTGTTTGTTTGTTGTGGTTATCTTTATTAAAAGTTCATCTGGATTTGAATCCTGTCTCCCCTCAACTCTGACTTCTACATTACAGCAAGTTAAACAAGTGTATTGACATAATTGCTTTTCCTTGTATGTGTAGATATATTTGGTTAAATGAAATATTTGGTAGTGTAGAACATGATAGTGTTGAAAAACTACTGCATTATCACATTTTGATATCTTGATAATGCGTGCAAGTCTTCATTTGGCAGATCCTTATACTAGATGTTGGTATAAAATTCTTGCCAATTTGTAATTATTTATCTAGAATTTATACTCAAAAATATATGAAAAATAAATGTACAAAATCATTTACTTTTTGTAGAGTATTTCTGGATAAATCTGGCAAGACATCTTTTATTGCAGCATTTATGTTCACTGTGCTGTTGTTAGTAGACCTTTGCTCAGAAATGTTGTGGTTATGACCGCTGGTGGCTTTCATGAGAATTGTTAAACATCGGTCAGACACAACACTCATCAATAGGTTGATGGGTTTGTTAAAGTTTGCCAAGTTATTGCCATTGAAAAAAGGTTGCACTAAGAAGAATGATGGAATGGCATTTGGAGCCATGATGGCCACAAATTGAAAGGGAATTTTTATTATTATTATTTTAATAATTTGGATGCTTCAAGTGTTCAGTTGCACAAAACACACACAGGCTGCATTCTGATGGCACCCATTCACTGTATTCTGCTGTTCTGTATTTATTAGTGAGCAAGTAAAGGTCCGATATTGTCAAAACTGAAATTTCCTGGCTTTTTTCACAATAACTGAGGTCTAGGGGCTATTTAACTACCCTATAAGTTTCAAAACAGTCAGTCCACAGTAAAATTCACACAGCCTGCATAAAGTAGTTGTGATTTTTCACGAACCGTTGTGACGGTTCGTCAGAACTACACAGTCACCGCCTTCAGTCACCACCCCGAGCACCGCCCACCGTCCCACTCTCCTTTTGCCAAACCCCCAACAACATTGCGTCCATGCCATTGCTGAGCAACAACAACACAGAAACATGTCGAAAAGGTTAACTTTAACCACGAAACCAGATCGGCTGCCCTGTAACGTTACACTCACTCAAATGATGGACGATCTGACATGATCATGATGAATATGTATATACATTTCAATTTCAGCAGGCAACTATTGTTCCAGTCACAATTAATCACAACAATATATATACAATTACAAATTATTATATATAAATCGTCAGTTTGTTGTTTTACAAACATGCACACAGACATTATTTCATACACGACATAGTCGTGAAATGCAAGAAACATAGACATATGGCAAGAAATCTGTAGACGTGCCCATAACAACAAAAGACAATACTTTATTTTCTGATAAGAAGTGTGCGCTGCAAACGCGAGCATTTTTGACGATCATTTCTGTCCAGTGTGCTCGTTTTATCACTTTTATCGCATTTAACCACAGCTGTCGTCGGTTTTTTGTCTGGCAGTGGTAGCAGATATTGAGGCTGTATTACGTCGATTCTGGCACCCAACATCACAACAAGATGATATTTTAAGCTCCTTATGTAGCTGAATCTGTGCTGGTTTGAATGGGCCGCCTCCAGTTTCCCCTTTGTTTTGCTGCCTCTAGCTAGCGCTGACGTCGGCTGACCCTAGTTACCTGTGGTTGGCCTGGCCGTGCATCACTCAGAACACAACAGGCCAATCAGAAGAGAGGCTCATGAATATTAATTAGACAGGCCAAAATCGACCTGTTCTCAGCAGAGCTCCTGAGAGAGGAGCTGTAAAAAAATATTGAGATGGGTTTTTGTGTACTTATAACCGCAAATTATATTCTTAAGGACATCAAAACCTAAAATAAAACTCCAGAAAGGTAAAATATGTGACCTTTAATACTAAATGTCTCCAAATATGTTCTGATGAAGAAACAATCTGGTTTTTAATGACCTGAACATGCTTAGTTTGGTGCAGGGAACAAACTAATAGTGCTCTATGGTGCAAACGTCATTGTCAGAATTCCTTTGTATTTATTTAGGGCTTTTCTGTGTGATGCATGTGACCATATATGGTTAGGAGGAAGAGTGGGTGACACCCCCCAAAGTCCAGATTAAATATTCTAATAATATTTTCTATTATTTTAACTTTAGAAAAAAGATGTTCACTTTCCATACATCAGCCTTGTGTAAGCAGATTGCTCTCTCTATGTCATATTTTCTCAGCCACTGTTTGCAATTTATAATACAAATATTTCAGTACGCAAACAGACTGACCGGCCTTCGCCAGACATGCACCATTTTTGGCAGCATTACAACGGACTCTTCAGTGAGGAGATGGCACGTCATTTCATGAAGAAGGTTACTTACGCAATTGCTGTGTGCTCTTCCTGGGGGGTCTTCCATTGGGACATCTGGTCAACATAGAGACCCTGGAGGTCAAATTGATTGATTTTGGCTGTGGGAACCTCCTGAAAAGCTCATCCTACAACACCGACAGTGGAATATATCATCTTTTAAACATGTAGTTTGGGACTTTACAAACAAACTCTATACATGGCTAAATTAGATGGGACACAGCGAGATATTAGCAATGCAGTACATTCTCAGAAGAAGAAAAGCCAATCATAATATTATTTTGGTTGACTTAAAACTAATGCCATTTCAGTCAGAATAAAGTAAGAAAATATAGTGGTAAAGCAAATTTTCAAGGGACAGCAATATACTGCCCTCCTGAGTACATTGAGAAGCGCAAGTACCAGGGGAAGTAGGCAACGGTGTGGTCGCTGGGGGTGCTGCTGTTTCGCATGATCACCAGCCTTTTCCCAGATTAGCCCATTGAATCACTTTAAATGTTAATATGAATAATAAGCCCACCAGGTAAGTAATACCAGGTAAATAATATCTCAAAGAGGAGTTACTCTATGTGGCCCTCCATTTACTATTTAAAGGCCACGGGGGTATGGCAAGCTTCTGTAGCATTTAATACACCTGGCTCTACTTGTCCTAAATTAGTTTTGGCTGGTTGAAAATTTGCCATTTAAGACCGTTTTAAAATGTCCATTTCACAAATTTCAAGTATATCACACATTTCTATATCTTAGATGAGTCTTTGAACAGTTTGACACACTGTTTACACAGAACATAACAGATTAATTTTACACACAGAGTTTTACAGACAAGCACAATGACATCACAAGTCTTTTCTATCACAGGAAGATGTTGGTGTAAAGTTGCATGAGCTGTAACCAGCAGTACCCTGCACTCAGTTCTGCGGTTTCATTTGTTGCAATGTTATTTTCAGCCATTTCATCAACTAAAAATTAAAACGGCACAATTGAGATTGAGTAATTTATTTTTAATAGTGAGGTAAAATTCTAAAACAACACATCTGAGTAACTAATATTGTTGAGCGATTTGAACCTCCCAGACCTTTTAGGCTATTTATAAAAGCATTACCTCAAAACCACATCCCTTTAAGCGCCTGAGTAGTTGTTTAAATGCCTCTGTCAGTCTCTTAATTTTGTGCCTGAACATAGTATAAAATAAATCACCATCAGTTTGCAAATACATTTTACCTTCACATTTATTAGCAGATACTCTTACAAAGTAACTTACAAATGAACACATTTTTTTTATCAAATTTATCATAAATGAGCCAACAACACCTTCTACATTCAGTCTGTTTTATATAATAATCTCACTTTCAATACAATTGCAAATTTTGCAAAGTTTTTCTAGACTGTCTAATAGTCTGATACTGTGAACTGCAGCACTGGTTAACACACGGGGCTTCATGAAGTTAATGCTTTTTGTGTGTGTATTTGTTTAATACCACCTCATGTAGATTGCAGATTGCATGACAGTTACTCGGCCAAAAAGCATGCATGTCATGCTTGTCTCTAGTTATTAGTTCTGCAATGTTTAATCAGAATCACAGTGTTTTCTCACAATATTATAGACGAATAAACTGACATGGAGTGGGTCACCATAAAAGTATATACTTTTGTTACTGTTGGTAAACTTTGCTGTAGTACCATTCACAACCTGTAAGCAGCAAAGGAGAGAGACAGAGAGAGACCATAGTCTTATAGTGGTGGTGTATGCAAAGACAAACTGCAGCTGCTCTTCTGAAACATGATGTGTTTAGGACTGCTTATTTTTGATGTTCAGTTTATACATGGTAAGCAACAAACAATTATTTTGGTTAAAAAAAAGTAAGAATTTATAATTATGATGTTGTTAATTGGGTTAATTAAAGATATCAGTGTATTTAGTCTTATAGATCAAAGTTTGATCTGCATTGAAGTTTATCCTGTTTATTACAATGCAAATTCACATAGTTACGTTTTCTATGATCTGGATTCTATGATTCTAAGCAATCACTCAACAGCATTAAGCATTAAATTAAGTGAAATTATACACACGCACACACACACACACACACACACACACACACATATATATATATATTCTTCACACCAGTTGCATAAACTAAGCCTCTGTGTTAAGACAGTATCTTAAGAACTAGTCTGACCAACTTTCAGTTAGCCAAGGGGTAATCAGTCTCATTTGGATTCAACTTAAAGTAATCTAAGTTTTTATGTAACCGAATGTAAAAAAAATTATCAGTCTTAAAGAAAAAAATTAGATGACTAACTTTTAAGTCTAGTCTAAAACTTTTATGCAACAGGCCCCAGGCAAGAATGAAAGTAGACATTGTAGATGTTGCTGGTGGGTTTTCACAGGTTTGAATGTAAGTCGATGCGATCTAATTACCAATGTCAGTTTACCTACTGAGCTTCAATCTGAAGTCCTGCTGCCCTGTTTCTTTGAATCAGAATTCTTGAATTCAAAACGGACAAATGAAACGTGTGTGGTGTGGACTCACCTCAATTCAGCACACAGAGGCATTGTGGAGGTCAGTCTGGATGGAAATTCTGAATTCTGGAGTAACCAACATGGACGGATTAAGACGTTCCCAAAATCACCAGAGTCTGAATCGTTAGATCCGTAATGTGCAGCAGTCTGATTTAGGTGACTACTACTGCAAACTCTTCAGAGAGACCAAAAGTCTCCTAGCCTGTAAGAGGACTGAACTACACAACGGTAAATGAGAATGTTGCTAAAGTCTTAATGTGCAGCAACTGCTTGAAATGTTCCTTAAAAAGCTGTCATTGTCTAAAATAAATGCCCATTCTTCAGAACCATCTGCTGTTTCAGTGGATTCTCTGACTTGGCTGATCATAACTGGAGCAGCAGTGCTAGTAGTGCTACCTGTGTTTCTCATCGTCGCATGTCAATTTGTCAAACGTAAGTATCACTTAAAAATTAGATTTCATTTCGTTATCTTTACTTTTCATGTAATCAGCTCATCTTGAAAAGTCAATTATCTTTAACGGTAAATATTGATGTTGTAAATAATTTGTAAATATCGAAGTTGTAAAATGTATAATACATAATTATTGACAGTCAAACAGGACATAACTTTAAGAAATATAAAGATTTATTACATGACATGCTGATTTCAACAAACAAGCACATATTTTTTTACAAGCACTGTTTCTGAATCATTATGGTGTTACAGGTCAAGAAGATAACATCCGTGAGCCTGTCTATGGTAGGTTTCCTGCTCATAACAATAGTTTTTGTTTGAAAGTTCTGCAATATGGCTTACTTCTACAGTACTGTACACTAAACCTTGTCAGAGACTTTAGTCAAATATGTTTCTGCTATTTTTTTTTCTTGCAGAGAACACCTTCCAAATGCACAAAGCAAGGCTCACCAATGAAAAGAGTAAATATGATCTTACATTTGTGACTATGGACGAAATCATATCAGCGATACTCATTCTGTCACATGTCTTTCTTGTGTAATTTCACTATAAAAAACGTACTTTGATGAAAACATACTAACTTACTACTCTATTACTACACATTAACTACACTACTTATATAGACATACTACTTAGTTTGTACTTATATAGTGGGAAATTTAAAATCTATCAAACTGATTCATTTTATTTAGTATTTTTTTTAATTTAGTTTATTATTTAATATTTACCAGTCAGAAGAATGGGAAGTTAAAATAGAAGATAAATTAATATTTATTAAAGCTTTGTTTTTCTTTTTTTCTGTAGAAATGTCACTCAGCAATCCAATATATAGTTAAAATTCACAAATGTAACAATGTGGAACAGCAATAAATTTGTGTAATTAGTTATATATATCATCAACAGCACTGAGTATGATTGTAATGGATCGGACTTTTGATCTGGGTTTTACATATACAAATGTAAAAATCAAATCCAAACATAAGAGTTCAGATGATTATTTCTAGGGTTGCAAAATTCTGTGAATTTTTTTCTTTCCATGGGAATTAACGGGAATATATGGGAATTTATGGGAATTAACGGGGATAAACTGGAAATTTGCAAAATTGCAGGAGCTGGGGACTTAAATGTAGTTGAGAAAAAAATCTTGCAGCATAATCTTGGTTAAAACAACCTGATTTAATGCAATTTCAGTTGAATTTCTACCCTACACACTGCTCAGTCACATGCACACAGCACACTGCTAACTGCAGGGCCATTGAGGCCACACCCCCTACATGCACTGTGCTTTCATTTCTTAAATCCTGCACACAAAATATCAAAATGTCCATCTTGGTAAGTATTCATGTAAACTACATGAATATTACAAAAAAATTGTTTAAAACTTCCTTGTGCTGTGTGTAATATACTGTGCAACTAAATTAGGCTATACCATTGTAAAAACAAATACACTGACTGAACAAACCAGGGAACAAACATTCAGGTGAGATAATAATAAAACAAAAGCCTTAAAATGACCCTCCCCCACACACAATCCCCTCTAGTCACCTAAGAGGGGGATTCCCCTCCATTTTCTCTGAAGCCACACTTACTGCATTTGAGCCCAAAGACTACATCTAAGTTTTGATATTCTAAATATATTTGATCTGTGGGATTCAAGTTAGTCTAGTAAATAACAAAAAGTGTTTCTACAGTAGCTAGCTAGCCAGTAAATCAAGATATGAAAAATCTAAGCGAGTTAGCACTATTTCATTGACAATTTATGAGGTGTAAACTAGCTCAAGCTGTGATGCTCTTTGCTTCTGTTATCATACAGAAGTACAGTACTGGTCAAAAGTTTGGAAACATTATTAGTTTAATGGTTTTAAACGTTGCATATCTTTTGCTCATCAAGCCTTCGTTTATTTGATCAAAAAATACAGAACCAAACGGTAATATTGCGCAGTATTTCTGGTATTACAATTTAAAATAATCAGAATCAGAATCAGAAGAGCTTTATTACCAAGTATGTTTACACACACAAGGAATTTGTGTGTGTAAAAGAAAGATTTGTGTAAAAGATTTGTGTGTGTGTTGCTTCCAGTGTAGAAGAAAGTACAAACATAGTGCAGACATACATGATAGTGCAGACATACATAGGAATAACACAGTATGGATGTAATATAAAACTAATATAATAAAAAAAAAATAGAAAAATTGAATAATGTACTATATACAGAAATAGAAGTATAGGAAAAAATGTAATTGTTTAGATAAATGTACAGATATGTTTATTAGTGTGCAGATATGTTATTTACAAAGTGTGCAGTTTAATATAAATATACTATGTTAGTTGTGATGGACGATGTATAATTATGAAAGCTTAATTGTTTAGACTGAGTATAGCCTGTGGGAAAAACTGTTCTTGTGCCTGGCTGTTCTGGTGGTCAGTGCTCTGTAGCGCCGACCAGGAGGCAACAGTTCGAAGAGAGAGTGGGTTGGGTGTGAGGGGTCCAAGGTGATTTTCTGAGCCTTTTTCCTCACTCTGGAGATTTAAAGATCTTGGAGGCTGGGCAGAGGGACACCAATAATCCTTTCAGCTGTCCTGACTGTCCGTTGTAGTCTCTTGATGTCTGATTTGGTTGCTGAAACAAACCAGACAGTTATGGATGAACATTATCTGGTTTTCTGTTTTAATATACTTTTAAAATGTATTTTATTCCTGTGATGCGAAGCTGAATTTTCAGTAGCAATTACTCCAGTCTTCAGCGTCATATGATTCTTCAGAAATCATTCCAATATGCTGACTTAGAATCAATTTGTAACCGTTGTGCTGTTTATAGATTCTATTACCTATGTGATTCTTTTTTCAGGATTCTTTGATGAATAAAGAGTTTAAAAAAAGAACAGAGTTTATTTAAAATAAATCCTTTTTTAACAATCACACTATACGCATGCCATAAGTGGGGTCAATACTATATTCTCTTTTTTTCATTAAAATAAATAGAATCTTTTATTCACAGGATGTGTTAATTATAAACACGTACTAGTAAGACTTATATTGTTCGAAAGTTTTATTTTGATAAACAACGGGGGGGTGCACGATTTTTCTTCATCAATAATCTGAAAAAAGCATCAAGACCCCCCCCCCCCCCCCCCCAAAAAATCCAAAATTGTCATTTTTTAAATTTTATTATTGTGCAGCCTGTGAGCCTATGATCAAACAAAATGTTTATATTTATGTTTGTATATGATAGTTTTATAAATTTCAAAGTTGTATAAGTTTCAAACTTGGAATATTTCCAAAATTCCCCAGACGAAGTTCCCATGGAAAGTTTCCGCCCCTTTGCGACCCTAATTATTTCTGGTGGATATTATTGGGTAATTTCGCTGCTCGTGGTGACGTCGGTGTGGTGCTTGTGACTATCTTCATACTTTGTTGCCACTAAGGCATGGGGGGGGGGGTGAGGCCTTGGTCTTATATTGCACAAAACACAGCTAAGGACAGACACAAGTATATTTCTTATGTACCTCCACAGCCCAAGTTTCATCTCTCTCAGAAATGTGGTGCTTTTAACTTTTATTAACTTATATAATTTAACATTGGCATTAATAATTAGTCATATTAAAAAATCAAATGAAATACTGTTAATAAAATATTGACTGTGTGAATTCCGCCTTTCTCATTTAAAAAGATTTACTGCAAAAGAAATTGAATAGTTTAAGCAAAACAGCTGAATAAGATATTAATAAAAATATATATTAAATAACCAAATGTCTTATTTCTTTCAGCCTAGTAAAAAGCATCTTTTAAAAGTTTGAGTTCAATTTAAAAAGCCACTTTAATACAAATTCAGTGGTTTTGTGTGATAGTGAAGATTGAGTCCTTACAAACACACAACTGAGCATAGACATTGTCTTCAGGACACTGGCCAAGTAGGTAGAGCTAGCAGGAAATGACGGCAGAAGACACTTGTCCAACTTTCCCCTATGCAAAGCAGAGTGAATTGTTTCAAGGCTTGCAACACACACGCCTGATGTTTGTCTGAAAAAAATACAAAATAAATACATTCTTCCTTCTGTGTTGGACTGGGGGTATGCAGTTGGACTCTGCATGTTTCATCTCTAAATGGTAAGGTTTATTTTTGGTCAAATATCTGGTTGTAATTAGTCATTTTGAGTTAACTAACTTTACTGTAGAGTTAAGCAAGGAGAATGTAACAGTGTATTGTGGTTTCCGTCATTTTGGAAATGTACTAATTAAATATCAAATTCTATAAAATGACATTATATAGCGTATAATTAGTTAAAGTTTGCTTATAAACACTGTAACCCAGCAGGAAGCTCAGCAAGCATCATTATTGTGCAACATTTGATCAACCTGTGAAGTGCAGACGGAAACTGGTGAATATCATGTGTTTATTGTTGTGGTTTCTCAAGGTTGAGCAAAGAGATGCTCTTGTTTCTTTGAAATGGCTCTTTTCAGGCCAGACGGCACAGTAGAGATGTCACACCAGTGTAACTGTATTTACTTTTAGACAACAATCTAGAAGGTGCAGAAAAGGTTTGGGATAACAGAAGACTTCCAAATGATATGAAGGTATAAACTACTCCATCCTCCTCTATAGTGTGTAGCAGTGGCATGTGGGTCTGTATCACTGTGAAATGCTGAAGACTTTAGCTATAGCATTAACCATAAGGACACTGGAGTCCACACGCGTAAGTAAAAACATTGTTGGCTACTGTATCATAACTTTGTCCACAAAAATGGCCACATTTTTTAAAGACATTCCGTAGTTATTTTTATTTTATTGTGTCCTGACACTATTTATTTCTTATACTTTTTAAATACTTATACTATTTAATTATAGGGGTATACTGTGTCTCCAGTTCAAATTAGATATACTGTCTATTTGTTTTTCTTTCTACACATTACAAATGCTCTATCTGAAAGGCAGAAGAATTAGAACAAGGTGAATCCGAAAGCTCAGAGGACACAGTGATGTCTTTTTGGCCCTTCATAGCAGGAGGAGCAACTATTATTATTTGTCTTCTTGTGGTCACGACATGTTGCATTGTGTATAAACGAAGAAGTAAGTATATCAGATCAATTCTGAATAAATTCTAAATATGCAAGGTTTGCATGCTCAGTAAAGTAACTTAACTTCTTTCTTTCAGAAACATCAGATCAACCATATTATGCAAACAGCCAGCAGGGTAAGCGCTTTATTTATATCCACAGTAATCGCACAGCTATGATACATGCGTGTGACCATTTTCAAGAGCACATGGTCTGATGAATCAAATCAGTCTGTTTCAAGTTTTAAAAGATCCCGTTTCAAACATGGTCTTTCTCTCTTTGTGATGACAGTTCGAGATGCCAGACAAGATCAAATCATCTATGGTAGGTTTGTGTATTTCTTGTTTTACACAAATAGTAGGTTTCAATACTAATATTTGATGTACAGAACAAATAATTGTATAATAATTCTGTAAGTAGATGTTAAGATGTTGTAATTATTCCCTTTCTGCTGCAGAGAATGATCATGAGTTCAGAAAAAATATCTCCAAAGGGAAAAGTGAGTGTATATATATATTATAATAAATATGTAAACATAAATCCTGAATTTCTTTCTTTATTATTATTATTATTATTATTAAGCACTACTTGTTTATTTTTTAATTAATTTTTTGCAGGACAGTTTTCTTCAGTTTACATCAATAGGCCTGAAAATAAGGTTGCAATTTATGTGAACAGTGCAGCACAGGCAGATGAGACGAATGCAAACAGCACCGACAATGATTATGAAAATGTGGAGTAGTCTGCTAAGAAGACATGACTGCAGTTCTTCATTCTTCATTCTGTTTTTCATTCATTGTCTTTTGTGCACACTACTAACTTAAGTGGATTAATGATATAAATAAATACATTTTAGCATTTCAGCCTTATTCAGGTAATACACATGAACAGAAAATAATCTGTTATAATGGAATGATCTGTGACCATTTAGGATGATAAAACATTTTAGGATACAAAGTCTTTGTAGTATTATATTTGACTAACATTGTATTTGTCAAAAATGGCAGTGTGTTCTTCACAACGGTGAATAAAATCTTGCACTTTTGAAACGGTCCTCTTTGCAAAGTCTGTTTAGTTAAATAGGCCTATAGCCCTAGTGATGGGTGTCCACAGTTCTGAATAGTTATCACAATTTGTTTACTGTTAAGTTTGATCATTAAAAATTGTGATTCTAACACGTAGGCCCTAATGTATTTACAGATAGCCAACTTGTTGATACTTCATAAAAAAAAAAATTCTCCAATAGCAATACGAGGTTATGTAAATCCCTCCTTATTTAATGTGGCTGTTGTTCTCACTTTTAATTTTTTTAACTTTTAAACCTTAAATGTAAAACGTAGCTACGTTTGGCCTGTTTGGGCTCCGTATTTCCACTCGCAGACATAGCATAATGTTTGTTTTCATGAATTTCATAGTTACTCACTGTACGAGATCAAGGTCTTGGTTAGACCATACGCATTGGTAGCAATGTAACAAGGTGTTAGTGTGATATATGACCACGATGTGATAATTTTATTTCATGATCTATAAATTATATATATATATATATTATTATATATCTTATAGATACAGCACGTGCACTGAAAGCGTCTGTCACACGGCATGTGAGTACTAAACTAATTTCTCTTTCATGTCTTATTGCACTTAAACTGGCAAATACACAACAGAAGTTTTTTGTTAAAAACACACAGACGTTACAAAAACACCGTCAGTTTGTCTGTGAAGGTACACACTGGGATACTCCACATGATGGAGATATTTTGACAGCTGGGTGTGTATTTACCAATTAAGGCGCAGGCAGAACTGATCGCAGAACTGGGATCGCACGGGCGCGCGGCCGAGAGAGCGCTTCTGTGTGTCATTCAGCGTGATTCCGCCTATCTATCCCGCCTTCACTTACTGCGTGTTAATCGATAACGAATTGTGATTGGATGGTAATTTGGTTCTACGACAAGCTTACTTGCCTTTGATTAGGCTGTTTTTGTGTGACAGAACACTTCTACTACTTGCTCTGATCCTCCAGTTGTAAAGAAATTTGGAAATACGGGACAAAACATGATTTTTTTCAAAATAAGTCGGGACACTAAAAATAGAGCTGAAATACAGGACTGTCCCGGGAAAAACGGGACGTCTGGTCACCCTACCCCAGCTAATTTTATTATATCATTTTGAAAATGCCTATTTTGAGAGGAAGATGAAACATGCTGTTTTCGTGCATGTATCTTTAAATACAAATGAGCTGCTGCTCCCCACCCCCTTTACAGCTGGTAACTCAAATACTCTGTCTGCCAAAAACATCTGTTTTGGTTCTGATTATCATGTTTTTATCACGCTGAAATCATGCGTTTTAAATCCATATCAGTGTAAACTTCAGTTTAGTGTTAGCACGCGCACAGAAAACGGCTGTCACACGGCATGTGAGTACTGAAACTAAGTTCTCTTTCATGTCTTATTTCACTTACACTGTCACATACACACGAGTTACAAAAAAACAGTGGGTTATGTCTGTGAAGGTAAAAGCTGGGAAATAAATCACATGTTTATGTTAGATCTGTTTTATTGAGACCGCATGCCGTTGGTGAAAAGTGCAATTATGTGTGGTCGTGATAGGGTGTGGTATTGAGTTGAGCCCTTGCCTGGGTCGATCACGGTAGGGGAGCGAATCGGTGGCGTGGGGCCTCGTTTTTTTCACATGCTTTCGAGAAAGCTGTGTACCAAAACAAGTTACTTTGGTGGGGGGGGGGGGTTTTCGGGCTTGCTTCTCTCACCACGTTTTTCTTGGCTGGTAGATGCACCGGGGACCCGATTATAGCACTTAAACTTGGAATCAAAAATCGCGATTTCATGCATACTATGTCCCCTTTCAACCATGTTTTTTTATTCCTGTGATTGAAAAGCTGAATTTTCAGCATTCATTACTCCAGTCTTCAGTTTCACAGGATCCTTCAGAAATCATTCTAAAATGCTGATTGTGCGGGGGGGGGGGGGGGGGTCAGGAAACCTTAGTATCAGATTGAAAACAGTTGTACTTCTAATATTTTTGTGGAAACCGTGATACTTTTTTTTCAGGATTCTTTGATGTAGTTCAACAGCATTTATTTGAAATAGAAATATTTTGTAACATTTTAAGTCTTTGTCACTTTTAATCAATTTAATGAGTCCTTGCTGAATAAAAGTATAATTTTTTTTTAACTGACCCCAAACTTTAGAACGGGGTTTGGGGGGGCACGGTAGTGTCATATTTGTTACGATACCGGAAACATACATTATCTATCTGTTAACAAATCTAACTTCCTCTCTATACTTGTACATATGCTGTGATCTATATTAATATAACACTGAATCCTGTTGTTGTTTGGATGGTTATTGTAATAGTGTCCAGTGTTTGAAATGTTTTGTTTCCATTTTCTCTGAAGGTGACAAAGCTAAACTACAAGTGTATGGAAAGTCATACAGTGTTCCAAGGAAGCAAGCAACATACAGCGACGAAGGACTGATGTACTCTTTCTCTGGAGTCCATCTCCTGGCTAAACCATGGACTCCCACTTTGGAACATATTCAAGATGCTGTTACGAAGGCAACAGGCCATACGTTCAACTTTGTTTTGATAAACAGGTAATTTAACTGTCTACTATTGACATGGACACGACTGTCCTCCCCATGAACCTGAAAGAGGTGCATTGCATAACATAGAAAAAATGTTCTTTCAAAGTGAGGAAAGTATGTTTTTGGTTTGTGTTTGCACCATCAGATATAATGATGGTCATGATCACATTGGAGAGCATCGGGATGATGAACGGGAACTCGATCCTGCCTGCCCTATTGCCTCTGTATCTCTAGGGCTGCCCGTGACTTCATTTTCCGACATAAGGATGCGCGAACTGGTTCTAGCAAATGTCAGATTGAGCCTGTGAAGCTGGAGCTGGCTCACGGGAGTCTACTGCTCATGAACTATCCCACCACCACATACTGGTATCACAGTCTTCCAGTCAGAAGAAAGGTCAAAATGCCACGCATCAACCTCACTTTCAGACGCATAGTGAAAAACACAGAAAACTGGCATTAAAATAGAGTGATTGTTTTTTTTAGCATCTTGACGGGTATTACTGTGGGCCATGTCAGTTGTTCTTCCACAACATATGTGAAAGTTGTGTAAGCTAGTGAGCATTTCTCATATCATCACATCCAATCTGCAATGAATCCTTGTTGGGTTTTAGCACATTCGGACATCACTTGCACACTACATTATCAGTTCGTTTTAACGGTTTCACTTTATTTTCACATGTTATGATTTATTAGTCATTAAACTCGTGTGCAGTAAAATTTGTACTACAATCTCAGGAAATCAAGCTTCAAGCTCATCTTTGCTATTCATAGCAAATTCAGGTTTGATTTTTAACAAAATGCACTTTCAAGAGTATTCAAAGGAAATATTATTTTATTTAGAAAACCAATAAACTACATGTGGAATAAATAGGTTAGACACATCCATAGCTCTGTACAAGACATTTCTATTATAGACTGGGAAAGAGAAAAAAAAAAGAATACATTTTGCTAAAAGTTTTAAAGATTGAACCACAGAAGGCAATAGTTTGGTGAAATACTGTGGCAAAAACATAAGGGTAGCAAAAACGTAATCGTATAAATATATACATTTTATTTTTCAAGCATACATAGAGTAATTTTGAGAAAGTCAAACTTAGTGTTCATATTCCAGCACTGCTGGATTGAGTATGAGGTATTCACACAGCTGTCTACCCATAACCTGCCTGTGTTACAATCTAATCAGTCACGCTTTTCCTTGGACGACGACACATGTGGCCAGTACAGTTGCTGCTGGAAGGAACAGTAATTTGTGAATTTGACGTATCAAAATTGTTATTATTGTATCCCTTGTGTACATTAGAAGGTTGTAGTGCTGTTGAAATGGCAACCAGCATTTCAAAGCTTGGTTTGAACACCACAGTTTGAGCATTAGTGAAAATGACTGACTTACTTGACTTTAAAAAGAGAGAGAGAACCAAAATGTGGGCACTTGGAGAAGTGTGTAGACAGGCAAGGCAAGACAAGACAAAAAAAACATTCCTTTCCTCAGTAACACAAAAGTACTCAACCAAGCAGGGCCTATGCTACAAGCTATGAGCTTCACAGGAGAAGTTGAATAACTTGTGACTAGTACCATTTGCATTTTTTTTATATTTAGCTACTTATGGTGAAATCTCACTAAACTACAGCAGCAAAAATCAGTTACTTTCAGCGTGATTTTAAAAACAGTGTGTTGACCTTCCTGAGTGAACAAGAAAAGGTGAGTGATAAATGATTATTTTTTAAAATTGACAATACTTATCTTAGCAAAAGAAATAGCATGTAGTGATTGTAGGGCAGCATGAACTGTTTTAGGATCAGTACACACAATTTCTCACAGCTTGATTCATTACCTTTACTCATACAATGATGATCCAATCATGCCCTCTACACTAAAAATGACCGCAACAGACAGGTTTTCTGGATTAAAGTGAATACATGAGAGTGTAGAACTGAAGAAAACCTCCTATGTTGTGATGTGTTTCAGGATAAGAGACAGGGATCGCAAATGCCTGACAGCTGGGAGAAGATAGTTAACTTTCTTCAGAGGAAGAATCGGTTTTCCCTTTTTTGCTTGGGGGAGCACCATCATCCAATTCCTTCAAAAGAAACCATTAAGTTAGTTATAAAGCAGAAAACACAGCAAGTATATATAAACTTTTTTTTTTAGCTGTAAGCGTGTACCTGGGCTGAGTTGGAAGAGTCTAAAAAGTGCTCTGAATCCCCGTGTGACTTGCTGTCCCTTTTGGCTGTTATAGAACCTGATGAGCAGTGGTTTTGTTCTGAAAATAAAGAAGTGCTATTAGAGAGCCCCAAAAATCCCAACAGCTCAGACAGATAGAGAAAAGAGGATAATGATCTCGTAGAGGCCTCACTGCAGTGACTAACCACTCTTATGATCCTGAATAGATGAAGGCTGCTTGGAAGGATATTGGTCACTTTTCAAGTCATTGCTGTCATTCTGAGAAGCTGCCATGGGTTCAGGTGCAGGACTAGTGTTGTTGCTGGTCTCTTGCTTCAGTGGGGAGGAGTCTGCAATGGAGCTCTGGTTACTGTTATCGTCTGTATGTGGAAAACAGAAACACGATTAAAAGGGTGTTGCAAATGATTTGAGAAATGTTTGGAAAAACTTTCAAGCAGTATATGACTGTTAATAGATGGTTACAAGATAGAATAGTAATTGACATCAATTCATGTGTAGTAAAACGGTTTCATCAACCCCCTCTATTGGTTAAGAAGGATAAAAGTCCATTGAAAGCCATGAAGAAGAAGGAGGAGGAGGAGAAATGAATAATTAACCTGAAATTACAGGTCATTTCTGGCATACTTAAATATTGCAGAAATCCCTATTAATCAAATGTTTATGAATCAAAGATCACAATTTGGTTTAAAAACCACTATAAATGACAATAATCGCCAAATAACATAGCCTAAAAAACACTGTCCGAGGATTATTTTGAGATGTGATTGGAGTCTGATAACTGTCAGGTCTACAGCATTACCATGCATATCCATCATTCCAGGAGAAGAGCTGTTCTCAGGGGTCGTGACCTCAGAGCCATATTTGTCATCTTTGCCTTTCTTCTTGTTTTTGTTCTTCTGTGTGACAGAAATAAGTGCATTGTCAAATGCAAATTTTTTATTTTTTTTTTGCAATTAAACCATGAGGAGAATAATGAACCAATTAACCAAATCTAAAAGATATAGTGTAGAATAATATTGGCTTTGTGTGTGTGATGCTACAACTAAAACGTTTAATGATCTGGGCCACCAACACACACACAAAAAGATTTGGCACCAGTAACCTCAATGCCATATATATATATAAAAATCATTATATCATTATATTTTACCTCAAAATATTGTATCAATATTCAAGTGCCAATAATCAATATTTTAGTATTGTTTTTTATTCGTTTTTGGGAACAAGCGATTTATCTGTTATATTGGCCATAACATGAAAATAATTATTGGGCAATCAGTATCAACCAAAATCGCAATAAGTGTATATTATGGTGATTAAAGTTCACTTACATCATCTGACTTGGGCTCCATCACTGGTACCCACTTGTAGATTCGCAGGGACGTGTCTCCAACAGTCACCCATTTCTTCTCCCTGGAGACGCATGTCATTGTTAGATATCAAAGACCAGACCGAAAACAAATGAGTTTAAAAAGGGATTAATAATTTCAACATTTAAATTTATAGGCCTCTCTGCAGAAGTATTTATTGTGCAATATTTCCACAATATGCAATACAGCTGGTAACATATCGTCACCCTGGAATTATAAGGTTCTATCTGCCATTTTTGTCAAAATTGACTTTTTCACATATTTTTATTCTGACAACTTATTTACATTGTGATGTTTTTTATTTTATTTTTTTAAGTTGTGCACATTTTGGGACTGATGTATGAAAGAGACTTGTTCCACATATCACTATATGGAATGCAAAAAAAGCTCAATATCTCGAAAACTGCTCAGAATACAGACAGAACCTTATAATTCCAAGGTGAGGATATCAACAAGGCATCTATACTTTTTTGCTATAAATATACACATTTTAAAGTGAGGTCAAGTCTTTCTGCAATACTGTACTTTGTGGAGACTGAATGGTTGTGTAGAACAATACTAGTTATCGTAATTACATTTACAATTTTAAAATCATTTTACTAGGTCAAATATTAGGACAGTCAAAAGTTCAATCACGCTTGTGTTACCAAAAGAATCATTATTTACTCTTTGGATAATTTGTATAAGTTTAGTAATATACTGAGGTTATTGTTAATCTCATGACTTTTCTGTTGTAAAATGTATTTTAATTTAAGCTGCACTAAGTTTAAGCAAAATGTTCAGTAGTCCCCGATAAGTGTGAAAGTGGAGGCGAAGCTGAAGCGCCGCGCTGAGTTGAAAACTTCTCACGCGCCGTCGCTCAGAAGCGCGAGGCACTCACTCTCAGCTGAGGTGAACAAGTCAAACGCCCGTTCAGGGGCACCTTTTACTCGGCACGGGTGTATGACTCTAGCTCCCCCATCTCAGCCCGTTCGGTTACTATTCAGCCGGCATTACAGGCTCAAACAGCAAAGCCTTCATGTGACTGCAACGAAATGGCTTCTAGGTTCAACCCACATAAAAAAAATTAATGGAAGAAAAATGCGATCTACATTTTTCCTAACTAATTTTTAAAAAGCCGACAAAAAGAGCAGCCGCGCGAAGAAACTGCACATCTGACTGATATTGGAGTGGAATAAACGCTCTCTTTACTTTCATTTCATTGTTTCTCGTTGTCTCTCCTCCCCCACAGGCTGTCTGTGCTCTTCGTTAACTGTAGACGCTCTCTTACCATTTCCGCACTTTTTCAATTGCAGCCATAACCCGCTTGATGTCATCTTTCGCCCTGCTCCGCGTCTCCGCTCGAACCGACCTGCCCGACATTACTGCTGTTGGTAAAATATACTTTTGCTCGCTGCCTGTTTAGACACACTGCGAATGCACACAGCACAGGAGAGAGGCAGGGTTTGTGCGCCTGCGCTGAAGCCAAATGCCCTGGAAGCAAGCAAGAGAAACACGGTCAATGCGGCTACGCGTTTCGCTCCTTTGTTTAGCGAACAGAGCAAAGAAAACGATATTTTAACAGATTGTTGAGTGAGACTAACAAATCGAAACGATGACTACGACATCCACACACGTGTCTGGAATAAAACAGACTGACAATGGACAGTAGGTTGTCAAACAACAACGTTTATTTCCGTGTGATCCGATATCTATCTGCGTTTCAGAAAAGTATTAAACACTCAAATATGAAAATACACCAAAGCAACAGCTTAGTAACCGCAAAAATACTGCTCTACTAGACAGGCTATAAATCAAACATTTATTTGAGTGCATACATTATTAGTTTCAGAAAGGTTCAGATGTTATCGATCGTGCCCATGTTCTTGAGGAAGTTCCTGGGTGGCTGCAGAAACCCCCACGAAATCTGTGGCGAATGTCTCCATGCTGCTTTCTGTGGGTAGCGCTCTCTCTAAAAGAGATTCTGTGTGGGACAGACAGACATGGGACAGATTAAAACATTGGTAGGCTATATTTTAAAATTCACTAGGATTTTTTTTGGGGCCAAACATTCCTTGACATTAAGAAGTTATTCAAATTCTGTGATGGTCATACAGTACAGATGACACATATTATGTCATCTGCAAAGACAAGCTACACTTTTTCATGCACATTTATTGGAACACTCGAAACCCCAAAACACCCCGCTATCAGGTACAGGTTCCAGGTCCAAGTCTCTACTCTTTTTCAAGTGAGACTACTATCTCAACAGCTGTTTATAAGCAGTTAATTTCATGAACCTGTTGTCAGACCTAGCATTCAGGCAGTAAGCCATCAAATCTGTCCATCAGTATGGTGGTTCGCAGGACTTCTGCATACCTGTGAAACTGCCTCCCTCTGCACTAATACCTAAAAGAGCTGTAAATCATTCAGCCAAGTCATGCTCGGTCATATGTTCACCTGAAATGAACATACAAGTAGTTACTATTCTAGCCAAAGTCTTTCTCTGTTAATTATAATCATTCTTTCTCTGGTATCTTATATGCAAGTTAACACATGTAAAGTACTGATAAAACTCATGAAAATGTATTTACCTCTAGCCTGCAGTAACTCCAGCAGTTCATCCCTGTCAATAGTATATCTGCCCCCCTCGTCTGGCTTTCCAAGCACCTGGAAGGCATTGCACAGCTCCTGTCTGGAAATGCCAGAGGCAGGTCTGTGGTTGACATACAGCTTTATGAACTCCTCCAAATAGATGTCCATCACATAATTTCTGGTTTCAGCATAGGGGCTGAACTTCACCTCATTTTGCATGTCTTCATGCTTCAACAAAACAGAACAACCATGTGTTGACAAAAGATTGAGTGGTAGTCCATATATCGATGACAGATCTGTATGGTAGACTCAACTGGTGATTGCAACAATGCTCGTACCTCTTGCTCTGTGGGATAGAAGCCAAGCGCTCTCATTAAGAAGGGCACATCAGCTAGAGGGGTGCGTGTGGACACAAGTCATGTTTCCATGGTGTCAAGGTCCTGATTCTGTAGTTGACAGTAGTAAACAATCCTCCATTTCCTAAAGGACAAATCAAAACATTTGCTCTCTATTGGCATCATGAAACTAATTATTAGAATGAAATTAGGTAGATGCAGGGCGACTTGAAAAAAAAAGACCTACATATGGGACAATGAGAAAAAAGCATTAGAACAGAGATCTCAAACCAAGAAGAGCTGTCCATCTCTTCCTCTCTCCAGTAGATTTTAGAAGGGCAGCATGTCCTTCCCTTCTAGAGCAGCTGATGCCTCTAATGATCTGCATATATTCGAATGAGTGAAAAGCAGAAGCTAATTCTGTGACCACAGAATTGTGAGGTGGCAAACACAATAAGCTGTACATAGTTACAATTTCAAGCATGTGTCCAAACTATCCTAAAAAAACTTTTTAAATTCATTATTATACAACTATTATACTACACACGTATTTTATGACCTCATATTAAATGAGCAACTATTTGATATATTATGACTTAGTTGACTAGTCAACTGCAAAAACCAGTGGACTTCTGCATGGGATGCATGTTCTCCAAACTTACGACAAACTGAGCTCCCATGAAAAGACAGTGCAGTCCTGTCCTCCAGCAGTAAAAACATATCTACCATCATATGAGCAAGCCAGAGTTGACAGGCCTGTTGAGTGGCAGATCATTGCAAAGGACTTGTGAGGGTTTCCATCCAGAGGCAGAATCTGAATGCCAAGTAAAGGCAATAAAACTGGCATGATAGCTCATGCTGATACAATGTGATCGGTACAGAAGAGTAAGTAATATCAAATGCATGGTTTGTTTATGAGGACTGAAACACTTTATCCCTTACCTTGTGTTATATATGCCATGTAACGAGAATTAGGGTCACCATCCTTACATACAGGTAGAATGGCCATCTTTTTCACTGGAGAACCATAAGAGGGCCCGAAGACTGTTTTTCTGTGCAAAGCACACCATCATGAACAGATATACAAAATCAGAAAAAAAATATTTTTTAAAAAATGACTTCATTTTGAATTTAAGAGATTCGAAAAAGGAAATTCTTTGATCTGCAGAGCAACTATGAAAACTGGTTAACAATATAGTAGACTGAAAAAATTATTTCATTAAATTCAGTACTGTTCATATCAGCATAAAATAACATAACTAAAATATAAATAACATTCCCTTACTTTCTCACTCAGTATGCCAGTAGGTGGCAACCAGTGATCATCTTTATGAGTGAGTCATTGAATCATTCACTCTAATCGATTTGTTCAAACATACTGTTCATTCAGGAACAAAATTGTATCTTTCACTCAACCTATTCCTTGAAAACGCTCATTCATTTAGGAACAAAACACTGCTGTGGCTTTGTTTGTAAATATTTCCATAGGCACAGTAAAAACAGACAGTAACTGGCAATATTCTGCTACAATTTTTATTTTAATCCCACCTAGAGCATAAACTGATTTACAGATGTGTTATCTTAACCCAATTCAATAAATAATAATACTATCCAATAGTTAAGGTTTAGGTTTAGTTAATGTTAAAGGGGTCATATGATGCTTTTTTAAAGATCATTATTTTGTGTATTTGGTGTAACAGAATATGTTGACATGCTTTAATGTTCAAAAAACACATTCTTTTTCAAATACTGTACATTATTGTAGGTCCTCTATGCCCCGCCTCTCTCAAACGCCTCGTTTTCTACAAAGTCCCTCCTTCCGACAAGCGCAGTCTGCTCTGATTGGCCAGCTGACCCAGTGCATTGTGATTGGCCGAACACCGCAAGCACTCGTCGAAAAATGTAACGTCCCTTACCATAATCGAGAGCTTCATCTTTCAAAATAAACGTAAAGACATCAGTTCAAGTCGTGTGACAGACACAGTGATGAAGCTGGTATGTGTTTGCAGTACACAAGCCACGGTTAAGACAGCTGACTCTACTGTGATGTGACCCCGTCTCTCTCTCTCTCACACACACGATGCGCAAAACTCCGCATTTGAACAGTCAATAGCAAATACTTGAACTCATAACAAAACAGTAGCTGATTCAGAAGCGCCCAGATTGTCATAGCAAAGTCAGAATTACCTCCTCTCCTAGGTTCGTCCATAAATTGCATTGCTGTTCTGTTGTAAGTAATTTTAAAGATGCCTAAATGCATCTACTTCTGGAAGGCCAAATAAAGTGCTTTTGCTTTTGCACTGAAACACACAGTGTCTCTCTGACATGCTGCTTCACACTAACTGCGGTTACTGAAACCACGCCTTCTTTCTTTCTTTGCGTGCACATTTGGGCGCATTATGCTAATATTTAGTGAGGTAGATATGTGGGGGTGTGTCAGAACGAGCCATTTTAGGGGGGCGTGGCAGAGGCTTAACTTTGATTGCAAGATTTTAATCCCCCCCCTTTCCCCTTTTTGGTTTTGAGACTTGTCTTTGCAACTTCAGGGATCTATCTATGCACAATCAGCTTGTAACAACTCCAAAGAGAAAGGAAAACTTGAAATCGCATCATATGACCCCGTTAGCACATTAGATTAGATAGATTCAACTGTATGTCACTGTGCAGAGTTACCAGTACCGAGCCAATGAAATGCCGTATCATCGACCAAAGTGCAAATACATAGTATATAAATAACTATAGATTGTTGTATATACAGTAAGCTTTATGACAATAGTGCAAGTTTTAGGTAGGAGGGCAGAGACCAGCTCAATGCAAATGACTGTACATACAACATAGTGTGCAAGGAAAGTATAAACAGAAGGTGTATTATACAGTGAGTATAAACAGAAGGTGCATTATACAGTGATTATAAACAGAAGGTGCATTATACAGTGAGGTGCGTAAATAGCATTTGTTTATATATGGCCAATGACCATAACAGTGCAAACGGCATCCGAAGGTAGAAATGTGCAAAATATCAGATAAATGTGCAAAATAACAGAGGGAATAATAAGAACATTGTGAGTGAGGAGTGCAGACAGTTTTTTTTTTTTTTTTATTTAACATTTTTTGAAGTTAATCTTATTGGTCTATCTAGATGTGTGGTCAGTTCTTCAGCGGTGGCCCAGGAGGGCCACCAGATGACTGTGTTCTGGGAGCACATGGCTTGTGTTGTGTTTGTCTGTTGCCATGTGCTCTCTCCTGTCTATTGTCTGGCCCCTCCCATCTTGTTACCTCGTTATTGTTTTAGTTGCTCCACCTGTGTCTCCCTCGTTAGCCTCCTCGTTTGGTTCCTATTTATTCTCCTTTTGTCTGTCATCCTGTGCTGATCCGTCATTTTTTATTGTGTGTGTTTTGTGTCTGCATGTGGTGCAGCTTTGAGCCTGCTTGTCTGTTTTTCCCCTTCGGGGTGGTTTGAGTTTGTTTTTGTTTCATTTTTTACTAAAATAAAATACCATTTCTCCAGCGATTGAGTCCTCGCTTCATCTCCCCGCACATTCCGTGACAGAACGGATCAGTCAACATGGGGACTCAGCGGAGAATGGGCTCACACCGCCTACCGGTCTCTACTCTCTCCAGCCCCCTCTACCAGCGCATGCTCCAGCTGGAGACCCTGAGCTCCCTCCGCCAACGAGGGACCGAGCTGAGGGAGTTTGCTGTGGAGTTCAGGATTGCGGCAGAGGGGCTGGGCTATAATGACGCTGCGCTGAAGGACCTGTTTAATTATGCCCTGGATAAGCCCATTAGCCCCTGGAGCATGCTCGGATGCAGTCAGGTATCCTTCGAAGGGTTTGTGGAGTTCCTGGCACGTTCTTCAGCTAAGGGGGCTGCAGCACCTCCCGTGATGGCCGACAAGGCTGCAGCACCCCCGAAGGGGACCGAGGAAGCTGCCGTGCCCCCAGTGGTGGCCGAAGAGGGGGCAGCTCCCCCAGAGACAGCCGATGAAGCTGCAGCACTCCCGGTGGTGGCAGACGAAGCTGCAGTGTCACCCTCTCGGAAACGGAGGAGGGGGAAAAGGCAGAATGGGTCTGCCTCGCCACCCCTAGAGTTGGCTATTGATGCTGCGCTGCAGCCGCACCCTAAGTTGCTGGGACGCTGCTGCAGCGCCCCCAGAGGCGGCTGATGAAACTACAGCGCTCCCAGAGGTGGCCGAAGAGGCTGCAGTGCCCCCGAAGGTGGCAGGAGGCTGCAGCGCCCCCGAAGGTGGGCAAGGAGGCTGCAGCGGCCCACCGCAGTGGCTGGACGAGCTGCGCTCCCCAGAGGCGGCTGATGAACTGCAGCGCTCCCGTGGTGGCCGAATAGGTTGTAACGCCCCCCGGGGAGGTGTCAGACTAAGCTGCAGGTGCCACCCTCATCGAAACTGAGGATGATGAGGCATAATCTTCTTCCGTCTTCAAGCCCGGAGGCCTTCCCTAGAGCCCTTTTGCCCTGCCGGCGCCGCCCAAGTTCCTCGCCCTGCCCAAGCTCGAGCTTCACGCCCTGCCGGCTCCACCCAAGCTCGAGCTTCACGCCCTGCCGGCTCCGCCCAAGCTCAAGCTTCACACCCTGCCGGCTCCGCCCAAGCTCAAGCTTCACGCCCTGTCGGCTCCGCTTAAGTTCCGCTCTCTGTCAGCTGTACCCCAGCTCCTTGCCCTGCCAGCTCCCTTCTTGAGGCAGGCCCCGCCCTGGCCTCCTACCCTGCCGGCCCCGCCCTGGCCTCCTACCCTGCCGGCCCCGCCCTGGCCTCCTGCCCTGCCGGCCCCGCCCTGGCCTCCTGCCCTGCCGGCCGCGCCCTGGCACCCTGGTTTACCTCTATTCCTAGGGCCTCTTCCACTACACGGGCCTGGACCACCATCCCTCCCCCTGATCCACCTCCGTTCCGCCCCCCCGGTTATGCTCCTGAGGGCATCTGGAATTCGCATCCTTAAGGTGGGGTTTCTTGTCACAGTCTTCAGCGTGTGTGGCCCAGGAGGGCCACCAGATGAACTGTTGTTCTGGGAGCACATGGCTTGTTTGTTTTTGGGTCCCCTGTTTTCGCCTATTGCTCTCCCTTCTATTGTCTGGGCCCCTCCATCTGTTACCGTCGTTATTGTTTTAGTTGCTCAACTTTGTTTCCCTACCTCGTTAGCCGCCTATTTGTTCCTATTTATTCTCCTTGGGCGTCACCTGTTCGGATCCGTATTTTTCTGTGTGGTGTTTCGTGTCTGCATGTGTTGCAGCTTCAGGCTGCCTGTCTGTTTTTTTTCCCCTGTCTGTGGTTTGAGTTTGTTTTTGTTTAATTTTTTTACTAAAATAAAATACCATTTCTCCAGCAATTGAGTCCTCGCTTCATCTCCCAGCACGCACCGTGACAGATGGCTTTCGCCCTGTATTGGAGTTCATTATGCTGTACCGCTGAGGGAAGAAACTGTTCCTGATCTGCTGTGCTACAGCGAAGACTCCTATACGTCTCCCCGATGAGAGGAGTGAACGGCTGTGATTGGGGTGAGAGGAGTCTTTGATGATGCTTCTCACTCTTAGGCAGTGTTTGTGGTAAACGTCTTTGATGGAGGGTAGCCCAAGACCAGTGGTGTATTGGGCAGTTTTCACCACCCGCTGGAGGGCTTTCTGGTCCGAAACAGTGCAGTTGCCATACCACACTGTGATGCAGTTTGTGAGAATGCTTTCAATAGTGCAACTGTAAAAGTTCAGCAGGATGTTGGGGGACAGGTGAGCTTCCCTTAGTTTCCTAAGGAAGTAAAGGCGCTGTTGTGCCTTTTTGATCAGTGTGGAGGTATTGAGGGACCAAGAAAGATCCTCCGAGAGATGGACACCAAGGAACTTGAAGCTCGCCACACGCTCCACTTCTGCCCCATCAATGTAGATGGGAGCGTGGTCCTTCTTAGTCCGCCGGTGGTCAACAATCAGCTCTTTGGTCTTCTGGGTGTTGAGTGCAAGGTTATTGTTGGCACACCACATTGCTAGAACCTCGTCCCTATAGGCCATCTCATCATTGCCGCTGATCAGGCCTACCACCGTGGTGTCATCTACAAATTTGATTATGGAGTTAGAGCCATGCACAGGTATGCAGTCGTGGGTGAAAAGGTAGTAGAGTATTGGGCTCAGCACACAGCCCTGTGGTACCCCAGTGTTTAAAGTGAGGACAGAGGAGGTGTGGTTACTGATCCTAACAGACAGAGAAAGTCCAGGGTCCAGTTACAGAGGGAGGGGCTGATGCCAAGATCACAGAGCTTGGAGATCAGCTTGGATGGGATCACAGTATTGAAGGCGGAACTGAAATCAATGAATAGCATCCTGACATATGTGTTGGTTCTGTCCAGGTGCGTCAAGGCAGAGTGGAGAGCTGAGGCGATGGCATCCTCCATTGACCTGTTGGATTTGTAGGCGAACTGGTATGGGTCCAGTGTTGGGGGCAAGCATGTTTTCAGGTGGGAGAGGACCAGTCTCTCAAAACACTTTGCAATAATGGGAGTAAGAGCAACTGGGCAGAAGTCATTGAGGGCCACTGCACCAGCATGTTTTGGTACGGGTACAATGGTGGTTGTTTTAAAGCAGTTGGGAACAATGGCTTGGGCCAAAGAGAGGTTGAAAATGTTGGTGAAGACCTCAGTCAGCTGTTCTGCACAGGCCCTAAGCACTCGGCCAGGGATGCCGTCAGGGCCGGCAGCTTTATGTGCATTCACCTTACGCAAGGTGGAAAGTGTGAGCGGCAGGTCGTCAGATGTGAGCACAGCTTTGATGGGTGGTTCTGTGTTTCCACGATCAAAGCGAGCATAAAAGTTGTTCAGTTCATCAGGGAAGGTGGCATTGCTGGTTGGGGGTGAGCTGTTTGCTGGTTTATAGTTTGTGAGGGCATGGATGCCTGTCCACATGCGCCGAGGGTTGTTGTTTTTAAATCGGTCCTCAATGCGGAGTTTGTAGTTGTATTTAGCAGATTGAATTCCCCTCTTCAGATTGGACCTGGATAAGCTGTGGGCTTCACGGTCGCCAGATTTGAAAGCAGCGTCACGTGCCTTCAGTAGGAGCCGGATTTCCTTGTTCATCCAGGGTTTCTGATTGGGGTACATTTTAATTATTTTATGGGTGGTTACCTTGTCAACACATTCGTTGATATGATGCAGAACAGAGCTGGTGTAGGTATTAACATCTGTGTGGGAGTAAAGAGGGCCATTTCATTTTTCTATTGCCTGTTTATATTGTGTTTACCCTAACTATGCATAATGTAATATATATATTATTCAGTGTTTTACTGTTTTATTAATTTTTTTCCCTTTTGGTTGACAGCCTATTTAATTATTTTGAGCTTCAGGAAACCTGTAAATCCACTGACCTTTAAGTTAGTATTACCTCACTTAACATGAAATCTCCTTTCACTTATGGATGATGACAAATGTACTTAGGATCAATCTTCTATTCCTTTGACCGTAGTCATAACAGAGATCTTAACAGAATTACTAACTTATTTCCCTTTTGGATCAGAAGAATGTCATTAATAAAATATCCGTAAATCCCATTCTATTATCCAATTTGAGGTTTGTGTATTCATTTTTTCCATTTTAGTTTCTCTATGAGACAGAATGGTTTGGCTTTTGGTTCATTTGAAATTATGCAAACAAATCAACCAGATTGCTGTTAGTTCAGTGCTATTTCTATTTGTTCTACCTATAGGAAACCTGCACATTTTGGAGGTAGCATTGAAGAGCTTCATCTTATACAGGTTGGAAGCTGTAAGGAGGAAGTGTTCGGGTGTCAGAGGAGGATACCACACCATGCAAGTGGGCACAGCACTTTGCTCAATATGATCAGAACTCACGATTTCACCACTGTTCTGCAGATCATACTCCACCTGTTCAGAACAGACAGGATAGATGATACGTTTAACACAGTTCAACAAGATAAACACATACTAAGGCAGCAAGATCATACAGGAACACAGGGACTCACCAGCATGCGATCCATGCCAAGAGAGAGGAGGCGAGGCTGACTGTTGTCTAAATCCACTCCAAACAGCAGGCACTGAATGGGTTTATAATGCGGGTGATGCCTGCCTTGGTACTTCCAAATCTCCTGGGTCCCCTCTTTACATCGACGGAGCAATATCACAGCTTTTCCAGTGTCCTGAAATAAGAGAAATACATATAGGAAATATAGATCTACATAAAAAAAATGCCCTCATAAAATCTGGAACATGAAGTCCACTTAAAATGGTAGCAACATTTATGCCAAAAACAGTCATATCTAAGATTTTCATTTTACACTATTTGTCAATGTGACAGGTTCACAAAACAGTCTGTGCTGAAATGTGCAGTACAAACTGAAACAAAAATGCAACTCCTAACTGCAGCAGCCAGGTAGTGTGAGTCCAGGGAGAAAGTGAGATGGGTAATGCTGTACTGCAAACACTTTTTACCATCACTCTGAAGTGTACAGGCATCAATAATCTGCAAAGCCCCACTGGCAAAGCCCACCACCAGATAAAAACCTAGAACATGACATACATACACATGCATACTCAGATGGTCTCTGTAATTGCATCATTCATACAACTGTTTGCTATTGTAAAAAAATCATTTTTAATATGTGGTAAATGCAACACACTCTTAAACTCTCTTTAAAAAGTATTAAACTCTTAGACAATGTGACATTAAACAACATGAAAAGTAAAATATTTTTACATATATGAACTGTATTATACTAATATGAGTGAGTTCTTGTTTTCTAGTTCAGTATTCTTGTTTTCTAGTTGTTGATCGTAGGTAGGTAATACACTGGATCTGTTTATGGGGCTGAAAGACCCTGCTGCAGATTGCCTCTTTACGCTCATAATCCCAAACCTTAATGGTGCCACTGTGGCTGCCCATAGCTACTAGTGGCTGTTTAGGATGGCAGGCAACTGCTTCCAGAGGTTCTTCATGTTCCTTCATAAGGGTCTGTGGAACATTTCTCTGTGCATAAACATGTACTGCAGTTGCATGAGTTTCTGTAAATGGAAGGAGAGAAACATTATATTGCATTATAGAGTTTACAATGATGTTGCCACTATATGCCTGCCTTCAAATGGTAGTATAAACAGTTGAAAATTAATAGTATGGTTAATACCATACTTTAAAGAGAGAGTTCACCCAAAAATGTAAATCCTGACATCATGTACTACCCCCTCATGTTGTTCCAAACCTTTGTGAATTACCGTCATCTGTGGAACACAAAAAAATATATTTTGAGAATGTCTCAGTGTTTTTGTCCATACAAATGGAAGTCAATGGTCACCAAAACTTTTGGTTACCAACATTCTTCAAAATATATTCTTTTATTTTCAGCAGAAAAAGTTATACAGATTTGGAATGACATTCTGGCGAGTAAATGATAAGCAGAATTGTGATTCCCCCCCCCCCTTTACGCATACTCACTGACTAAATTGAATATCTAAATGTACTTTTTTTTTTACATGGATGGGTTCATTCACTCTAAGCACTGCACTCTTGTTAGCAGTTTTAGCTTTTAACTGAGGACTTGAAATGCATCATATTGCTGAGGTATGTGTAAAAATATAATAATGAGAACTTTCTTCAAAACATCTTTGAAATAAATGCGAATTCAGTGAAGGAAAGTTTTTTTTTCTAAAAAGTTTTTAAACATTCTTTTCATATAGAATAATTCATATTTATTATCCTGACTTGCACATAAAACACACACCCACACAAAAAAGCATTATTTTATTATGGCACATTTATCATAATGAATCCGAGTCCCTCACCTTATGACAAATGGCTTGGCATCCAGTGTGCAGTCTTTTGGATATCCCAGGCCGCTAATGGAGGGCTTTTCTTTAGAAAAGGAGATGGATCTGATGGGATCCAAGCTAAACTCAATGTACACGTTGATGAGCTTGAGATTTCCATCATAGAATTTGATGTGGCCATTCACATCGCTTGTTACTATAAAACTTGACAGTATACACGTAATATAATTGCATAAAATAATGTTAGAGCGGATCGACATCAAATGGATAGCAAAGTGTAACACAGCAGGTGAAAATTAAATAGACTTTAGGAATTTATTTGAAAAATCCTAATGCACTCATTTGCCATCTACTGTATGTGTCATATATACCTGTCAGTCAAAGTCAGTACAGTGATCGCGTCCTTCTGGAGAGGCACAAGTTTTACGGCTTTCCTCTCTACTGGTTGATGAGAGACAGATTCAGTCTGCTTGTCCCAGAGAACTATATTCCCAGCAGAGGTGGCTGTAAAAGCCTGCACACCATTGTAGTGGAAGATGGACTGGCTCAGGGAACCTAGCACCATATTGAAGGTCTGAATGGGGACATATTTGCAAGAGGTCAATGCCAAAGGCAGAGAAGAATAACATCACAACAGCACAAAAATTCAGTCTGATGAAAGATTCTTCTTCCAACCTGGTCAGTAATTTCAGGAACTGAGTATTCCAGATGTCCCCTTTCCTGAGCAGCAGAATGCATTATTATATACAAAGACAACTAAACTAGTAAATCAGTAATGTAAATAATTAATTAATTCCTACCCAGTTGTAGAGGAGAACCTGAGTGCCGCTGTTGCTGACCAACTGTGTGTTGTCAGAGGGATTGAAAAGTATTTGATTCTTGGAAAACATGGAAAAAGTTTATTTAATATTTGATGTGACAACAAGTATTCCTAAAGAAACAATAAATGTGGAATTAAGACATTGTTGTTCTACAACTCTCTATGTGTTGCCTCTGTGTAATAATCACATCAACACACAATTTTGCAACATACCTGGCAACCATATTTTGAGCGGAGGTCAACTTGACATTCTGGGCTTTCACTTTCATCTGTCCAGTTCCAAACACATACTCGCTGATACACAGAAAAAAAGTACACAGACCAGTGTATTTGTAGCCTGTGATAATATTCTGTTATTTCATTTGATCTTTTTACTGCAATCATCTTTGTTAAGCACATTTCACTTAACATAATAGATGTTGAGAATACCAGACTCCTCATTCATTTAAGATGACATAGGATATCTACAGTGAGTGTATATAAAAAATATGATAGATAATATAAAATGTTAGGTTTCAGACCAGTGCTGCTCCAGCTCCAACAGTCGCTAGATATTTTGAATCCTTTTGATAGTGCCAAGGCAGAAACTCCTCCCTCTGGCTGACAGTCAAGCAATGTCCGCACAGTAATCCTGCAACATGTTATGGATTGGAATGAAATGAAAATTCACCCTGTCCATTTTGTAAATGCATGTTATAGATCCTATTGTGAATGACACATAATTTTGACCTCATAATTCTTAATGAAAATGTCATAGCTTGATTTTAGGGTGAAACGCCAGACTTCTCTCTGATGACATATGCCAGACTTATCCAATCATTTAGTCAGCCTAAACCCCACCCCTTTCTTACAATCAACTGCAAGCTTGCAATCAGCCAATTTGCCTCCATCCAATTAACAACCAATGGATAGAACCAAGTCCAGCCCAACATTTTTATCTGTTTGATAATCTTTTTAACTTGGATGTATGTCACAATACAGGGGAAAAGATTTGTTGCTACTTCCGTTTCATTGCGACTTTCACAGGTTTTTGGAAAACATATTCGAGACCATCAAGCAGATTTACAAAAACGATATAAATGGAATGTACAATATTTGGGTCAGTGTTACCCCGTATAAGCATCCCATATGATAACTAGACTGTCTTGGCCCATGTCAGCTGTCACAAGCCAGCGTCTGTCTTCAATAGCACACAAACAGGTGATTGGACTGCAGTGGCCCTGTAGACACATAAATAACATGTTTACAATACGATTTTAGGCTTTAGGTTACATTTGCTTCCTTAGTTCATAGATAGCCGTATGAGCCTCTTACTTGTAACAGATGCTGAGAATTTGACGTGTGATCATACATGACAGCAACATGAGCACAAATATACAAGATGACAAGTCTGTCTTCATCCTGCAGGCTGAGAACAGGTAGAGTTTGATTCATCCCATAAACCCATTCAAGGACCTGCAAATGCAAAGCACAAAGATTTAGACACAGGTGTGAGTAAACTGAGGTTTAGTTATAGCATTAATACGTTTTTGCTTTTTGACAATAATAAAAATGTTACTTCACAAGATCATTATAGTTTCTTGTATAGTATTGTTAGTTCCTAAAGCAAACTCTCATGCATATTATATGACTTCTTGTCATTGTGAAACATTAAATATTTTTTAACACTGTGACATAACATTGCTATTGCATTGTGGACGAATTAATTAAAGGTGATTAAATGGGTAATTTGATCAAATCATTAGCACAGTAACGTTGACATTACTCGTTGTGACTTGTGAGAGTAAAAGCTGGAGAATAACAACCAGATTCACGATGTTACAGATGGAACCGCCAGAATCTCTGCGCGTGTCGGTTAGCCAGGCTACTTTAGACCGTGCAGTCGAAAACATTACCTATTCCAAAGGTCTGTTTTTAAAAAGTTTAAATTTGAGTAATAGGCGAACATAAGTGCAATAATACTTGTAATCTTACCAATACGAATGTCTCTAGTTGTTCTTTACTTATCCAGTCTAATTACCCACGCATAACGTTGCTAGGTTACGGTCACATGTGATCCTTCATAAGCGGCGGTGAAGTACCGTACTGAAAATATCAGTATAAATGTATAAAACAGTTGTGCTGTTTAATATTTCTAAGGAAAATATATTTTTTCAGGATTTTTTTTTGTGAAAAGAAAGTTGAAAATAACAGTATTTTTTAAATTTGTATTTTAATGCATCCTTTCTGAACAGAGTAGCTAGCCTATTAATTTCTTTAAAAAAAGAAACGGTTAAACTTTTGAACAGTGGTGTGTATTTATCAATTTTTAGACTTTTGGGCTAAATGTTAACAGCAAAACAGTTATGAAACACTACACCGTTTTTGAATAAGCAAATAATAAATAACTATTTATATACAGTGTGTATGGAAAGTATTCAGACCCCCTTAATTTTCACTCTTTGTTATATTCAGCCATTGCTAAAATCATTTAAGTTAATTTTTCCTCATTAATGTACACACAGCACCCATATTGACAGAAAAACACAGAAATGTTTACATTGGTTGCCATATTTTTTAAAAAAGAAAAACTGAAATATCACATGGTCCATAAGTATTCATACCCTTTGCTGTGACACTCATATATTTTAACTCAGGTGCTGTCCATTTCTTCTGATAATCCTTGAGATGGTTCTACTCCTTCATTTGAGTCCAGTTGTGTTTGATTATACTGATTTGACTTGATTAGGAAAGCCACACACCTGTCTATATAAGATTTTACAGCTCACAGTGCATGTCAGAGCAATGAGAATCATGAGGTCAAAGGAACTGCCTGAATAGCTCAGAGACAGAATTGTGGCAAGGCACAGATCTGGCTAAGGTTACAAAAAAATTCTGCTGCACTTAAGGTTCCTAAGAGAGAGCACAGTGGCCTCCATAATCCTTAAGTGGAAGACGTTTGGGACGACCAGAATTCTTCCTAGAGCTGGCCGTCCGGCCAATTTGAGCTATCGGAGGAGAAGAGCCTTGGTGAGAGAGGTAAAGAAGAACCCAAAGATCACTGTGGCTGAGCTCCAGAGATGCAGTCGGGAGATGTGAGAAAGTTGTAGAAAGTCAACCATCTCTGCAGCCCTCCACCAGTCGGGTCTTTATGGCAGAGTGGCCCGACGGAAAGCCTCTCCTCAGTGCAAGACACATGACGCCCGCATGGAGTTTGCAAAAAACACCTGAAGGACTCCAATATGGTGAGAAATAATTCTCTGTTCTGATGAGACCAAGATAGAACTTTTTGGCCCTTAATTCTAAGGCGTATGTGTGGAGAAAACCAGGCACTGCTCATCACCTGTCCAATACAGTCTCAACAGTTAAGCATGGTGGTGGCAGCATCATGCTTTGGGGTGTTTTTCAGCTGCAGGGACAGTACGACTGGTTGCAATCGAGGGAAAGATGAATGCGGCCAAGTACATGGATATCCTGGATGAAAACCTTCTCCAGAGTGCTCAGACCTCAGACTGGGCCGAAGGTTTACCTTTCCTCCCCCCAACAGACAATGACCCTAAGCACACCGCTAAAATAACGAAGGAGTGGCTTCACAAACACTCTGTGACTGTTCTTGAATGGCCCAGCCAGAGCCCTGACTTAAACCAATTGAGCATCTCTGGAGAGACCTAAAAATGGCTGTCCACCAACGTTTACCATCCAACCTGACAGAACTGGAGAGGATCTGCAAGGAGGAATGGCAGAGGATCCCCAAATCCAGTTTGTGAAAAACTTGTTGCATCTTTCCCCAAAAAGACTCATTGGCTGTATAGATCAAAAGGGTGCTTCTACTAAATAACTGCGCAAAGGGTCTGAATACTTAGACCATGTGATATTTCAGTTTTTCTTTTTTAATAAATCTGCAAAAATGTCAACTTTTCTGTCAATATGGGGTGCTGTGCGTACATTAATGAGGAAAAAAAATTAACTTAAATGATTTTAGCAAATGGCTGCAATATAACAAAGAGTGAAAAATTTAAGGGGGTCTGAATACTTTCCATACCCACTGTATATAAACATAGTTTCACTACTAGTAAACAAGCACTTGTAATATTTAAAAGTTAATAAATTAGCCCTGGTTTCCATATACTTTGCAATATCCAGTTTATTATAAGTGTGCTTCTTCACTATCAAATGTATCTGCATTTTTTTATTTGTTTCTCTTCACAAAATGTACAAAAGTGAACTCCGTTTACCCAACTGCTGTCAATCAATGAAGTATGTATAACCAACAATCGTTTAAAAATGAGTGAATAAATGTATTTCTCATGACTTCATTTTTCTACAAGATTAGGGGCGAACAATGACATGGAAAACCCTTTTCTGGATGACCATACTTTTGATCAACATAAATCAAGGGTATTGGGTTTAATGAGGATAACAATGTTTTTAACAATTGCTTAGACTTGTCTAAAGACAATCAAAATGTAGATTAAAACAATCAAACAAATAAAATGATCAGAATAACGGCATAGTGCTCCTGCAGGATTACACAAGTCACCTGGCCTACTAGTCAAAGCACGAACGCTCAAAGTGATCCGTGCATTTGCTGAAAATAGTGCGCTGTACATTAGAGCAGCGTTCATCAAAACCCACTTTCATTCATTCTCAGTATCAACTAAATCATGTATCACGTTGCAGACATATTTACAGTAATTACTGATGATCATTTCTCTTTAGAACAAATAAAACAATCTAAAGGAGTACACACATTCCTGGGATGTGTATGTATCCTTCCGCCACTTTTTGTGGCTTTTCAGACTGTTTAGGTCTATCGGTCAGTGCTGAAGCCCCGCGTGAACTGTGTATATCGCTGTAATTATCGCACTTAAAATAACAAAAAAAGCGAAATTACCGGCTTGGTATTTTAGTTGACATCTAAAACATATGGATCGTCCGCGCTTTGGTTTTTAAACGGGCTAAACTGTCTCTGTTTAGGAGGAAATAAATCAGCAGAGCTAGCTGGAGTAGCAGGCAGCGTTAGTGGAGGCTTGAATAACTGGAGGAGTAACGTTACTCGTTGGCTGTCACAACGTTAGATCAACTGTCAGCATATAGCATATTCCGCACTCGTTCGCGGTGTAAAACGGTTTTTTCAAACAATCAGAACGCTCTGCTCAAGCTGTCGTTTATGGGATCACCATGTCCATGAAGCCGCAGGCCGGTGGTAATCGCAAACCCGGCGGAAGCAACAGCGGAGCCGCAGCGGCCTCCGGTACCGGGGGAGCAGGAGGAGGCGTCGGACGCCAGAACATAGGAAGGTGAGTGCCGAATCTGCAACATAACGGGGTTTTAATTTGGAGGACGGGCGAGTGTCAACCTACGGCGGGATGCGGCATGCCTGCACTTGTGTCGTAGTTTAAAATCGCAGGTTGTGAAGTTGCAGTGGTCGGGATTGAGCGCAAGTAGGCCGATATAGGCCAAGTTCACAGGACGGAGATTCACACGTTAATGGACACAAAGCCATTGCGGTTATAAAATAACAGCTGATAGCGGACATTATATTCGCGAATATTTGACAGGGGCGGGTTGTCTGCTGGGATGAACACGTTCAGGACGAATCGTGTCTTTTTGCCGGTGAAATATGACTTTGCCCCACAGGACAGATGCATTTTGATCTTTTCCGACTGTATTATCGATTGAACGGGTTTCACATTTGAATAACCTTAAAAGAAATGATTTGCGAGCCATAAAATGATGAGAGTATCAGCACAGCAGCGATACAATTCATCGTAGTGTTGTTAGCTAGCTAACTAGCCAACATGTATTTGCTTATACTATCGCTTATCCACATGACAGTCTATTTGTTGATAAATCTAGTTTAGGAATAGCTCAAAATACAATCAGGAGCTCTTTATAAGATGATCACATTATTTCTACATCGTTTGCCTTTGACTTGTGTCAGTCCCAACAAAAATGCAAAGGTGGCTACAGATGCGTCATGTTTTTGCTTTTATCTTTCTTATCTGTGTAACGTGTAAGGCCTGTCAGCTGGTTTCTGAACCGCTCTGAGGGCCCGAGGATCGGCGTTGTGGGAATTTCATCATCCCATACGAGAAAGTCACGTGTTAGCGCTCTGTGTCACTGTTGAGAATGACTTTAACCCCGCTTCCGTTTTTATATTATGTTTTGTTATTATTATTTTTTGTGCATCTGGCCAACTCGAGGACAGCGTCTTTCCCGTTAACTGTCTATTCGGGAAACGAACGTCTCACGGCTGGAACTATTTGTCAGTCGCGCGCATTTCCGATGAGAGGCGGTGCGCGCTCACGCGGGGAAGTCAGACCACTGTATCAACCTTGACTCCAAGAGGTTGCGTGTATTCAGTCCGTCCTTGCTAGATGACATTTGTGTAAGTGTGTTCCTTTAGAGCATGTTGTGATACTCGATTCATATTGTTACGATTTAGTGTGCTGTAAACGTACGTGGAAATGTTTAGTCCTACAGCCTGCGAAGCACAGAGGCCTTTATTCGCATCGCATAGTCACACTGCATGGCGGAAAATGTCATTCTTGTTTACACGGAACAACAAGCGTATTATGACTGGTAGAATCTGTGGGAATCGTGAGTGGTGCAGTGAAGCCTTACACCGCCTGTAATGCAGCATTTGATTTGTACTTTGTCTGCTGAAAAAGACTCGTTCACAGCTTTTATTCTCTGATTTATTTTAATGGACTGGAAGCACTTGATAGTTTTTGTACCCAGGTCATGTGCGCTGAACTCATTCTTGTTGCACATTAGAGGCCTCATTGGTATTTCATCCTACATGTGTGTATGAACACTTTATAATTTAGGAGCTCTCATTCTTGCATGTTTGAGGTATAATGTTGTCAGTGGCTATGAATCACGTCCTCTCAGTGAAATGCTGATTTTTCCTAAGCCTGTTGTTTGGGAACTTCACAAGCGCTTCTTTGCACAATGAAATGCATGAAGCATATGATTATCTGTCACTCCCTTGCATTGGGGGGGGGGGGGGGGGCAGGGCGTGTGGTTGCCAGTGCATTTGGATCGTAGCCCACCGTACACGAATTCTTGTTCCTGGCAAAAACGGTGTTTGGCTCTGCAAACAGTGTATACAGCATGTCAAACATTTCCATGTATCCATTTGATGATAAGTTATCTATTATCAAGCTTATAATTCGTGCTGTTTCCTTTCTTCCCAGAGGACGCAACAATGCCAAAGGACCCTCCACTTCAGTGAGTTGTAACTTTTCTTTCAGTTTCTTTTAGGGCTGTGCAATTCACTACACAGAGCCGTAGTTCACTGACAATTAGGCAATATCGCGTTCATAATCGCAGATGAATCGCATTCGATTATGAACGTGATATTGCCTAGCTTGTCAGTAAACTACGGCTCTGTGTAGTGAATGCTGCTCCATCTGAAAGCAGGTGATGGAGATTTACTACTAATCACGGAACCGGCTTTACTGATGAGATGCGCTTGACAATCGCATGCGATTAATTGCACAGCCCTAGTTGCCTTTTATTTATTCATAACATTGAATTTCAAAGTTAACTCTAATTAAAAATTTTGCTCTCTATTTCAAATAAGCCGAGTGAGAAAACATGAAAAAGTCCCCTGTTGAACTGTATATCAGCACATTGAACGCTGCTCAACCAACTAAATTAGAGGGCCGAAATGAACTGTTACAATTTAATATCATCTTTACCGCAGCCCAAAATAATGTTTTTTTTTTTAAATTATCTTTAAGATGGCCTTCAGTGGAGTTTATGCAAACATGAGAATGGTTCATGTTTTGACCTCAGTTGTGGTGAGTCCAAAATGCACAAGAGTGAAAAAATTTTTGTTTGTTCATATTGCAGCTGTTATATTTGTTTCTGTTTTTATTTTATCATTCTCTTTACCAAAATAAAACCAATACAGTCTTACTGAAATTTGTTTTTGTGCTTCACCACTCAACAGGGAACCAAATGTGAACTTAAGGTTAAAAATGGGCTGATCTATGAAGGAGTTTTTAAGACCTATGGCCCAGAGGTGAGGAGAAGAGTTTCTGTGGCTCTAATCTCAAGCATTCAAATCACTGGGCATCAAAATTATATTCACTTTTATTCTACTTCTATGCACATACGACATTTTTCCCCCTCTTTTTATATGGCTTTGTTCTGTGCGTCTGCAGTGTGACATTGTCCTGGATGCTGCACACAGGAAGAGTGTAGAACCCAGTGTGGGCCCTCGCCGTGAGGATATTGTGGAGAGCATCATTTTCAAGTCCTCAGATGTAGTCGTAGTTCATTTCAAAGATGTGGACCTCAACTATGCCAAGAAAGGTGAGACCTTTGTCAGAGAAATGTCCTTGCTTTGTCCTTGCTCCTTTAAGTGGTTCCTTTAAAGGTATAAGCTCTGAAAAGATGTAGTATAGATGCTGTGTAGGTATAAACTGCCAAAGCCAATTAATTTAAGAACACAAATAGCAGGAAAACTGATCCATTCACTGACATCACAACAAATATCTTAATTTCTTGAATATAAATGTGTATATAATTGTATGTAATTCTACTCATTGCAAAGTGTGACTTAAAATGATGCTTTGAGTTGGCATCAACCAACAGAACAGTTTTTCAAGATGTTTTTTTATTGCTGAAACTAGAGCCATCCGTTATATTTTACTGCAGATGGGGTGATGTGTATTTAGGGCACTGCAGTATATGTATTTTATAGAAGACTGATATGATTAGACTGTGGTTAGAAATTAAAAATCTAATATTTTAATTGCACTGTGTATTCTGTTAGCCAGTGGAAAAGTACAAAGAACAGAACAAATGTGCATGTGCAATTCATTCTTTATGAACACCTGACTATTATTACTGTAATTTTTAAAATAATCCTGTAATGTACAACCCATTAGTTATATCCTATTATTGCTAAAGTTTTTCAAGGAATTTTCTCATGGTTGACAACAGTTCAGTGGCATTGTTCAGTTCCACATATTTATTTTAGTTTAACACCTATTCTTTTTATAATCTATGATGATTATTCAGACACATTGTCTCTTTATTGGCTGCTTTTTTTTAAGACATTTCAGGTTAAGTTAGTTGTTATAGTTGAGTTACAGACTGTCATTAATGAGAGGGTGTGGTGTTTTGCTGTTTGTTTGTGAGCGTGAGCCAAATGGGTCTAATATCCAGTGAAACTCTTTACACTAAATACAAAGCAACCACGTCTGTATTTACGCTGTCAACCAATTCAGATTTTTTTTGGTAGTGTCAGCTGCAGATCAGATTTTGTTACATGCTTGCAAACAAACATATTGAATCGGATATTTTTTAACAACCAGTTTTGGTTCTAAATCTGATATATATTCAGTATCTGGTCATACTCCATATTTCTAAATTTTGTGCTTAATGTTTACTGTTAGGGAATATTCATTACAGCAAGGAGATGTTTTTTTAATTTATTTTTTTATTTTATTTAAACCTTTAAATGAATGTAAATCAGTACACTAATAGTTGAATTATACAGGGTTTCCGTAGTTCAATTAAAAAGTCTTAAATTTAAAACTCCTGATTTTAGGATCATTAAAATGTCTTAAATATGTGTGTTTTTTCTGCTAGGCATTACATCATGAGATGATATCTTAAATTTGAGAATATAAATTTTAATATAACCGTATAGTTACATCTTGTTTACATATATGATATTTTGCGCACTTCACCAGAGGTGAGTGAGTGGGGTAGTGTGTGTTTGATTAAAATTATCTGTGAAATATGATGTTGAGATTGTGTGAGCTTGTTCTTTATATGCGTAGGGATGTGCGATTATATATGGTCTACAATAATATCGTAATTATTGCTTTAACAATGTGCGAGCTGACATCGAGTATGTCACTCTGCCAAAAAAGAAACAACAAAAACATGGCTTGAGAGTTTACATTTTTACTGTGTGATGTATACATTTGTATGTCCAAAAATTCCAAATATACGTGAGAATTTTAACCCCAGGAGTTATCTTATATTTTTATAAAATGATGTGGGGATGTAGTGTAATATCACACAAACAAGAGTGCTTTTCCCAGATATGCGCAGGAATGCAAATGTAATATGGATTTTATACAACACTTCAATAACATTGTGAGTTTTAGGCACAATATTGAAATAACACACATAGGGCTGAAACGATTCCTCGAATACCTCGAGTAACTCGAATACAAAAAAACATCAAGGCAAATTATTGTCCTCGAGGCTTCGTTTAGTCCATTTACTGTAACTACACACGGAACACCGTGTTTCCTCACGGACCATTATTACTGACGCACAACCGATAAATGCTGGACCATAGACTGTAAAAAAAGCGCTGGACATATTTAAGATCGTAAATCAATATGGTGGCTAGTTATGATGTCCCTACGTTTGCTATGTTTTGTGAAAGACTAAGCGCCATTGTGTATAAAAATACCACAGAAAGAATGTTAGTCAATATCACAAGAAGAGTGCCAGGTTTCACCTCTAAAATCAGCATGATTACAAACGTGATTTTATTCAACAGTTCAATAAACTAGAAGTTTTATTAATAGACTTACGTTTTAGACACTATATTGCCTGTTTTTGCTTTATTTTGCCAAAAAAAAAATCAAACACAACCACAGCACTGTTTTGCGTCTCTGAGCAACATGACGGCGTTTCGTTCCTGAATGAATCAACCGTTTAAATGATTCAGTTCAATCGCAATGACTCACTTATTAACAGTGACTTGCTGCCACCTGCTGGCGGTTCTAATTTCACATATAAAGTCCCTGTAAAGTAGGGATGCACCGATATGAAAATTTTGGCCGATACCGATAACTGATAATTCTTTATTTTTGAAAGCCGATAACCGATATGTTGGCCGATAAATCTATATCCATATTTTTATGTATTTTTTGAGAGCCTGATTACAAAAAAGTTCTCATCATTAAAACCCACATCCCACACACTTCAACATACGCAGCCTAGTTTGAACGGTGTACGTTTAAAAAATATTTTACTCTCCCATTACCAAATTTAGTCATAAAAAAGTCTTATAAATAAAATATTGCATAAATAATGCAAACAAGTCATTGGACATCATTACACGTGTAAAGAATCAAAATTAATGCACCATAGATCAATAAAACGGAATAGCCTCTGCACGGACAATAATTAAATGATTTTAATTATTAAACCATATTGCTGATGAAAATAATATTAGAAAAATACAAGTGGTTGTTATTAATAATGTATCAATGATTTTGAAAAAGTAACAAATTAATACCACTGTTTTAATAGCAGCCGTTGAGCTGCGCGTGCTGAAGCTGAATAGCTGAATGAACATGGTAAACTGAAGCGTTTTGCTGGCAGCTTATTTAACTCAAGGAAATGCATCCTGAGATTAATATTAATACAACATAAACATAATATTACAACTTATATATGTACAAAATGATGCAGTTATTGCGTGCTATAGTCAGAATGTGTGATCCTGTTGTGGATGCGCTCTTCCCATAACAACGCGCTGAAACACGGCAACTAAACCCAAAGAATTCACAACGTTTTATTATAATAATGTTCTCATTAGAATGTTATATACACGACATTCCCAATCATAGTTATTAATGTTGTGCACTGCTGTTTGAGTGTATCACCTGTAAACTGAAGTGCTCTTTTAACTTAACCAAACGCATTCTATATGAGATAAATCAGATATACATCAAGTAAACACAATATTACAACGTACAATTGCACAAAAGGCTGCAAACGAACAGCGCGCATCTGAAGTGTCTCTGAAGGGTCTCTGAAGGAAATAATGCATTATTTATCGGCTTTAAGATATCGGCCAAATTTTCTTATTGGGCCGATACCGATAACAGAAAAATTTATCGGCCGATACCAATATGGTGGCCGATATATCGTGCATCCCTACTGTAAAGGCAATATTAAATGTGTTCTGAGTTTGTCACACCACAGAAAAAATTATTATTAACCACTCAGCCAAATTTGAATGATGAAAAAATCCGCCAAGTAAATAAAATAAGTGATCAAAATCTTGAAAAAATGGGCGGTATCCTCTGCTCTCAAACGCTGGGGGCATGTCCGCTTTTTGCTCTGAAACCACGCCTACTTTCGGGAAAGCTGCCGCCTCTTCGCTACAGCCTGAATGGATGCTCCTAGCAGCTTAATTGGACTTACAAAACCATACATGTTTGAGCCTCCAGAGCCAGAATCCGATTCAGAGGACCGGCTACCCGAGAATTTACCAGTAACAGCGGATTATCAGTGAATCCCAGTTGTCTCTGATGAAAGTTTATAAATTTATCCAGTGTAAAATGATCACTGCAGAGGCGGGTTTTGGTGGTGATCCTCAGCTCTCCATCAAGGTGGCTCTTCACAAAATTAATCCAACTCTTTTTGATATAATCATTATTAGGAAATTTAAATAAGTCACCGAGCTGTTTCGTATGTTATTGCAACCAGGATATACGCATTTCAGTGACAAAGGCATAGCTAGCTAGCAAACTGTGTAGGCTGTTTGTTACTAACAGTACTGACAACTCGCGATTGAGTGGGTGAACTGATGCGAATGTGCTCTAGTTATAGTGTTAGGGGAGGGGCCATGACTCGGGGGCTCCAGTGCGTCATCGAACTCCCTTTTTAACCCCGCCCAAAAAATCCTGAACACAGAATTGGTGAAAAACTGTTTAACGGTCTATCTCCACTATTCAGTACTACATAGTTCACAGTCTTTGTAATGTGTTTCAGCAATACATTTGTAACATTTATAATGCATTCAGAAACAATTCTCAGAATTGACTTTACAGGGACCTAGCATACGATATTCCTTATTTATTCAGGTCTTAAAAAAATTCTTTAAAAGTCTTAAATTTGAATTTAAAAAAATTAGCAGGAACCTTGTATAAGTTTTGTGATACATGGAATAAAAGCTTAACCAAATCCATAAACTTAATCTGTGGTTTGCATGTAAATGTGATCAGTATTATGCAATCAGATCTGTGAGCCTTGCAGTGTCAATGCAGACCATGAAAAACATCATGGGCCGTGTTTACTGTAGTCCTGCAATTATGGTTTCATTACTGCTGAATAAGATGTGTATTTGATAAGAGCTCAAAGTGTGTTGTTAGGAGAAGGGATGACATTTTGATGGATCAAAGATGCTGCAAATCAATCGTTATAAAATATTTATAATGCTACTACATACATTAGCAATGCAAAACTCCTTTTGTCGAAAATGCTCCTTCCATACAGTCCAACCCTGTCAGCCTGTCTCTATCACTCTAGGTGCAAAAAAAATGCATTAGTTGAATCTGTTCAATGATTTCCTCAAACTGACCACTTTTTTTTTTTATTCTGTCTCTTTTCTCTTAAATGGGTGTAGTCTCATCAGATGCAGGTAATGCAATTCATCCTCTTCTTTTACAAGTGTATTTTTTATGCAAAATCTTTTCAGTTGCTTGCGGCATTCTTTGAGTAGGTGAATAGTGCATAACTTGCAGGCATTTCGACACAGAGATGCTTTTGTTATTTGTTATTGTAATCTTGCTTGATCAGGGGACCATGCTGGGTCAATATAGAGCTTAATTAATAACACAAAACGGATGCAGCCCTTATGTCAGAGGATGTTGTTTTTACATTATCCTCACAAAAGAAGCACATGTTATCAGCTTCTTAGGTGCTTTTTGTGTCCTACATAGATTAGCCAGCTGTATGAATGTTTGATATGACTGCATTGACGCAATTTCTCTAAGAAAGCTCTTTTATTATGGTGGATTAAACATTTCTGAGTCTCCCAATCCCAATTTTTTTGGAGTAGCTACAAAAAGACACATTCCAGAGTTCAATTAGAACTAGCTTTTAGAGAAGGTGTGTGTTCTGCTGTACTTCACCTCAGGAATTGTGCAATGTTAAGACTTTAGCTACTAGATTTAGATTTTGTGCACCAAAGAATACAGAATACAGTCTATAGAACTGGGACAGATACAAAAATTATCAGCTACTTCATGTGAAGATCAAATGGCATTTGGCATCATCATACTTATAGACAAGCAAGCAACACACAAGTGCCAAACCTGCTCAAAGCTGGCTGCAAGTAGCTACTGTAACATTTTGATTGTTATTACATAATTAACCTGATGATGTTATATTAGAGGCCGGTTTCATTTAATGACCATCGCAATATTGCTTAATCTAAATAAATCTTGGTGGGAGATCATAATTCTTCCGGTTGGGATTTCATTTTGATCTGTTTGCATGTCTTTTTGCCTTTTTCTTTTATAAAATCTAATTTACTGAAAACAACAGGAACTGTTCAAATCAATGCAAGAACAGTTCAACAGCAATTAAGCAAATCATGCTGCCGTGAAAACTACTCAAGTTGGCATTGTATTTCATACAACAGCATTTGAAATCAGTGAAATAAAATGAATTATTTTTATTGATCACTTCTTCGAAACTACTGATTGAAATGCATGGCATCGTGCCTGTTTAACAAACCCACATGTATTGATTCTTTCCTAATTTTTTCCTTTTGTATTACTGTATTTCCTCTGTGTTCTTTGTGACCCTTAACCTCTGACTTACTCCGGTGAAGGTCATGTTCTCAGGAATCTCATTTTCTAATTAGTGTTCCTGTCCAATTAATCAAGTTAATTTTATATTTTTAAGTGCAGTAACATTTCAGTGGAATTTTGCAGGCAAAAAGGTCCATTGTTTATTATCAGTAATGTAGCAATGTATGAAGCACAGCGAGCACAGAAGTTACTTTCAACCCAAGCAGCTTTCTGTTGGTCAGTGTGGTGAATCCAAAGGGGACCCACAGGAAAGTCTTTTGCCCTTGTGGCGAAATTCCGAATGATGTGAATTCCTATTGAAATGAGTGGGTTTTGCCTGTGAAAATTCAGAAAATGTGACCACTCCTTTAGTTTACGCATTAGGATTTAATTAACTATTAGCAATGACTTTACTCTATAGGCAACCAAGTTTTCCTGTCTGCTTTGAGAGAGGAATCACTCATTCGATTTCTGGTTATTGAACAAGAGCTTAATTCATCAACAGTAAACTGAACAGGATGTCAGCTCCACCTTTTTTCTGAAAACATGGCCTTTGAAATCTGTTTGTAATGCAGTGAGCTCAGATACAAGATTGTTGTCTGTCTTATGACTAAATGTGAGATCCTTGCCCCTGCACCACCATTAGTGTCCATTTAGAAATCATCACCCGTTTTCCACTTCATTATGTCCCCCATATAGTGAATTTGTTTTCATCTCTGTTTTATGTTCCTTCCATAAGCATTTGTGTGCTTTTGCATCACCATGATACAAGTGATCTGAATCCTGTAGTTTGTCTTGTGTGTTGGTGTGTGGTGAAGATAACTTCACAGACAGTGCGGTGAGTGCCCGTCTTAATGGAGAACACAAGGAGAAGGATCTGGAACCCTGGGATGGAGGGGAGCAGCACATCTCAGGCAGCATGGAATCTCTTGACACTGATCTGGTGAGACAACGGTCAACAAATCTTGACATAATGTAGCAAGTTGCAGTTGGATTAGTTTAGAAGTATCATAAGCAGCAGCAACAACGTTTAGATATTTAAAGCTATCACAAGAGGTATGAAGTGAAACAGTGATCACATTTTTGAAACTCTCTCTCAGTCAAATGGTTGGGATCCTGATGAGATGTTTAAATACAATGAGGAGACATACGGTGTGAAGTCCACCTATGACAGCAGCTTGTCCTCCTACACGTAAGTCCTTTCATCTGTGCTATATATCACCTCACCTGGTAGGTATGTGCTGTCTCTTAGGTTGATGTTTTCCTTTTGTTTCCAGGGTTCCTTTGGAGCGAGACAACTCTGAGGAGTTCCTCAAGCGGGAGGCTCGCGCATCACAGCTGGCAGAGGAGATTGAAGCCAGTGCCACCTACAAGGCCCGCGTGGCCCTGGAGAATGACGACCGCTCCGAGGAAGAGAAATACACTGCTGTGGTTCGTGGAGAGCGGGAGCTTCACAGCCTCAACAGGTAAAGGCGATTTTATTGCTGATTTAAAATGTTATTTAAATGTGAGTTTGGAAAGCAGTATTTGAGATGTCTGTATTTCCCCCTTCAAGTAGATATGGGTCGGTACTGCATGCCTGAAATAGCAGCCTGGAGGCATTGCAAATATGGCTGCCAAGTAAACTCACTTTCATTAACTTCAAAGGCTATGCTTAGATTTGAAATATATTTAAATATCCCTGAAGAATATAGAAACTATTGCTGATTGTTGCCTGTTAATTTATCTACCCAAATAAACCTTTTCGCAACAGTTATATTTGCTTCTTTGGTTTGAATCAAAGCAACTAATGTCTTAAAGTACATTCACATTTATTGTTCTGCAAATTTTGCAGATGAGTCATTTCAATAGGAAACCACAACAATGGGAACTTTGCTTCAGGGCAAAAGATATCCCCTCGGGGGAAAAAGATTCTCCTGCACCCTAATAGGGCTGCACGATATGGCCAAAAAAATTATCACAATAAATTTTTTCATATCAGTTGGTATCGATAATTATCACAATAAATTTCATATCTTTATGTCTTTCAAGTTTATTGGCAGATTTTTGCTCCCAAGTGAAAGTTGCAGAAAGCAGACCATTAATTGTGGTTTTAAACTACTCTTTATTGTTTAGACAAATGTATTTCTTAGTTTCTGCATTGATATTCTTTCAAATCATGAAGCAGGTTTGTGTTGCCTGACTTTGATGACATGTATCTTCAGCATAGTTTGCAGTGCAGGCTGCAATATTAATAATATAATAATGACAGTAGTAGTAGCTTGAGTTAGGATGCAGATGTAAATTTATGCTCATCACAAATGGTAACATCTGTAAAAATTTAACTATCTTATTTTGGGTAAATGGTGAAATGTAATTATTCTGACTGTTTGAGTTTGATTAAAATTAAAGGGTTAGTTCACCCAAAAATGAAAATTCTGTCAATAATTACTTAGCCTCATGTCGTTTCAAACCCGTAAGACCTTCGTTAATCTTCGGAACACAAATGAAGATATTTTTGATGGAATCTGAGAGCTCTCAGACCCTGTATAGACCACAACGCAACTGAAATGTTCCCAAGTCCAGAAACGCAGCAAGAGACTGTAAAATAATCCATGTGGCATCAGTGGTTCATCCGCAATTATACAAAGCTACGAGAATACTTTTTGCGCACAAAAGAAAAAAAAAAAACGACGTTATTCAACAGTTCGTTTTGAATTTTTTAATTAGTTTTATTTTAATATCGTTTTAAAATTTGCTATACAATTCAGTTTAGTTTTTATTAGTTTCATTAATATTGTTGTTGGTTTTAGTTTAGTTTTTATTTTGTGAAAACATTTTTATTTAGTTTTTATATAGTTTAGTTTCAGTTTTAATTAAAGTTTAGCAGAATTAACAGATCACTTCCAGAGCGCAGGCCAAAGAAAGACTTGGGCATAAAAGGCAATAAGGCATAATTTAGCCAAAATGTCCTATCGCACAAAAATAATAAACGCCGTACTGAGATCTGAGACAAATATATGCCAAAATGAATCAGTCAAGCCTTTTTTACTAAATAAATCTACACAAGTTGTGCTTAATGTCATCTAATGATGTGCATTGAGATATTTAATATGACAATAAATGTAGCCTAATTTGGTTATGAGAGTTAGATGTCTTTTTTAACAATCATAATATATTGTAACTGTCGTGTCTTGCTCACTTTTCCGTGAACAACTGCGCATAAATCATAACTGGGACTAATGAAATTCAATAATAACGGCAAACGCATTTAACAGTAGGCTAAAGGCTCATATTTGAACATGTTCTTTTCATTTATTAAGAATTATAAGCGTGTTTATGATGTGATTTAGCCTATGCAGTATGCATATTTGTCCGAAAGCCTGGCAGAGTGATTACAAGATGCTATGCTAAAGTTTTGTATTTTTTGCGTGTTTCTTGTCTTTTTTTCTGTTTATTATACGTTGCGCTGCGTGCCTGTGTTTTCTTCAAAGCACCACTTAAAATGCCTATTTTGGTTTGCTTGCTTGGTTAAAGAGAAATAAATAATCTCTACCGCTATGTAATAAGATTTAATGCGGGGGCGGTTCGGGTTGCGACTCGCGTCTTTGTCAAATGGGTCTGGTCCTGTCTGGTACGAATTAAATTGCTGCGTTGGAAACGGGGCAAGTGTCTGTTTAAGTTACCGACTGCAGTGCACGTTTACCAACAGGACCCGTGCAGACTCTGCTTTAAACGCTTTGCGTCTCCTCTCCGTCCAGATAACCTCACGTGCGCGTGCGTCTTTACGCTATTTCCCTAAACCGCGCGGCGCCACAACATGCTCATATTTTTCTTTTTCTGGTTTTGGGAACATTTCAGTTGCGTTGCTGTATGTGCAGGGTCAGACAGCTCTCAGATTCCATCAAAAATATCTTTATTTGTGTTCCGAAGAGGAACAAAGGTCTTACGGGTTTGAACGACATGAGCGTGAGTAATTAATCACAACATTTTTATATTTGGGTGAACTATCCATTTAACTCCACTGGTCTTCCGTAGGAGAAACATTGATACACGATAACCAGTAAACCTCATACTATGGTGGAACATGTTCGTAGGTCGCGAAGAAGGAGACGGGAACCGGTAACTTTAAACTATTTATAACAAATAAACACAGAAAACGAAAATAGCGCGTCAGCCCCTCATGGCCCTGTCCGTGCACAAACAGAAACAAAACAACATAAAATCCAGGCCTGGTTCTCTCTCGTCTTGCACTGTCGTCGCACCTCCTTTTATCCTTCGGAGCTCCTCCGTGGGACTCGAGACCGGTGAGTGGCGCATGTGTCATGCATTAGCATTTACTCCACCAGCCTCGCTCCATTCCCACAGCTCTCGGCCCCGCCCCACTCGTCACACATGGTAAAAATTTATCAATATGGTTTCTAGGTATTTGTATGAAAAACAGTAGTCTAAATACATTTAGTATAAATGCACAAATGCTATAGCTTAATCACAAAAAATATTGTAATTATATTCCATTACTCCTTTAATACATGTCTACATTAATAATATAATAAAATTTGAAATTTGTGTTACTGCTTGGTAAATTATGGCGATTTGTAGATTGAAAAGCCTTCTGACTGCATCGTTGCACACAGTGTTTCTCCTATTTGTCAATGCTGTTTCACCCGGCTTTGAACTAGTTTAAATCACCGAGTCATTTGTGTTCTTCGATGAATTCAAGCTCTTCACACTGGATCTCACAGCTGTTTAGTGTCGCGTGACAGAGACTCATCAGCAAGTGAACGCATATGCTCTAGTAAGCTCATGCTGCGCTGCCGTTTGAACTTTGAGCCGAGTAGGTCTGTGTAGCACCGCTTCGTTTCCGCTTGTTGCGCATAAACGTTATATTTAACTTGTTATCATTTTATCGAGGGAAACTATATCTCTATTATTATCGTTATCGTTTTATCACCCAGCCCTGCCCCCAGATTTCGCATTGGCTGCTTAGACTGAAAATGACTTCTGTAGAATGTATATACATAGTTTTTTGTCAGAACGGAATTCAGTTTGAAGAGTATTGCTCAATTAGATTCAGTTCTTCTGTTTACTTCAACAGGGAGAACAAATACATTCCCCCTAGTCAGAGGAACAGAGAAGCAGGGATGTCATGGGGAGCTGGTCGTCAAAACTCACCCAGACTGGTTCAGTGCAGCCCTGGGCCACCCGCACCCAGATCTGGACCTCATGACTACAACACAATGGATCAGCGTGTGGTCAATGGAGGTACAAGATGCTTTTTGAACTCTTTGTACCTTGACTTACTTTGGGTCATGTTGGGTATCCAAAATGACTGGTGTTTTGGTACTTTGATTATACAATCAAGTTTAGTAATGTACTATGCAGACAAATTGTATGTTTGGTTATGCAGTTTTGAAGCCTTGAAAAATTATCAGCGGTGGTTACCAGCACAGCTAGACAAGCAATGTGCTGATATTCTTTGATAGGTGTCTCAAAGTTTTCCCTGGTGTCACTTTACTGGGATCATTCCTTGTTAGTCCATGAAAACAGAACTCAAATATATATAGATATATATATATATATTAATTCTGTTAGTCCCTTGTTCCAGCCCTTCACTAACAGTCGATCTGCCAAATCATCTCTCTAGCTTTCAGTCCTTTCATGATAAAAGGATTTGGGCAAGGGAGTACTGCAGGCCAAGACTGCTGCTGTTCCAAGAGAATCTGATTGATCTTTCTAAATGTTCTTTCTTTTCTAAGTCATGTTTCCTGTTGTTTTATGTTTCACTGCCTCTGAATTAACCAAAGAAATCTCATCGTGTGATTTGTTACATTTCGTCCTTATTCTTTGGTGTCTTCTCAGTCCTTCTCAACCCATTTCTTCCCAATACTCTTACATTACTTCTCTCTGGACCTTTCCTCCTCAGTAGTGTCAGTGTTCATATCTGAACTGATCATTCTATAAGGGCTTCAAACTTTTCTGTATTCCTATTCAATTTACACGCTCCCTCCCTCTTTCTCGCTCAAATGTAGTTTTTTTTCCCTCTCATTTCGACTCATTTCATCTCTGTCAGGTGCACATCCTTGGCCCTCACGCTGCCCATCTCCCTCCTCTCGCCCTCCATCCCGTTACCAGTCAGGCCCCACCAACTCTCTCCCGCCCCGGGCAGCCACGCCCACCCGGCCTCCTTCCAGACCCCCATCCAGACCCTCTCGACCCCTGTCTCACCCCTCTGCTCATGGCTCTACAGGGCCCCTATCCACCATGCCCAAACGCCTGTCCTCAGAAGGTACCAGAAATTCCAGACCGAGCAGCCATTTTGTTGTGGCACCACTGCTCAGGTTCACGTTTTGCAATCCAAATGCCTGAATCAAGGCTGCCACTAACAGCTGTGGGACTTTCCTGGTGTTTAATAAAATGACTCACTCCTCTTCTTGTTCCATTTTCTATTGCAATCCCTGTTTCTATGCATGATTGAAGTGAATTTGGGGCACGTTTCACTCACTCATTTTCTGCGGTGTGTTTAAGTGTTGGTTGGCATTGTGTTTTGTCTTGGCCTTGGGGACACCATTGGCAGTGCCCAAGTGTTTCTTTCCTTGTCTGACATTGGCTTGACATTTGTTTTCTCACACATCAAATGAGGAACTGTCACAGCCTCTTCAGTTCAAATATATTTCAGGTAGATTGACTAGAATTAACATTCTTATCCATTAAAATTTCATGAATGCCGAGACAGGCACATGACATGCGGAGGAAAAAGTGTGGCAACAAACTGAAGGTAATGATACACAGGGCAACTTTTTGAGCAATGTTGCCGTCAACGGACAACCAGGTGAGACAGGGCCCACGACCAATCCAAAGTATCCAGATAGAAATTTGTTGCCCATTCTCAATGGGAAGTGTCCAAGCAACATTGCTTAAAAAGTTGGCCCGTGTATCATCGCCTTCAGAATTTGTTCCCACAGCTTATTCATTTGTAGCTACAATGTACTAATTTGTTCCTTCGTTTTAGTCAACATGTGGCCACGTTGTACTAATTCGTTCTCTCGTGTTAATTTAGTTAAATCATGGCTGCTATTTACTAATTAGTTTCCTCATTTTAATATGGTTAACTTATGGCCACTTTGTACTAAATAGATTCTTCATTTTAGTTAAGTCATGGCCAAATTTGATCAGTTTGTTCCCTTGTTTGAGTTCAATCATGGCCACGATTTACTTATTTTTTCCCCTGCTTTAGTTTAAAACAAGGCAACAAATTATTACAATATGACCGCAATTTAACTTAAACCAAGGAATGAATTAGTAGAAAGGCCACAAATTAATAAAATGTGAGAACAACTTCTTAATTTATGGTCACAGCATAAATTAAGTTTTTGCTTCATAAGGCCGGGACACACCGGGCCATTGTCGAGCGTCTGTCGGGCTAGTTTGTTTAGTGTGTTCCTCACGTCAGCGGCAGTTTGCCCGATTCAACATGTTGAATAGTGTCGGGACCGTCGGCGAGAGTGAGAACTCTGATTGGATGCTCTCCGTTTAGTAGCAAACAGTCTGGCCAGAAATTAAAGGGGCCAAAGTAACGAAACGAGCCATAAATGAAGCAGCACAGACGAAGGCTGTTCTAATGTTACGTGTATCTCACCCAAGCCTTCCATATGCGAATATTTTCATAAGCAACATGAGCCGCTTAAATGAAGAAAGTATCAGACATACTGATATCAAATGGGGGGTAAGCAAGCACCTTCATATATCTCATATATCCTTGTTTCGGTTTCTCCTTTTGAATGACAAATATATGTTATTGATAGCTGCTAATATAGACAGCTAATTCCTCTCATGCAGGCGCAGAATGGACGTGTTAGTTTGCAGTCGGCTGTAGTCTGAGCGGTGTGTTCAAGCGCAACTTTTCGGTCCAGACGCTGCCGACGGAAAGCGACAACACCGTCTGCTTTTGTCGCTGCTAGTTCTTTGAAGTCGGCTTGTTGTGTCCCAGCCTATATTTGATATTTTGAATGTCACATACACTGCACATTGGTGAGAGATGCCCTAAAGTGTGTTTGTTTCTTCCTTCAGAACTCGCTCATCTCTCTGTTTGTGAATGCAGGTCCTCCAAGAATGTCTCCCAAGTCACAGCGTACTCCTAGACCGCATAGAGTGGCCTCTTGTCGGGGCGGTGGGCCTCCTCCACCTAGCATCAAAAAAGAAAAGGGGAAAAAATATATAGATAAAAAAACAAAACAAAAAAAAATAAAAAAAAAAAAAGAAAAAAAGAAAAAAAAAAAAAACAAAAAAAAAAACAAAAAAAACCGATGAGATGTCCCAAGGTGCATCGGTGGAGGTTTCCGCTCCCCCTCCTACTCGCAACAGCCCTTCTGGGGGAACCTGGTCATCTATTGTCAGCGGTGGTATGTCTAGATTCTAAATCTGTACCCAGATTTCAGTTTCAGTCTGAAAGACTTGCGGAGTAATTTTTTCCACTTCCTTTTTAGCACACAGACCTCGATCACCTCGACAAAATAGCATTGGCGGAGGTGCTCCGAGCCCCTCCTGCTTGTCTTCCCCTCAGGCTGGTACAGTGCCAGTAGACTCTGCGACAGCTTCCACAACAGCGACGTCACCCACAGCAGCCAATCTGGCCGCCAACCTGGAAGCATCTCCGATAGAAGAGGGTTAGGATGTCCCTTACACAATAAGTGCCATTTTAAGGCCTGTTTATTAATTTGTGTTATTAATTTCCTCAGTACCAGATCTCACAACAGCCCTGTGTTTCGTTTTTTTTTTAAATAGCCAAAGAATCAAGAGTCCTAGAGACAAGACAGAATTCCCCCAATGCCAACAAGGAGAATGTGAAACCTACTGAAGCTTCTCCAAGCACCGCTCGATCCATCGGAAAGGGTGTGTACCTGTGGAGATGTCCTGCTATTTACCATATATAACCAGCATTATTAAATCTGAATTTTGGAGCTTTTGCATGCAATTTTGCTTTGTTGACAAAAAACTGGAAAGCAGAAATTGCCAGTTGTCAGTATGAATTAGGGATTTGGCTTCAAAGAATTCATTTTCTTATGCAAAATTGCTGAGACTGTGTAAATATAGATAGAGCGAGAAATTACTTTTTCAGTTCATCATAAATCCTACACAGACCGAAATACAAATGTAGGTACGGCATATGCATCAAAGTAGGCCTGTCACAATATCTGATTTTCAATCTTTGAATTCCCGATAATGGTATTATACCTATATCTATAGAAGTTTGAAATAAACTTGTGTTTTGTCTTGTTTGCCCAATAATTACACTCAAAATACAAGTTTAGGGAGGTGAAGAGAGAGTTTGTAACCATAACTGTACAAATGCATACAAAAAAAAAGAACTTGCTGTTGATCGTAACTTGCTGCAGCCTACAGTGTCTAGCACTCGCTTTCACCTGTCTTTTCTCCGACATTATTTTGTGTGACAGTAGCACTGTAGCTAATGTGTGCTGGATTAGTATTACATATCAGTATTTTATTTTTTAAATATCACGTTTATTGCAATACGGTATATTGCAACATAAAAAACTGAAAAATCTAATGAAATTATGTCATTTGTTTTTAATAAATGTGCTTTTTAAAATGTCACATTTTGATCTTTCTAGGACCTCCCAGCATGGCTCCAGACCACAGGAAACAAATAGATAATTTAAAGAAATTCAGTGTAGATTTTAGGGTAAGTTTTCTCTCCCATTATGTCTGTTTCATAAGAAACTGTATGTCCAGTTATTGAAGCCCTACATCATTTGTAGTTGCAGTCTAGCTCAAATCCAGATCCAGTTTTTGAGCCCATGGTGACCAAGCCTCCACGGGACCTCGTAGAAAAGCCAAAGGATCAAGCAGCTGAGAAGAACACAGTAGATTCAACAGGACCCAAAGTCCCCATGGAGTCCGCCATTAGTGAAGAAACCTCCACTGCTGTGAGCACCGCTCCAACAGGAAGTAAATCTGGTACCCCTTTGCTCTCTCCTTCCTCTGCTGTGACAGAACAGAAACGAGGGCCTGATGTGACGTCTCAGGGCGTTCAAACCAGCTCGCCTCTGGCCAATGCTGCTGCAAAAGACAAGGATGAGAAGGAGGAGAAGAATGACCCTGTAGCAGAGTGAGTCAGCAGAAGAAAATGGATAAGCTCTAGCATTATCATTGACAGAATTCATTGTCAAAATGCTAAATTAATTTTCTTAAAAGGATGAAGTTGCTTAAAAGAGTTTTTCCTCAGCAAAATGATTCATACCAGATATGTGATTAAAAACCAATTGTAATAGATTGTATTGTCAGGAATGCGTTCATTCCCCTGAGAAGTGTTCTTGTCATATGGTGTATAAAACAGCGTTGATTTATTGTTTATGCACTTTGTAGGAGTGTTAGAAGATCTACTCTCAATCCCAATGCCAAGGAGTTCAACCCAAGGGTTTTTTGCTCCCCTGTAAGTAAATCGGTGGTTCCTTTTGTGACAATTATTGAACTGAAATCAAAATTTTCCCCAAAAATGAAAATTATTTTTCTGAGACAAAATATGTTGTAATTTAAAGGGATAGTTCACCCAAAATTGAAAATTGTAATTTCCTCCCCTTCAAATTATTCCAGACCTGTATGAGTTTCTTTCTTCTGTTGAAGATATTTTGAATAATGTGGGCAACGAAACAGTTGCTGCTCTTTTGGTTGCCCACATTCTTCAGAATATCATCTTTTATGTTCAATAGAAGAAAGAAACTCACAGAGGTTTGGAATAACTTGAGGGTGAGGAAATTATGGCAGACTTTTTGGTGAACTGTTCCTTTAAGGTTTCTGTCTCAAGTCGTTTTGGTTTTCCATGAGGTTTTCTGGAAGAGGGCAAACAAATATAGCATGGAAATGTACTTGTTTATATATTAATCTTCCTTTTATTTCATAACTCTTTCCACAGCCTAAACCAGCAACAACCCCCACTCAAACCCGGCCCCAGGGTCAGCCCAGCCCTTCCATAGTAGTACAGCAGCCCCCTACTGTTTATGGCCAGCCCATGTTCCAGATGTACCCTCTGACGCCTGTCAGTCCGGGTGTTCAGGTGAGCTCCATTATATGAACCTCTCTGTTAGTGTAATCATTTGTGACATTTGTGACCACAAAACCAGTCTTAAGTGTCAATTTTTCATAATGGAGATTTATACATCATCCGAAAGCGGAATAAATAAGCTTTCCATTGATGTATGGTTTGTTAGGATAGGACAATATTTGGTCGAGATGCAACTATTCGAAAATCTGGAATCTGAGGGTGCAAAAAAATAAATATTGAGAAAATTGCCTTTAAAGTTGTCCAAATAAAGTCCTTAGCAATGCATATTACTAATCAAAACTGATTTTGATATATTTACGGTAGGAAATTTACAAAATATCTTCATGGAACATGATCTTTACTTAATATCCTAATGATTTTTGGCATAAAAGAAAAATCGATAATTTTGACCCACACAATGTATTTTTAGCTATTCCAATAACCGTGCAACTAAGACTGCTTTTGTGGTCCAGGGTCACATTTATTCTGTGCATGGAAGCCCACATCTATCCTAAAACATTTGAGTTTTTTCATTCATGTGCCAAGATCCTTGATGTCTTGATTGCATTCATACTTCAGCCATCCCTCCTATACTTTCATTTGTCAGCTGCATTTCATCTGGCATGTACATCCAGCACATGATTACTTTAATTCAGGGAAAAGGGCCAGTAGAGGCCTGTTCAGACTAAGTCTGGTCTAAATAAATGGCACCAAGGTTTTTGAATTTTGTGTAAAAAGATTAGTAGGTGCGCACTTGTTTATTTTACAGTATTGTGTAAAATTGTGGACTTGGTGTGAACAGACCTTAAGGTCAAGAACATGCTAATGTAAAAATTATTTGACTGGTAGCATGCTATCAACATTTGGAAGGAGCTCATGGTTCATCAGCCCGAAAAGTTTCACCTCACTAATGTTTGATATTATATTTACTGATTTACTTTGTTGTACTGACCAAAATAAAAGCTTTACTGTTAAATATTGTGGTGTAGAGTGGAAAGATGCATTTCAGTAATTCCAGAACTCATTTTATTTTCCTCTATACCATCCTTTAAAAAGCTTTTGTCTCTTTAATCACTCGCACATTTTCTAGAAAATGCATCTTTTGCTGAAAAAAGCAAATGATAATCACACTAAAGACTCGTTTTTTTTTTTTTTTTTTTTTTTTCTTTTCCCTCTTTCCTCTCTCTCCATTAGAAAAGCATTATCTGGAAGGTTTGTGCAATTCTAAGCTTCTTTTTTCTACCGAAATCATGTATGAGATTTTTGCCTGCATAACTGACCAGCAGTTGTTGGTTTGTCCATTTCTTACTGCAGCTGATCAGTATTATTATTATTATTGGTCATACGAGTCCTCTAAATTAATTTTTTTATATGCTTACCTTATCAACTAAAATTTATCAGTACTCTGAATGTGAGTTTTTTTTTTTTTTTTTCCCCCTTCAAAATTACAATTCTGTGTTTAATAAACTTTCTTATTTTTTTTCTCTTTTTTTTTCGTTCTGTTAAGAGCATTGAAGCTTTGTTTGCATGAACACTTGACCAGAAAAGGAAAACGCCAGAAAGTTGTGTGGCTTTGTCAGTCAAAAGCATTAATGTGTGTATTCTCGCAGTAGAGGACAGCATTTTGTTATACATATTCTTGGCACTGTCTTTGAGAAACAGAATATTGGGTTGAACATCCACAAACCCTGAAAATGTTTACAAATAGCATTTTCCTGTGAGCAGAGCACTGTGGGCTAAAAGAGAAAAGTGCTACAAGTCAATTACAGTGGTAATCAACAGAATGTAATACATGATACTTTTAAGATTTAGATTTTGTATTAAGATTTAGCAAGTATTCTTCAAGACTGTGAAAAACTCCGAACATGGATTTAGTTCTGCATCTCAAGTTCTGCTCCTCATCCTTTAGCCTCCAGCCATGTACCATGTTCAGGTTCCTCACATGACCATGAGCCAGACCAAGCCCTACAGACCAGGTAAAGGTGAGAATGATTCCCTCTTAGTGCTTTTGTTTTTGTTTTTTTTTGTTTTTTACTGCTGCTTAAGGCTATTTTGTCTTTGCTCTAGTCATTAGCTTTCTCAGTGTGAAGGAGTTATGCTATATATTCTGTGTATTGATTTTTTTATAATATTTGCAGGGCTGTGCAGTTAGGAAATAAGATCTGTTCAAAATGAAAAGTTCTTTTCATGCAGTTCTCTCGAACTACATCGTGCCCATTTCATTCTCCCTTCTTTTGTCGTATCTGATTGCAGTACCAAACATGCCACAGCAAAGACCAGACCAGCATCATCCACCTGGCACGTCTACAATGATGCATCCAGCTACAGCTGCTGGGCCGCCCATTGTGGCACAGAACCCAGCCTACTCCACCCAATACTTCACTTGTAGCCCCCAGCAGTTTGCTAGCCAACCTCTGGTACAACAGATGACCCACTACCAGTCACAGGTACAGTGACTTTAGAGGTCTCATTTCTAATGAAGAATTACTAAAGCACAGATATAAAAGGTAGCCACAATGAATAAATTATAAAAAAAATTCGCTGCATCCAAATATGCTTACCTCCCTACTTTTAAAGTGGGCAAAAATCAGTATGCAAAATAAGTATGTCCGAATTCATTGTATAAAACGGTAGGCGAGTAGTTCCTGATGAGGAAAAGGAGTCCACAGGAGAGGATGCCATAGATTTTGGACAAAATTTGAGCATTTATGAATGTGGTGTCTGACCATCTTTAGCTGAAACAAAATATCTAGTATTTGTGAACATTGTATTCCCTTTCTTAGAACAGTGTTGAAATGATGTAAAGATACCAACATCAACAAACAATGGAGGGAACTTTTTATAAGTTCCATCAGGAATCTTTGATTCTTTTGCTTATAACATTGATATGGCTTGTTTGGATACTTCGTCATTTAAAGCTTTTTTTTCTTTATGCAAGAAAAACATGTACAATGACCAAGTTTTTTTTACAAGAATGTTAGTATATACAAGAACGTTAGTGTATATAATTATAATATGACAAAATTGTTATCAAATATGTATCCCATTATTTCTGGAAACAACTTTTTTTTTTTTCCCCAAAAGTTTTTTTTTTTTTAAATAGCAGCTATGTACAGCATAACCTGGGGAGCCAATTACTTTTTAACTCTGAAAGAACCGCCATTCACCATTCAATAGAAAATTTATCATATGAGTTTAATGTATTTATTTAGTCCATTTTCTTAAAAAAATTTTTTTATCTGGGTGCTTAAATGGGTCCTATTATGCTTTTTTACAAAGTCTTGATTTTGTTTTGGGGGTGTACTAGAACATGCTCTCATGCTTGGTGGATCGAAAATCGAAAATTATTTTTCACATAATTTACATTATTAAAATACCTTTCTCCCCAGCCTGGCACAAACGGCTCGATTAGTTCCGTCTTTGATGAAGGTCCGCCTTCCGAAAAACAAAATGTGTTGTGATTGGTTAGCTGTCCCAGTGCATTGTGATTGTCAAACAGCTTAGACGGTGTTTCAGTACTGCCACGCCCCTTGCTCCGTCCTTCAACAAAAGCTTTTGGCGAATCCGGCACTGTACTCCCTCGTGTTGTGGAAGCTGTCCTCAGTAAAATGCGCAGCACACGATAGCAAATTGGGGTTATAATGCTCAGGAACAGAGTTAAAAAATAAATTGCAACCACTGTTTCCTGACATCATCCGCTTTCGGAAGCCCAAACAAAGACGTTTGGGCACGGAGGTGAAAAAAATTCTAATGAGCCACTTTGTGATATCACAAAGGCCGGAAAACAAACGCTGTAGTCCAAAAGAGGCGTTCGTTGTAGTTCTTCAAAAGTGATTTTTAAAAAACGAAATATCTCCCTTTGGAGTGGACCTTGAGATTTGTAACTTTCTAGATCTTTTTTATGCCCAAACATACACACTACACACTGACTAAAATTAAAAAAGTGACAAAGCATAATAGGACCCCTTTAAAGAAAAAGTATTTTTTACAGACCGTATTTATAAATGAAGTCTTTCATTTTTCATAAGTCAAACTCATAATCCCTGTGGAGGATAGTATGAATAGAAAATTACCTCATGTCCCTCCAATTTTCAGATCATACAGCAATAAAAGGTATACTACCATTCAAAATAATCTTAAAGGTTGAGCTATTGAGCTTATATTGAATGGTAATATAAAATGTATACTACCATTCAATATAATCTTAGGTTTATTTGTTTCAGGCCCAGCATGTGTTCAGTCCAGTGATTCAGGGCAGTGCGAGGATGATCACCCCTCCTGCCCACGCTCAGCCCAGCCTGGTCTCTTCCTCCACCACTCAGTATGGTGAGCAGATGCATACTATGTATGGTAAGGACTCCCGCCAGCACAAAGACTAAGGCTTGCCAGCCCATTTAACCTATTTACTGTCATACTGTGCATCTGTGATAAATTAAGTCATTTTTTATTGCTCTGAATAGCTTGATGCTACAGCATTTAATGTTGGTCTTTGTAATGAGTCCCACATTAATGACTCAACAAAATGAAAAGAAAAAAAAAAAAGTGTGACGTGTGGCCAAGTATGGTGACCTTACTCGGAATTTGTGCTCTGCATTTAACCCATCCAAGTGCAAACACACAGTAGTGAACACACACCCGGAGCAGTGGGCAGCCATATTGCTGCGGTGCTAGGGAGCAGTTGGGGGTTCGGTGCCTTGCTCAATGGTCCCCTCATCGTGGTATTGAGGGTGGAAGAGAGCGCTGGTTATTCACTCCCCCCCACAGAAAATTCCTGCTGAATCTAAGCTCAAACCTGCAACCTGTCGGGTTACAAGTCTGACTCTAACCCTTAGGCCACGACTTGCCCCCTCGAGCTCCTAATAATCTGAATTTTTCTTTATTTCCTGATGCTCTGTTTATGTTTTCTTATTATATATTTATTGTATATTATATATAATTATTTTTTTGTGATTTTATATCTAAATGTTAGTTTGAATGTCAGTTACAAAACTCATTCTAAAAAGTAGACGTTTCGGAGTATGCCTTTTGTTTATTTTTATTTGTTAACATTGATAATCATTGAATTTATTATGAGTAAATGCAGTGATACCATATATTGTAACTGTTTGTATTTGTTTTTTTGTTTCAGTGTCACCTGCCCCCCTTCCTCAACAGTATCCCCACCCAAGCTCCACCCTTCACCCTCATTCTCAGCACCCTCAGCCCTCTCCACCCCTACAGGACCGCCGCAGCAGGGTACCCCGCATGGATGCAGCCACGCGGCCCCCACCCTGTCAGCTTCTCAACCAGGCGCGGCCGCTCACTCAGGCCATGCATCTGGGCACCCACCACGCAACGAGTGTACACAGCCCTCCCCCCCGCCCGCCATCCCCCGCCCAACCTCATCTCCGCAACAGCGCTCCATCCGCTCAGCATACCGTCTACATCAACCCCACAGTGCGCAGGGTATAACCCTACCCAATCTGGCGCATGTGCAGCCGGTTAGTGTTTAACGAGACCGACACCAGATTAGAAATGCTTAGCAATACTTAAAAAAAAATTTCAGTTCACGCTGTCTCTAAAGGCCCACATTCTCAGTGGATAGGTGCCTCCACATCATGGCAACCCCTTCCCACCCCCCCCACTAGATTTGATGCCACACATCTCCTGCGCCCCCAGCCTACGCTGTCCCAGGCAGCTCTCACCCCATCCCTGTTGCCTCACAAACGACTCTCCTACACTCTCACCCCTGGTAATGGATCTATCTCTCGCAACTCAGCACAAATTTTTTTATGTTACACACCAGGAATTTGTCTCGTGATCTGAAAAAAACTTCATGCACAGAGACAACACAATACACACACCACCCACATATATATATATATATATATCCAACACAAAACATAAGATAAGTATACATAGGCTGCCCGTTAATAGTTGACTAACCGTTAGTCGACGAGCAGAGGCTTAGTCAATCCAAATTTTATTAGTCACAGGGGGGGAAAAAATCCTTCCACAGGAAGGGGGGAGTCACGTAGTCTGTGATGGACAGATTATTAACAGCTGGTCTATTTGGTAATTACAGTACATCAGTCAGGACATCCAAACGTTCGTTTCGTTCCTCGACCTCAATGGTCTTATCATCTGCACCATTTAGTACAGCAACATACACCCCTCGCTAACGTTAACCTGAAAATGGCGCTATCAAGTGGTTGGCGGATGTGGAACTTAATAGTACTTCTCACTGCATGACAGTTAACTTGGAGTCACCGGTGCGATCATTTGCATTTAACTTAAAATACTCTGTCATTTTTGCTCATACAGATAAAAATAATACATGTTTTGAATCTGTAAAGACTCTCTTTTTTTTTGTGCACTCACAGTAACAACAAAACCTTGTGCTTTGTAAAATAAAGTGAAGAGGGTGTGCTTTCTGCCGTCTAGGTCTCTGTGAGCACGTCAAAAAAGTAAATAAATTAAAAAAATTCCACCGCAACTCTGTGTTTGCCTCACAGACATGAAAAATATATCTATAGAAAGCAAATTGTTTAATTTTAAGTGAACCAATTCAAGATTATGTAATGAAATGCATTTCATGCATGAAATGTGCATGTCCACTGTGGAGATGACGAATCAGTGTTGTCAACTTCATCACTGCAGCCGAAAATACAGGAAACACTAGTTTACCAATGAATTATTATTATGTTAAGGCAGTCTTCTTGCCGTTTTTCCCTGACGCATTCATAATCATTACTTCTGCCGGTGCGCTGTGGCAAGTTTTAGGCGTGCGCTTGAGCACTGATAGGCTATAGGCAATTAAAGGCTCATTATTATGAACTATATGGTTTATTAATATAAACGTGCGATTAGTCGACTAATCACTTAAAATCAAAGACGACTAGTCGACCAGAAAAATCTATAGTAGAGGGCAGCCCTAGTATTCATATAGATACATATATGTGTAAATATAGTATGCAAATATATATGCATATAGATATATTTATATGTACAAGTGTGCTGTATACAAATACAACAGGGATTAACAGGGAATGGTATAAGAATAGGTAGGAATAAGAAGAGGTATGTTAAATGCAACAGTTTTTGCAATAAACAAATTTTTGGTTACACTTTCTATGACGCCCTTTTTTATAACACATTATAAGGGTATTCTTAATGCATTATAATGAATGCATAATGCATTATAAAACTTATTTGTGGTTATAACTTTTAGGAGTATGATTATTTATAACGGAACAAACACCATAATCCAATTAATTTATAATGGATTATAATTTATAATCCCATATCTTGACATTATTTATTTATGCTTACTGTCTTACTGATATTACAATAAATATAGATAAAATCAAATGTGCCATATTACACATTCATCTGATCAGATATCTGATCTTATTGCTGTTTAAGAAAAAATGTTATTTTTTATTTTTATTATTATTGTTGATGTTATTTATAAGTGGTCTTTGTCTGCTTTAAGTAAAGTAACAAGTTAACAATGGCAAGATATGAGACTTATAATACATTATAACTATAAGAAATATAATCCATTGTAACTTAAGTAGATGCAACATGTTCATTGTGTTATAAATAATCATAATCTTAAAAGCTATAACCACAAATAATTAAATATGATAATGCATAAAAACGGCTTGATTACTCATGAGATGATACAACATATTATAAGGTTTTTTATAATACATTATGCATTCATTATAATGCCTTAAGTATACTCTTATAATGTATTATAAATAGGGGCTTTATAGAAAGTGTTACCAATGGTTTTTATTGCACAGTGAGGAGAACTTGGGGCATTTAACTGTTAATGAGGTAAATTGCTGATGGAATATAATTAAATCGAAAGTTTAAATAAAAACATAAAACCCCAATACACAGTATGTGCGCTGTTATTGTAGACAAACATAGTGCTGTTAATTTAGGAATTTTATTTATTAGTTTACTAAATTCTTCCATTCAAATTCTCTCCAGGATCTTGGGTTTGTAGTAGTTGCCTGTATTTCACATGTTCCTCTGTTTGGGAGTAAGACTGCTCCCATTTGTATTTAATGTATGTTTGTGAAGTTTCTCTCTTCATTTTGCTATGGAGTGTATAATATAAATCTTTCTCTGTTTTTTGTTCAGTGCAAGGTCACCATCAGCAGCAGCTGTAGAGGATGAAGTTCAGAGAACAGCAGTCGATTTGAGTGGCTCCTGATCTTCGCAGAGCCATCTGGCCCCACCCACCACTTACTGGCCAACTAAACTTTACCTGTCTCTAAACACCCCCCGAATGGCCACGAGAACCTCAATCATGCTGCTCTACTGCTACCCTCCACCAGTGATTAAGAAACGTGTACAGGCAAAGATGTGGTGAACTCTGGCTTTTTTTTTTGTGTTTTTTTTTGTTTTTTTAAACGAGTTTTAACAAGGAATCATTTTTCGCATATTTCAGTGACACTAGAACTCTTGCAGTGGGTCATAACAATAACAAAATTGCCCAGATGAGTGAGAAAACTGTGCATAAATAACTGGAACATTTTTTGTCTGCACCTTCTAAGTTAAAGATAATTCTTCCGTATATTGACAGTATTAACATTACTGTTAAATGCTGCTGCTATAGCTGTGCTCAAGACCTTGGGGTAAATCAACACCAACAAAATGAAATGGTTCTAACTAAACTAAACACAAGAAACTTCCATTAATGAAGACGTTTGGCAAAAAAAAAAACAGATAAATTATTTATTAATTTAATCTGATGGCAAAACCCCATTAGACTTGACGGTTATAAAACTGTTAAGTTAAAATAACTTTTACTTTGTAGATAATATAAATGAATTAAAAAAAATTTAAAAACATTAAAAAAAAGTTTTAAAAACTTTACACGTCTTGACTGTTTTTTTTCCCTGTGTCATTCTGTTACTTTACTTAACAAGAATCAAGGTACTACTTCAGTCTTAAAAGTGGATTTACTCATTTTTGCGGTTATGATGTAAACATCAGAAGACACGGAGGAGCGGCGCATGCACTTCCGCTCCAGGCCGCCAGGAGAAGCGCTGAACCCGTCAACGGCAGAATACTGCGCTCTTCCGGTTTGAACATGTGGAATGGCTGCTTGAACGAATCACGCATTACAAAAACATTTGCAAACAAATTAGAAATCTTTACTGGGCAAGTTAAACGTCGTTATCTTGAGGTATCTGTCCAGGGATGATTTTAGAGTCCTCACAGCGGTTTGTAACGTTATCGTTTTAAAGAAGGCATATCTGTTCACATCAACTTTTCCTCCAGCTTTATTTTTAACAACCATATGACGAGCTACAGGCGTATTTATCTGAATCAAATAGGTTCAACATTTAGCTGAACGCATATTAAACTGTCAAATGTGTGTGTCCGTTGTATCACGGCATAAAATGTAGTTCACGTTACCGCAGTATAAAGATAGTTTGCGGTTTGATATTCAGATTTCTGTTGGCTATAAATACACAGTGTGCTGTCATAGACGTGCAAATAATACTTAATATCATTCTCCATGATTTGTGAATTCAGGTGATGCTGTCCTTCGGGCCGAAATCATGTTTTTTTCCCGTAGCGTCTCTTAATTGTATAATGCCTATAGCTCCAAAAGCTGGACGCTTAGAGGAATGAAACCGGTGTCATCTTCACCAGCTTGATCTGTTCATTTTTTTTTACAGCAAAGCTGTTGTCCGTAAATCCCTTGGTAAGTCCGCTAGTAAAGAATGTGAAAGAAAGGCGTTCTTCATGTTTAACGTCTATTACCAATAAACACGCAGACTGCTGGAATACAAAAACATTGTTTTAGGTCGAGCTCAAATTGTGAAAACTTTCACAATCGCATTTGATCGCGTGGCAGTGTTTACCTTTGCTCTGCCTCTGCCCCCCGTTTTTTGTAGCCTATAATAATGTAATTCGGTGCTGTTCCTGTGAATAACGGTTTCCAATTCATTAGGTAAATGAGCAGTTATTGAACACATACACACACATACACTTGTACACTTTGTTTGACAATAAAGGTTTGGTTGTTGTACCTTTCCTTGAGCACTTGGCTTCAATATTCTGATTTGCAAAAGTTTCACAGTATAGCTTTTGTCGTTAACCCTTTCTTGATCCCTTAACTTAACTATTCTGATCTGAAAAATGTAACAGTGCAGTGTTGGTCAGTTAACTCTTCCCTGATTCATTTACATCACTATTTTGATTTGTGAAAACTTTCACAGTGCAGTTTATGTCAGATAACCGTTCAGTCACTAACATCACTTTTCTGATCTGCGAAAGCTTTCACTTCACCGTTCACGGTGCAATATCAGCTGACCCTTCTGAGTCACTAACTAACATCACTATTCTGATCTGCGCAATCTGCTTCACAGTTCACTGCAGGTCACTGACCCGATCCGGCGGGTGATTCACTAACATCTATTTCCTGATCTGCGAAAGCTTTCAAGTTCACTGCAGTGTCATCTGAAACCCTTCCCTGAGTCACTAACTCACTAATCTGATCTGGCGAAAGCTTTCACAGTTTCACTGCCAGATCAGCTGAGACCCTTCCCCTATTCACTAACATCACTATTCTGATATGCGCAAGCTTTCAACCGTTCACAATGCATGTATGCTACCCTTTCCCATGGTCTCTAACATCACTAGTCTGTCTTGCAAGCTTCCAGTTCACTGCGTATCAGCTGACCCTTCCCGATTCACTACCACAACTATTCTGATCTGTGAAAACTTTCACATTTCCGTTTGGGTCAGCTGATCCTTCCCTGAGTCACTAACATCACTAATCTGATCTGCGAAAGCTTTCAGTTCACTGCAGGTCATCTGACCCTTCCCTGAGTCACTAACATCACTATTCTGATCTGCGAAAGCTTTCACAGTTCACTGCAGGTCATCTGACCCTTCCCTGAGTCACTAACATCACTAATCTGATCTGCGAAAGCTTTCAGTTCACTGCAGGTCATCTGACCCTTCCCTGAGTCAGTAACATCATTATTCTGATCTGTGAAAACTTTCACATTTCCGTTTGGGTCAGCTGATCCTTCCCTGAGTCACTAACATCACTAATCTGATCTGCGAAAGCTTTCAGTTCACTGCAGGTCATCTGACCCTTCCCTGAGTCAGTAACATCACTATTCTGATCTGTGAAAATTTCACAGTTCACTACGGGTCATCTGGCCCTTGCCTGAGTCATGTGCATCATTATTCTGATCTGTGAAAACTTTCACATTTCCGTTTGGGTCAGCTGATCCTTCCCTGAGTCACTAACATCACTAATCTGATCTGCGAAAGCTTTCACAGTTCACTGCAGATCAGCTGACCCTTCCCTGAGTCACTAACATCACTATTCTAATCTGTGAAAACTTTCACAGTTCACTAAGGGTCAGCTGACCCTTCCCTGGGTCACCAACATCACTATTCTGATTTGTGAAAACATTCACAGTTCACTACGGGTCAGCTGACCCTTCCCTGAGTCATACACATCACTAATCTGATCTGTGAAAACTTTCACAGTTCACTACAGGTCAGCTGACTCTTCCCTGAGTCACTAACATCACTATTATGATTTGTGAAAACTTTCACAGTTCAGTACGTGTCAGCTGACCCTTCCCTGTGTCACTAACATCACTATTCTGATCTGCGAAAGCTTTCACAGTTCACTGCAGGTCATCTGACCCTTCCCTGAGTCACTAACATCACTATTCTGATCTGCGAAAGCTTTCACAGTTCACTGCAGGTCATCTGACCCTTCCTGAGTCACTAACATCACTATTCTGATCTGTGAAAAGTATCACAGTTCAGTTTGGGCCAGGTGACCCTTCCTGAGTCACTAACATCACTATTCTGACCTGTCAAAACTTTCACAGTTCACTACGGGTCAACTGACCCTTCCCTGAGTCACTAACATCAATATTCTGATCTGTGAAAGCTTCATTCACTACGGGTCAGTTGACCCTTCCCTGAGTCACTAACATCAATATTCTGATCTGTGAAAACTTTCACATTTCCGTTTGGGTCAGCTGATCCTTCCCTGAGTCACTAACATCACTAATCTGATCTGCGAAAGCTTTCAGTTCACTGCAGGTCATCTGACCCTTCCCCGAGTCACTAACATCACTAATCTGATCTGCGAAAGCTTTCACAGTTCACTGCAGGTCATCTGACCCTTCCCCGAGTCACTAACATCACTAATCTGATCTGCGAAAGCTTTCACAGTTCACTGCAGGTACCATCTTACCCTTCCCTGATCACTAACATCACAATCTGATCGCTAAAGTCTTTTCACAGTTCACGGCAGATCAGCTGACCCTTTCCCTGAGTCACTAACATCACTCATCTGATCTGCAAGCTTTCACAGTTCACTGGGCAGGGCATACTGAACCCTTCCCTGAGTCCCACTAACATCACTATTCTGATCGCGAACTTTTCACATCACTGCAGGTCATCGGACCCTTCCCTGAGTCACTACCATCACGAATCTGAGCCTGCGAGCTTTCACAGTTCACCTGCAGGTCATCTGACCCTTCCTGAGTCACTAAACATCACTATCTGATCTGCCGAAAGCTTGCACAGTTTCACTGCAGTCTCTGACCCTTCCCTGAGTCACTAACACACTATCGGATCTGCGAAAGGCTTCACAGTTCACTGCAGATCATCTGCCCTTCCCTTATCACTAACATCACTAATCTTATCTGCGAAAGCTTCACAGTTCACTGCAGGTCAATCTTACCCCTTTTCCCTGAGTCCCACTAACATCAATATTTCGATCTGCAAAGGCTTTCATTCCACAGTTCACTGCAGTCATGCTGACCCTTCCCTATTCACTAACATCACTATTCTGATCGGCGAAAGTCTTTTCACAGTTCACTGAGGTCATCTGACCCTTCCTGAGTCACAACATCACTATCCTATCGGCGAAAGCGCTTCCCCGTTCACTGGAGTCATCTTGACCCTTCCCTGAGTCACTAACATCACTATTCTGATCTGCGAAAACTTTCACAGTTCACTACGGGTCAGCTGACCCTTCCCTGCGTCACTAACATCACTATTCTGACCTGTCAAAACTTTCACAGTTCACTACGGGTCAACTGACCCTTCCCTGAGTCACTAACATCACTATTCTGATCTGTGAAGACTTTCACAGTTCACTACAGGTCAGCTGACCCTTCCCTGAGTCACTAACATCACTAATCTGATCTGCGAAAGCTTTCACAGTTCACTGCAGGTCATCTGACCCTTCCCTGAGTCAGTAACATCATTATTCTGATCTGTGAAAACTTTCACATTTCCGTTTGGGTCAGCTGATCCTTCCCTGAGTCACTAACATCACTAATCTGATCTGCGAAAGCTTTCACAGTTCACTGCAGATCAGCTGACCCTTCCCTGAGTCACTAACATCACTATTATGATTTGTGAAAACTTTCACAGTTCAGTACGTGTCAGCTGACCCTTCCCTGTGTCACTAACATCACTATTCTGATCTGCGAAAGCTTTCACAGTTCACTGCAGGTCATCTGACCCTTCCCTGAGTCACTAACATAACTATTCTGATTTTTGAAAACGTTCACAGCTCACTACGGGTCAGCTGACCCTTCCCTGAGTCACTAACATCACTAATCTGATCTGCGAAAACTTTCACAGTTCAGTTTGGGTCAGCTGACCCTTCCCTGTGTCACTAACATCACTATTCTGATCTGCGAAAGCTTTCACAGTTCACTGCAGATCAGCTGACCCTTCCCTGAGTCACTAACATCACTAATCTGATCTGCGAAAGCTTTCACAGTTCACTGCAGGTCATCTGACCCTTCCCTGAGTCACTAACATCACTAATCTGATCTGCGAAAGCTTTCACAGTTCACTGCAGATCAGCTGACCCTTCCCTGAGTCACTAACATCACTAATCTGATCTGCGAAAGCTTTCACAGTTCACTGCAGATCAGCTGACCCTTCCCCGAGTCACTAACATCACTAATCTGATCTGCGAAAGCTTTCACAGTTCACTGCAGGTCAGCTGACCCTTCCCTGAGTCACTAACATCACTATTCTGATCTGCGAAAGCTTTCACAGTTCACTGCAGGTCATCTGACCCTTCCCTGAGTCAGTAACATCATTATTCTGATCTGTGAAAACTTTCACATTTCCGTTTGGGTCAGCTGATCCTTCCCTGAGTCACTAACATCACTAATCTGATCTGCGAAAGCTTTCACAGTTCACTGCAGATCAGCTGACCCTTCCCTGAGTCACTAACATCACTAATCTGATCTGCGAAAGCTTTCACAGTTCACTGCAGGTCATCTGACCCTTCCCTGAGTCACTAACATCACTATTCTGATCTGCGAAAGCTTTCACAGTTCACTGCAGATCAGCTGACCCTTCCCTGAGTCACTAACATAACTATTCTGATTTTTGAAAACGTTCACAGCTCACTACGGGTCAGCTGACCCTTCCCCGGGTCACTAACATCACTATTCTGATCTGCGAAAGCTTTCACAGTTCACTGCAGATCAGCTGACCCTTCCCCGAGTCACTAACATCACTAATCTGATCTGCGAAAGCTTTCACAGTTCACTGCAGATCAGCTGACCCTTCCCTGAGTCACTAACATCACTAATCTGATCTGCGAAAGCTTTCACAGTTCACTGCAGATCAGCTGACCCTTCCCTGAGTCACTAACATCACTATTCTGATCTGCGAAAGCTTTCACAGTTCACTGCAGATCAGCTGACCCTTCCCTGAGTCACTAACATCACTATTCTGATCTGCGAAAGCTTTCACAGTTCACTGCAGGTCATCTGACCCTTCCCTGAGTCACTAACATCACTATTCTGATCTGTGAAAACTTTTACAGTTCAGTTTGGGTCAGCTGACCCTTTCCTGAGTCAGTAACATTACTATTCTGATCTGTAAAAACTGACCCGTAGTGAACTGTGAAAGCTTTCGCAGATCAGAAAAGTGATGTTAGTGACTGAACCGTTATCTGACCATAACTGCACTGTGAAAGTTTTCACAAATCAAAATAGTGATGTAAATGAATCAGGGAAGAGTTAACTGACCAACACTGCACCGGTGACATTTTTCAGATCAGAAGATGTTTAAGTTAATGGATCAAGAAAAGGGTTAACTTACAAAAGCATACTGGTGAAACTTTTGCAAAATCAGAATATTGAAAAGCCATTTCTCAAGGAAGGTACAACAACCCAACCTTTATTGTCAAACAAAGTGTACCGTGTAGGTTGTTGGTATTTGTTCAATACTGCTCTCTTAACCTAATGAATTGGAAACCGTTAGTCACAGAACGCCACCGATTACATTTTATAGGCTACAAAAAACGGGGGGCAGAGGCAGAGCAAAGGTAAACACTGCCACGCGATCAAATGCGATTGTGAAAGTTTTCACAATTTGATGCTCGCACCTAAACAATGTTTGTATTCCCGCAGTCCTGCGGTTTTTGGTAGAGACGTTAAACATGAAGAACGCCTTTCTTTCACATTCTTTACTAGCGGACTTACCAAGGGATTTACGGACAACAGCTTTGCTGTAAAAAAAAATGAACAGATCAAGCTGGTGAAGATGACACTGGTTTCATTCCTCTAAGCGTCCAGCTTTTGGAGCTATAGGCATTATACAATTAAGAGACGCTACGGAAAAAAAACATGATTTCGGCCCGAAGGACAGCATCACCTGAATTCACAAATCATGGAGAATGATATTTGGTATTATTTGCATGTCTATGACAGCGCACTGTGTATTTATAGCCAAAAGAAATCTGAATATCAAACCGCAAACTATCTTTATACTGCGGTGTTCAACGTTCTGTTTATGAAACTTGATCCATTAGTTAGTTGTCAGTCCAATTCAAAAGGTCCAGTTAGGGTTCAGTAAGCGTGGTTTGAAATTGTTTCTCCGGGATACACAGGTGGAAATGGGTATGAAGAACCACGAGATCGTCCCAGTAAGTCTGATTTGCGTCTATTGCCAGTCTCAAACATGGAGGATGCAACAAGGTTTTGCGGGAGCTGGTCAAACACAAACTACCTGGCCTATGAACGCAGCAAAAGTAAATGCGTCAGACTTCAGTTTCATCCCGTAATGTTTTTGTGAATGAGTGCGGCTTTTGACCGTGTTTCCTCTCTAGCTGTGCAGGGGTATCGGCTGAAATACGGTGGCTATGATTACCTGGCACTGAAGACACTTTCTTCCAGGGATGTTATTTTGTCAGTTGGAAACCAGATGGGAGTCGGCAAAGAGTCAGGTCTGGGTCATTTTTGATTAGAATTTATTTCATCGCATTAAGACGTCAACACCTTTTTAATGATTCGTTTCTCCCTTCAACCCACAAATATTTTCACTTATCATAAAGGAGATTTTTTTCCAGAACTAAGGTGCTTTTTTATATCTCAGATGTTTACATTGTTGCAAATGCTGAGGGGGAGCAGTTTGCTCTGAAACTTCACAGACTGGGTAGGACATCCTTCAGGAACTTGAAGAACAAGAGAGATTACCACAAGCACAGACACAATATGTCATGGCTGTACCTGTCCCGGCTCTCTGACATGAAAGAGTTTGCATACATGAAGGTAATATCCATAAATTCCAAGAGGATATAGAGACACACTTCTGCTGTTGTTTTTGGGACAAACCAGTGTCGTATTTTGCATTTGATCTGGTTCGAGTATTAAAATAATCAAATGTATTGTTCAATCCATTCTTCTATCACTGATAGAGCAGATGCTTTTATTTAAAGTTCCGCAACTCAGTTTTCCATGAAGATAGCCTTAGATGCTGACATGGCAATAAAATTAAATTACTACTACTATTTGAAGTTCTCCATTGTATCCCATAACTAATAACCAAAAAATCTTGATTCTAAGCAACTGTATAATTGTCTGTTGACCCTTGCAACCGATCTACTACATTGTGCTAGATATAGATCTCTTGTCTTCTGAAATAATTTCAACATAAATCACCATATATTAATGAAATAATATAAAGTAAATTTAATAAAATTAAGACAAGAAAACAGCTAGTTCTTGCGCAGGCTAATGTTTGTATGGATTTATTTTATTTAAGAGTCCTTGTTTTTCCAACAGGCATTATATGATCAAGGGTTTCCTGTCCCAAAGCCAGTGGACTACAACAGACATGCAGTGGTTATGGAGCTCATTAGTGGTTACCCACTGTGAGTTTACCTGCACTTTGCTTCAGATGAACAGACCTTCACGCGTTGCTTTATTTTCTTGCATTAAATATTTACTTGTGTAGAAAGGTCGTTGACAACTGCCAAACTGTGCAGTGGTTTGCTGTATTAATCTGTCTTGTACAACTCTTTATAGAAAGGACATAGAAATACCACTTTTGTTTTTAGTTTATTTTTATTTTTTAACACATTACTGTAGCATAGGTGTCAATTGAATGTTGCTGTATTTTTCACATAGGTGTCAGGTTCGAGAAAATCAAGACCCAGATGCGTTTTACAGTGAAGTCATGGAGCTAATCGTCAAACTTGCCAATCATGGCCTGATCCATGGAGACTTCAATGAATTTAACCTCATGATCGGTGACAACGACCACATCACTATGATTGACTTCCCTCAGATGGTCTCCACCTCACATACAAATGCAGAATGGTGACTATCTAGCCTGATATTAAACTGATAATGATTCAATAATAAGCACTGGCACTGAAATTACGTTTTTAATTGTTTTGCAAAAGGTACTTCGATCGAGATGTCAAGTGTGTATTTTTTCTTAAAGATTTAACTATGAAAGCGAACTCTATCCAACATTCAAAGATATCAGGTAATTTTTCTAATAGCTTGCTTTGTTATAATCAGACTTTAGATAGTCTAGACTTTAGAGACATAACTACGTTACATATTCCTCTATACAGAAGAGCCTGCTCGCTCGATGTGGAGATCTCAGCTAGTGGCTACACCAAGGAGCTGCAGCAGGATGACCATTTGCTCCACCCTGAAGGTCCAGAGGGTGAAGGACTCAGTGGGGATGAAGATGATGACACATCAGGCCGCCTCAGAGGACGTTGTCAGCATGGAGGAGTATAAACATGTCATGCTTGAGCTGGAAGGGCTAAAAATTAGCAAGGAGACCCCAATAGAAGAGAATGACACAGAGGAACATGATGGAGCTCAATGTGAAGAGGAGATCCTCTCAGAAGACATTCAGAAAGAAACTGTTTCTGACATTTCCAAAGACTTGGAGAGGGAAAAGGAGAATGAGGTAGAGGATGAGTGTCCTGATTTGGTTGACCTGTCTGCATCCAACAAAGAGTTCAGGTCTTTCAGGTAAGGAATCTTTTTTTGTTTCTTTTTTTGATATGATGTGATTTTTTAATATCGTAACTTGCTTGAACACATGTAACCTTTCCATACTGCTATAAAGCTACAGTTGATATTTTGCCTTATATCCTAAAAGGGATAGTCCACCCAAAAATGAAAATTGTAATTTCTTCACCTCAATGAGGTTTGTTCTTGCACAGCAAGCAAGTATGGTTGAGCTTTTGTTTACCGTATTTGATGTGCTATGATCATTGTTTAAATATGAATAAAAGCCTAAATTAAAGCGGTTCATCATATAAAGTGACCGTGTATTCTTCAAATGACTAGACTGCTTGACATTTACACTGTCTTTATGCACTTTTTGAAGCTTGAAAATGTTGATTACATAGACCTTCAATGGATGGACAAAAATGATGAGAGAATATTAAAAAAAAAAAAAAAAAAAAAGGAGTAAAAATATTCAAATGTAATATTAAGGGTTTGGAATATGATGGGGAGGACATTTTTTTTAGGGTGAACTATCCCTTTAAAAAAATATCTACTATCTGTCAATAATTTAAGCTGCCTAGTTGAATCATTCTTAAAGTCATTTATGTTATGGCATAATTGGTTTCAGAGCTGCAGTGGGAAAAAAGATTGTCCATGAATTATGACCTTAAATTATTTTTTGCTCTTTTTGATGCTTGACAGCCTGTGTTTGCTAGGATCTTAATGATGAATTTTCATTATTGTGTGAAGTATTCCTTTATATAAAACCGTTAATTTTATATATATTGATTTGATGCATGTGATCCCACAGCGATCAAGTGAGCCTTGAGAATGAGCACAGGAGGAGAACAACCAGTGAGATGAGCATCGTAAGTGTTGGCAGTTGTTCTACCATACCACCAGTGAGTACAAACCTTTAATATATTAGTTCTAGGTTTAAAAGTTTACCCCTGCGGTCACAAAAGCATGAGGAAGGGATTTTTTAATATATAAATAGGAAAAAAATAAGTTTTAAGATTTATGTTGTTGTATTAAAATGAGTTGATGTACCCCAATGTAGGAGGTCGTCAGGCAGAAAGTGAAGAGACGGCTCACCAAACAGCAGAAGGCCGCTCAGAGAAGACATCTACAAAAGGGTGAAGCCAACCTGGTGACCAGGGAGAGGAGAGAAAATCAGAGCAACATCAAAAGCAGTTTGGAGGAGGCTTACTTCTGGGGCTGAGGGTGGCCCTGGAATCTTTTGATGACGTGACTTCAGGACTTCTAAAATTTTTCAGTGCTGCTTCTGTATCTATGAAATTAATATTAAAAAAATCCTTAATCCTGCAAGATAAGTTGTCTTTAGCCTTATTTATGGTTGAAATATACTACACAAAGGTTTGACCTGGTTTTATTTCAAATAATGGAGAATTGTAGTCAATTATGTTATGTATTGCATGTACAGTAATGGGCAAAAGTCTTAGGCCATTAGTATTTTCAACAGCAACAAAATAGTTTAAAGCCAGTTATTTCTATCTTTTGCAGTAGTGTGTCAGTAGGAAATATCATTTTATATTTCCAAACATGGCTTTTGACAACAAGTGTAATAATCCAGTTTTGTAAGGGTAGTCTGAAAACAGCCAGTAAGCTCCACACAGAGATCTGATCTCACCATCATCCAGTCTGTCTGGCATGACATGAATAAAAAAAAACTAAAACAGACTACATCCAGACAGAAGAACTGTGGCAATGTCTCCAAGGTGATTGAAGAAACCTACCTCTTGCACAGTAGTGTATGCAGGACTTTATTATTATTATTTTTTAACTTATCACCTGAAGATGTGCAAGACTCGACTCTCTACTGCAGTGGTTCTCAAACCTGTCCTGGAGTACCCAGCCTTTTTTTGGGGGGGAGTGCCAAAAACATTGTATGTCTCCCTAATCTACTCACACACTGATTTACATCTCTTCAGCTCATTATGGAGACTGCAAAGACTGAAGTGGGTGTGTCAAGTTTTAGGGAGACAGACAACTGGCAGTGCTGGGGGTACTTATGAGAGGTTGAGGAAACCTCTGCATAATGCCTCCATATACTATAGACCAGGGGGTTCCAAATCATGATCCTGGAGGGAAAAGTGTCGTTGAGATCAAAACACCATGAACCAACTAATCAATGCCATACTAGGCATTCTAGAAACACCTGCAGGAGCAGGTGTGCCGAGGCGAGTTGGAACTAAACTCTGCAGGACAGCGGCCCTCCAGGACCGTGTTTGGACACCCATGCTATAGATCAGGGGTGGCGAACGTCGGTCCTGGAGAGCCTCAGCCGTGCAGAGTTTTGCTTCAACCTTAATCAAACACACCTGAACAAGATAATCAAGGCCTGAAGGGTTACTAGGAAGCTACAGGCAGGTGAGTTTTAATTAGGGTTGGAGCTGAGCTCTGCAGGACTGCGGCTCTCCAGGACTGGAGTTCGCCACCACTGCTATAGACCATCACTAGATAATGCCTCCTGTCTTTCCTTTAATTCCTCCTTCACTTATAGTCCTGCATTATATTTACTTACTGCAGAAGAATAAATCAAATCAAATATATACACGCATTTATTTATCTGTCCCTTGCAAGCAAGCATGGTATTATTATTAATATAACATTTTATTAAACCACAAAAAAATTGTTGCCTCATAAAATAATCAAGAAGTTGTCAGAATATGCCGTTTTAAAAGGCCTTTTTTCAATAACTATAACTAGTCATCTACTATTAAAAACTATAAAAATACATATACGAGTAGCACTAAAATGTATCAAATTTTAAATTGTGCCTCATAATGGCTTCGCGTTTTGTCCCTTCCTGCTCGCCATTGGAGGGTGGAGGGCCCTATGGGAGGGACACGTGATCTGTATTGCGATAGCGTCCAGGAACAAAACAAACCCTGAAGAGCTGACAGCTCCGCCAAAGCTTTATGACTGACTGACAGCTGCTGCTTAAAAGACTAATATCACGTAATATCACTTAGGTGAGTTATACTAATCTTCCTTTCACACGGGATGATTCTGAGATGATTTTGCTGGGAGAGCGAATCACCAAAGTTAGCAGGGGTTATGTGGGTTGATCCGCTCCTCCCTGCAGTCCTATGATCTAGCTGTCTATGTCGGTTTACTTTTTACTAGAAATAACAGCTTTCTTCGTGGAAATAGCAACTAATTAACCCACTGTTAAGAATAGAAAGAGAGTTGAAACAGCTGGATATGAACTACTGATCGGGCTCTTCAATGTTTTGTTGCTGTCAGTTGGCTTTTACATGCAGTCTGATATGGATGGTAGAATCTCCTACCTCTAGAATTTCCGCTGCGTTTTTTTACATTTGTGGTTTCGTTTTCTATTCTATTTTCGCCTTTAACGCTATCAGTTCCATATAAATGTTATTGTTTTATCTCATAATTTACTCGTGCGCATGTTATAAACCCATGCGACTTTATTTCTTGAGTGAAAGATCTATCTATCCTATCTATCTATCTATCTATCTATCTATCTATCTATTATTGTAGTGCTATAGAAAGTTGTTACAAAAGCATATGTCATTCTTTCTTAAGTGAAACGCAAAAAAGGATGTTGCTGATTGTTTAGTAATGATAGTCTCAGTCACCTTTCCCTTTCATTGCATTTTCTTTCCATATGAAATTGAAAGGCAACTGAGACTTCTCTCATTTAAAGCTTCATGACTTGTGTGCTGCAGGGTTCTGTGTGGGTCTAGAGGAATGGAGTAATTTTATAACAATAATGTGGATACCTGTGTGGAGATGGAGGCTGTGAGACCCAAAAAGTCAAAGTCCAAATCCAGTGGAAAGCCACAGGTGAAAACACACCCATATACTTGTCTTACTACACTTTAAATGTTGACACTTTAGATCTTGTTTTTATTAAAGATGCAAATTTCTCATAATCCTAAAAATAGTTATGCTTCAATAACAGGTAAAAAAGGAGATACAGTCAGAGAGTGTTAGACAGCCCTCGGGACCTTCTAGAGAAGTTAATGAGTCCGCGTCAGCTTCAGAGTTCACTGATGTCCCCCTCAGCCTTTCTCATGTGCCTCCAGCCCCTGGTCTGAAACCACCCGCCACTCAGACCTCACTAGACCATAATGACAAAGCTGAAAAGGACCAAGAGCTCTTGTCAAACAAGACTGAAATAGCAAAGAAACTGTCTTGCAATGAAGAGAAAGGGCATAAAACGCCATTACAAGACATGGCACCTCGGGTGGAACAAACTTCAGCACCCGTTGAATCCCAGCAAAGCGATCCCAAAACTCTTAGTGCTAAACTTGAGCCATTTAGTGTCCCTTCTATATATCCATCTATCCCATCTTCCTGCTCTGAGCCTCAGCTTTCGGAGGGCTCGTATTCTATTACCTATGGACTGTTAGATGCTTCCTTTATGCCAGTGGCCTCTGAGGGACAAGTAGCTCCAGCTGTTCTTCCTCTGGCTAACCAGGAATCCTCGCCACCCAGCTTGGTCCCTGTGGAGGTCGCTGATGTGGAGAGACCCAGGGAGAGGCTTTACCCAGAGCTGCCCAGGACCTGCCAGTCTGTGAAGCACTTCACTAGCGAGCAGCTACGTACATGGGAACCCGGTTCCTGGTTGGAAAACGTGGCGATTCTTGAAGCAGAGTTCCAGAGTCTGGCCCACCAAGAAGGACATGAGCTGTACGAGCTGCTGCTGAGCTACTGGAGGTGCCGTAAGCAGCTGACGCAGGCCCAGACTGAACTGCAGGCTGCCAATTCGGACTGCAAAAACGTGCAGAATCGCCTGTGGAGCTTCAAGGATGAAAGGCTTTCATTACAGGTGAGTTATACCAACGTATCTGTCTATCCATCTTTCTGTCTATCTATTGTTCTTTTTATCTATTTGTCTATCTGCTGTGCCTTTTATCTGTCTGTAGCTCTTTTTTTCTATCTTTCTATCATCTATTGTTCTATTTCTACTCTTTTTCTATTAAAATGTCAAGTCTATCTATCTATCTGTCTATCTGTCTGTCTGTCTGTCGTTCTATCTAAATATTGTTCTATTAAATCCTATAAACTTTAAAATGTCAAGACAACCTGTCTATCTTTTTGTCATTCTGTCTATTGGTCTGTCGGTGTGTCTGTCTGTCTCTATCTGTCTATCTTTCTGTCTAAATAAATATAGTTCTATTAAAGCCTTTAAACTGTGAAATGTCAAGACAGTCTTTTAATTATCTAAATAAAAAAGCCTTTCTTCAGTAGTTAAAGCAATATGAATATATTTGAATATGAATTTATTTGAATTCAACTAGAGTCAAATCCCATTCAAAACAAATTCAGGAATCGGTTAATGACACAACCCTGATCAGCTAAATGTTGAATGTTGTTGTAGTAGTGTGATCACCAGTCTAATAAAGTTTTATAGTATGTCCGTGTCAAAACTGTAAACCCAGCTGTTTGTTTAAGTCACACCATGCCTGTAGCATAAAAATACATTGCATTGGTCTATGTAATTCATCACAAACACACCTTTTTTTTGCTTTACAGGGTGTATGTGCGGATCAGACCAAGGTGTATGGCTACCACTGCTACCAGGAGGTGACACTGAACGAGGCAGCATTAGCTGAGCTGAAGCATCTGTTTTCTGCAAAAGCAGAAATTCTCCATCAGACAGTGGCCCTGCACTCATACACCTCCATCCTGTCCCGTCTGCAAGTGGAGTCTTATCTGTACCGCTTGCTCAGCAGTAACCCCACCACCAAGAGTGTGGCTGTGCAAGATACAAGCACAGGCAAGTTCACACTGATAAGTCTAGACTGTACTTGAAACACAAACAATTGGTTAGTTTACACTGTTTGCTAATGAGTACAATGACTTTCAGAAATACTTTCATATTTTACACTGGTTGTTTGGTCTGATAAAACATCAATCTCTGACAAAGGTAAAAATTTTAATTTTAAGGCTAATTAAATTAATAAATAATTTTGAGGCATATTAAATCTATGTTTGTGTGTATTCAGTAGACACTTTTATCCAAAGACTGGACCAAAACTGACAAATATATCACTTTTGTTTTGTCTCAATTGACTCATCATTGAAAAAGGATAGGATTACTGCCGAAAGTAATTCTGTCTGTGATTTTGAATGTCATGCTGTCTATTGATTTTTGTGTGGTTTGTTTTATGTTGAACTTCTCAGTGAGTCCAAAGTCTCAACCCTCCTCTTTGCAACCGCTGAAGGAGAGCATCAGTGTGCTGTTCATCTTCACCCGACGGGTCCTAGATGATTCTCAGTTTCAGGCTGACATCCATCTATGGCTTCAGAGGCTGGTAAAGACCCCAATAACCAGCTGATGTACTGAAAAATTGCAAGGCTAAGATAACATGAGATCATAATATAAGAAAATATTAATTAATTATTTTATAAAAATGCAAAACAGCTATTTTAGATAATAATAATATTTCACAATAGTACTGTTTCTACTGTATTTTTGATCAAATAAACTAAAAGAAATATGGTACGCATAAGAGACTTTCAAAAACATAAGAAATTGGACATTTGAACAATAGTGTATTTGTAATATTTAGTTTATATAAAATATTAGTAGCTATAAATTGCTTGTAAATATTTTATTCTAAGCTTGCAATATGAATACCCTTACATTACTCCAGATTTAAAAGATCTGCTTTTCACCATCCAGGCATCTGTGCTGCATCAGGTCGGTTCTACAGGAGATCATCTGTTCATCCTAAACCACCTGCTCTGCTGCCCGGCAGGTGTGGGGAAATGGGCTGTGCCATTCCTACAGGTACTGAAGCAGAGCCGTGATATGTGACTCACATGAGCTGAAACAGTGACGTAGTAAATGTTAACAGGGAAATGTAAAAATATATGTTTTAAAAAATCTCAAATATCTGCTTGTCTTATAATAGTAATTGAACCTACTTTACTTCCATAGATCAAAGTATTGGATAACCCATCTGGAGTGTATCATTTCATGCAGGCCCTGGCTATCCTCATGTCTCCAGCGAGGTTACGTTTAGCTTTATTGGAAATTGACCTCATGATCCATTGAATTTTGTCCTTTAATATGATCTCTATTATTGTTTATATCATAACCATTGAGTCTGACTCAAAAAGCTATTACTTTGGTTTAAAACAGTTATAACAAAAAGCATGAACTAGAGATGAAGACATTTTAGCTTTGCGTTGTCCGTTTAATTGAATATGGAGTGTTTGACATGCAGGCATCGTGCAGACTTCCTGGGACACATGACGCCCAGTGACGCGAAGGGCAACAGTCTTCCAGGACCTGCATCTGGTAACTGGACACTAGTGGATGAGGGTGGAGAGGAGGTGAGGGTCCATCGTGAAACTGACATCTCTGCTCAGCACCTGTCAATGCTTTATAAGAGATTGACTGAACTCAAATAGTTATGCTAATTCTTATTAAATTATGAAAATGAAGAACAGAAGACTTTTATTTTTTGCTAATGGCTTCAGACCTCACTGCATATATTGTCATCAGGAATCAATATATATATATTATTGTGTTAACTTCTGATTAGACTTCACAGCCTGCTGTTTTGAGCCATTGATATCTCTTTGGATTGAATTTTGACTTCTGTCAGCAGACCTAAAGTGTCACTATTTTGTGTCTCTTATGTAACCACCAACAAAGCCTTTGTTGTGGTTGTTATGACTGTACACCATACTGCCATGTGATGCCTACTGTAACACTCTTGTGATCTTTCTCAGGATGAAGACCCAGAAACAAGCTGGATGCTGCTGTCTGAGGATGATCTGGTTTCTCTGTTCTCTCAGTTTCCCTTTGATGAGCTCTTCAAACACTTACTGGGTATCTGCTCTGAAGGTGAGACTGTTGTCACGCCACATAACTGAGTGGAGACAGCCATGTAATTTTTGATGTATGTCTGGCTCTCCTTATTTACTGGTCAGTAGATTGTATAGTGATCACTTGCTATTTAAGGAATAGTTCACCAAGAAAGGCTAATTTTGTCATTATTTTCTCACCCTCATGTGACTTTTCCCATAGAACACAAATGAGGAAATATTGAAATATGTACTGGCCATTTTTGTCTATATAATGAAAGTGAATGGGGATCCGAAATGGAAAAAAGCTTATGGCATGCATTTCCCTTAAGACTTAGAAATCCTTAGAATAGTTATTTGTATGTTAAAGTTGACATTTTATACCACTTCTGATTAGTTAAACTGTTAAATGTCACTCTTGCCAATAGGCGACTATCAGCCTCAAGCCACCAGCAGTCAAAAGATGATGAAGATATTTGCATTTGCTTCTTCACTGGTCGAACTGCTTGCTGTCGGTTTGCAGACTTACAACAGAGCACGTTATCGCCAATTTGTGAAGAGAATTGGTTACATGATTCGGTTTGTAAGCTTTATTCATTTAATTAAGCCTTTTTCATACTATAAAATGTCCTGACAAATTACAGATATTATTGTGTATATTTTTTGCATTATAGAAACTATTCAGTAGGCTTTCATAACTAGATACTGACATCACATATTTTTTACAGAGTAGACCTTTGAGGAGTTGTTGTTGTTTTTTTCCTTATTCTAGGATGACGCTCTGTTATGTTAGTGACCACTGGGCGCAGTACATCAGCCTGACAGGTGTGAGCAGGACCACAATGCAGGAACAGTCGTTTTCAATGGAGAAGCTGCAGGTGGAGTTTGACCATCTCTTCCTGAGAGCAGTGCTGTATGTGCTCAAGGCCAAAAGGTATAGAGTAATTCCAGAGCACACGCTCCAGACATCAAACTTTGGTGCTTATATGGGAGAAATAGGTTCACATCTGGCCTGCATTGTGCCCTGAACCCATTCCCCCTCTCTCTCACTAAATTATTTTCTGTCTTCTCTCTAAGTTTGCTGTCAATAAAAGATTTAAACTAAAGCAATAATTTACTATGCACATCTCTTTCTGAAGCCGTGCCTGTTTAACTAACCCTTTATTGGTTGACAGACTGGGCATATGGCTGTTTATGTCTGAGATGCCCTATGGCACGTTATCCAGCTCCATGCTGTGGAAGATCTTCTACATTATGCAGTGTGCAGAGATGGACTGTCTGGAGAAGCTAAGCTGTAGCCTGAGTGCTGAGGACTGTATTCAGGGGCTCAGAGGTGAGACACCAAGCACATCTGATGCTGGTGAACACAAAAAGAGTAGTTTAGAGCAGTGTTTAAGGCCTTCCATTGTCAAAGACAATATCCATCTAAGATATTTGTGCTAAATTTGCTGTATTGATAAAGCTGCTCACTTTAAGTAAAACAATTATAAATACTTAAATTCCGCTTCAATAACAATGTTCTTCAGTGTTTAGACTTTTTTTACCAATGAATTTACATTGGCTTTTCAAGTCATTTGTGATTTACAGTTTTTCTAAGACCATGACCATGGTTTTACATAAAACATAGTAGTTGTTACTTGAATAAATTAAAATATGGCAGCTTACATCTTGATTTGTAGCTTATTTTAAGTCATCTTGAAACCCCCTTTGGAAGTGTGCTGAGGCCCCCTAGTGGGTCCCAGTCTCCTGGTTGTGGACCACTGGTTTACTGTGTGTTTATTTATGTCCAGAACCAAGCCATCAGGAGAAGTTTCAGCACTGGCTGTCAGAGATAAACAGCTCCGATGGAATCTGCCTCTTGACGACGTTTGCACACATGGCCCAGCCCAGACGTACCGACGTAGACCCTGAATTTGTCAGGAACATAGTGCTAGAGATATACGAGGTGATTTGACTTTTTTTCTGATATTTTACTGAAGACCTTTATGATGAATCCATCATCTAAGCATAACATCATTCAGATGTTTTAAATGCAATAAATGTTTGATTACTCTTTCCTGTAAGGTGGCCTATGTTAGTATCACCACCCGTGAGATCTTTTCTAAAGTTGGGCGGGAGTTGCTTGCAGCTATAGCGACTGCCCACCCTCACATCATCACTGTGCTGTTGGAGAGACTGCGAGAGACCATAGAGAAAGTGGGCATGGTGAGTGAAGTACAGCATCTGTCAGTCCACCAACGACATAAGAACTGTTTTAAGAGTCACACTTGATTACTGATCTCTGTAGTAACTGGATGATCAGAGAACGATGAAGAACAACAGTTGAGCAAGCGACACTAAATTTGCATTCAGAACAGCTGTTGTAGAAGCAGAACAGAATGCAGTCTTGAGATACATTTTTAAAATTTGGACTACTCAATCTTGTTAAAATTGTGGCAGTCATGTCACGAGATGTAGATTGAATTGTAGGTGAGATTTCTATGAGCTATAGGCCAGTGATAGGCTTCTGTTCAATGATAGGGAAATAAAACAAACAATATATTGGCGTCTAAAGCCACTTTTTGTATTGTCTGTTCAATGGTTTACTTATCTGCCACAAAAATGTCTTTGAATAATCAGCAAATACTGATACATTCTATTACTTGCCCTAATTATAATTATCTCTCCAGGTGTCACTGTACCTGTTCAAGGAGTTGCCCGTGTACTTGTGGTCGCCAGCTCAAGCTGAGGTGGGGTTGATCCGAGATTGGCTGTTGAACTTCAGTCTCACTGCTGTGGAGAACAGATTAGCCTGCATCATACTAGAAGGCCTTAACTGGGGATTTCAGCCTGTGAGTCTCAGTCATGAATATGAAAGACAAGCGCTGCTTCCATGGAAAGTGTACTTTTGTGCTAAATCTTGATATTCCCTGATGAGTCGATGATAGGCCTGATACAAACTAATTCCTCATGTGGTTAATCTGACCATTAATTTAGCTTTTTTTATATATTCACAATAAGAAGTATAACTTTCTCTCTCACCAACAGAATGGTTGTCTCATTCTACCAGCATCTTTGCACAGTGAAGTCGCACTTTTGGTGATTGAGTCATATCAAAAATATCTCACAGACAAACCATATGGTGGCATCTTCTCAGAAGGCATCAAACAGGTATGTTTCACATACTGAAATAAGGTTCTTAATTAACATTAATTGTCATCAGCACTGATATGGCTTTGTTATTGTGTGTGGGTGGGGTAATGCAGAATAAAGCTAATACAGACCATATTAATCTGTGTAAAAGGTCTAGTTTGCAATGATTCACCTCCATTCATCAGCAGAAATAATAGCCAAAAGTTTAATTTGCCACTTGTAATAGTTAACAAGTTTCCTCAAAGAATAAACATGTTCTTCCTAGTGGCATTTGTACTGTTATCAGCTCATATTTTCTGCATGATAACTTTCTGCAGGTGTCTTACCTGGCTAACGTGGTGCGGCTCGGCCAGACTCCAGAATCCTCCTTTAACCAGTGGGCCTGGGACCTGGTTCTGAGGCTAAAGCTCCATGCCAATGAAATAAGTCCTCAGGATGCCTGGTGCCCTCTTCCCTCCTCCAGCGCCCCCGGTGTGCCTGAGATCACAGACTCTCCCTCCATGCACCCAGTGTTCAAAGCAGTCAAAGCGGGCATCCCCATCGGCTGTTTTCTGGCTATTGACATGACCACCATTGGGCACAGGTTTGGAAAGAATATTGCGACTCTTATCATTCTAATAGATGAAGTGTAGTGACCATAGACTGACTGATTCATCAACAGTAATGTTCCAGGCAGGATGAAAATCCAAATCTAGTAACATGAATTCATTTTCAGTGTTTTGCATTTGACAGTTTGGAGAAGTTCTGCAGTGACGGAATATCTCTTCTGAAGACTCTGGTTCAGTCCCGTCATCTCAAAGCTGTAGTGCACACACTGGAAAACATTCTTCCTCTGGTCTACCACTGCCAGTTCTACCTGCTCAAGAATGAACAGTTAAGATCATTTATGTTTATATTGTCATATATTTATCCTTTTCTGTCAGACATTACATAATCCTTGGAATGCGTTTTTTTTTTTACAGCATAAAAAATGAATTAATTTATTGCCGTAGGTATGTAAGCAATACTAATGCTCTTCTCCAAATGTTAATCAGGTTTCTGAGCTGTATGCAGCTCTTCTTGCAGCTGGATAGTGGGACTCAGGGTGTGACCCAGCAGGTCACACAGAAGGTGGCCCAGCATCTGATTGGTACCTCTACATGTGAGAACATCAAACTCCTAAACAGTGTGATCCAGGTGGGATTTTGAAATATGTTAAAGGACTTTCCGTATATACTGGGCACTTATTCATTATACGATCCAACTCCATTATTAAAAAATTTACAAATCGTACTCACTCCAAACTTTTGTATAAATTAATTCAATTTTAAATACAAAACCTTTCAACTGAAACCTGAACGTGTAGGTTTTTAAAATCATGGGAAGATCTTATTGTCCTTCAGGCTCATATTCTGGAGAGCTCCAGGCCCGGACGTGTTGGCGCAGTGGCTGTTCTTGAGTTCTGGCTTCAGGTTTTGACAGAACAGAACCTTTGGCATCGAGACAAAGCTGTTCTCTACCTTCTGGACCACCTGTGCCGCGCTGCATTTCTTCACCAACAAGAGGAATGTCTCCAGAAACTTCTCTACCAACAACATAAGGTTTTTTTTCTCTTGGTTGATGTTTCAACAGCCTTCTTTTAACAAATGGCTTAAAGCAAAATACTTAGAAATGGTTTTTTATGTGTTTTTGGATTTGCCTTTTAGAGCGCATTAGGTTACCATGGAGAAAGAGGTTTGCTCTCATCTCTCATGGGCTGGATAGTGGCAGGAAATGTTACTCCATCCTTCATTGAGGTCAATTCTCTCACAGGAGAGGTATGTACAAGTTATTGCTTATACAGTGCATCTAGATCTGATTACTTTTTTGTCATCATTTCCCTCTCTGTGTTTTTATTTTGTTTTAAGGTGTGGTTTGCTTGGTTGGTCCTCAACATGGAGACAATGTTCGAGGAAGACTCTCAGCTGCGACGCTGTGTGGAGCATGAGCTCCTCTCGAACCCTGCTTACACACCAGATCAGGCTCTGAAAGTACACTTTCATTCTGCTCGTACCTTCTCCTCTCCAGTACAATTACCATGTGCAGTCACATCAAAGAGAACGTTTTGAGCGCTCCTGAAATGATCAGAGAATGTTAAAATAGTTTTAAGATTGTTTAGATTTTTCACTTTGTGGATGGTTCTTTATAGCAGCGGTTCTCACACACACACCCCCCCCACCCCCCCCCACCCCCCCGCCCCCCCCCCCCCCCCCCCCCCCCCGCTCTACATATTTTGCAGAGCGTATGTCTGCATGTGTCTCTCTTATTTAACACACCTGATTCAGATAACCAGCTCGTTAGAAGAGCGCTCCATACATGAACTGTGTTCCGATTGACATGGTCCCTACATAGTGTTCATTGCTCCCTACTCCCTGAGCACGGGAATTACAGTTTACTTCACTTCGAACGTTCATTCATTTTTGATTTGCACTACGCCACGGCCTGCAGCATCTTCACACACAGATGAAACTTACTAGAGAAGTGTACAGTGTGACATAATATACTTCTGTAAATAAATACAATTTAAATTTACGTCTCACACACTTTAATGCCCTTTGAATGGAACATATACACTCCCTTCGAACTGGCGGAATATCCTGTGATGTCCACTTTGCAGGGCACTTATGGTCAAATAGAACAAACGTCTAACTTGATAAGAGATACATACAAAATGTGCAGAGCGGGGGGGCACGAGGACTGGAATTGAAACACTTATTTAGAGTAAAACTCATCTACCTGATACATCAGTCCTTTCGTTATGAAGCCCCTAAGTAGACATGGTGATGAAATAAACATGAGATGTGAGGAAGAATTGTTCTTTTTTTTTTGTGCAAAGTTTTTAACACAAAGTTTCTCGGGGCAATGCAAAACATTTGCGAGCAAATGAACTAACTTTTTCCTCCCAACTCGTGTCCCATGTTCCCTTAGGGGCTATATATTTGGTCTTATTAGTGATATGTTTAATTAAGTAATTTCAAATATAAAAAAATACCAATGTGTCCATTAATCATGAAAAGTATCATCATGGAAAGATAATAGAAATTAATTGGTCAAAAGGTTTGGGTACCGGTAAATGTTTTTATATATTCATAGTACAATAAACATGCAACCTCATTAACCTGTTTGTTTTCGGTTTGTAAGAAAGCCCAGGTGCGCCTTAAGCTTCAAGTCGTCCCATCCCTGCAGAGACTGATGATCTATCGCTGGACTCAACAAGCTTTAGCTACCCCTGCAGATCATCCACTCCTGCCTTTGTTTTGGCAGAAATTTTTCCAACTTTACCTCCGTCAGCCTGGACCAGAGTTTGGGTACGTTAAACATGGAAACATTCTGTCTTTATTTGGCTTGTTGTTGTGATTTTTAGTACCTGGCTTCTTAAAATGAAGACTTCCAAACGTTTTAGATATATTATCATGCTATTTCATTTCACTAAAGTGCAGTTGTTACTTAATGCATGTCGGATTCAAAGTACATGTTGTACGTGCTATATTCAAGTGAAGATGTTCACCCTGTTCCTCTTCCCTTTTTTTTTTTATCCTACCCCTCATTTCCCTTTTTGTACTCGTTTCTTCTTGATGATTTCACCAGATTTTACTCTTAAGCTTTATGTAGCAGTACTAATGACTCACAAGGCTGATTGTTCCAGCTCTTTGCCTTACAAAACGTCTATGTTCTGTTGTCTGTTATGTGTTGAACATAATGTCAGATGCATTTCATATCCTGTTTGTCAGTATATTATTATTTTGTACCTGCACAATATCAGTTTTAATTCTGATTCTAAAATAATTGAACTCTACAATCCCTTTCTTTTAAAATAACGAAAGAATTCCAGCACACATCAATATTTTATGTCTGTTATATTTCTTTTATTTTTTGGATAATGCTCTGTTTCAGGGTCCTGATGACCCACTCGAGGTTTATTTTGCAGTAATGAATGTATATTTTGACTTAGAGTAATGTATAATATTTGTAAGTTGTGTTACAGTGGTTTGTTTGATTATGGGTATTTCTGAACCCTTGCCTCTGATTTTTATTATTTCTTTATTTTTTGACACCATCAGGCTGGAGGTGAAAGGTTGTATTGGGAGGCGTTACTTCCATGGTGCGGCCCATCTCTCCTTGTTAAAAAGTCTCAGACAGCGGCTGGTTGAAGTGTCTGACTTCCACCATGCTGCTAGCAAGGCTTTGAAAGTGCCATGCTCAAGCAGTGAATCCAGTGATGGTCTGCTCACCCCAGAGACGCCCATCACCCAGTACATGACCTCTCCTGAGCTGCACACTGAACTTGTGCGGTAATGTCCAGAGTTTTGTTCTCTCAACATCCATTATTCTATTTACTGTTGAGTACTATTGAGTGTTAAGTGACTACAGCATCTGAAAGAAACATTCTTGATACTGTTTCCAAGATGTGTTCTTCATGTGTATTACTCTCAAGTTAAACACAAACTAAAGTGTGACCATTTTAAGTTACATTTAATTTGTGAATTGAAGCCTTATCATTCAACCATATGTTATGACATGTTAGAACAGAAAATACATTTTTAAATGTCAAACTCTTATTATTCAGGCTCTTCACTGTGTTTGCTTTGTGGCTGGATGATGAAAACCTTCAGAAGCAGGAAATTTACTTGCCCTCTTTGCCAAAGGAGTATGACACCCATCGCCTAGCCAAAATCATGCAGCGCCAGCAGGTGAGGGTTTGCTTGAGTCCAGCAGAGTGCATTCTTTCATTTTTATCTTTAAGAGGTCTGAGCCATCAAAAGGATTTAGTAGATGGTTTTGAAGAAAAGTAAGAGCCTGGTGTTTTCCTGTGTTCTAAAACAATTTAAATATGAAATGTCAAGCTGTCAATTTAACAAATCTATACGTTAAAAAGTTTGGGGTTGGTACGATTTTTTTAAATGTTTTTGAAAGTAATTTCATATCCTCACCAAGGCTGCATTTGATCAAGAATATAGTAAAAACGGTAATATTGTGAAGTGTTATTGCAATTAAAAAAAATTGTACATTTTAATAATTCAATGTAGTTTATTCCTGTGATGGCAAAGCTTAATTTTTTTCAACCATTACTTCAGTGTTCAGTGTCACATGATCCTTCATTCAAATATGAATTATTCTAATATACTGATTTGTTGCTCAACAAACATTTCTTATTATTATCAGGGTTACAAACAGTTGCTTAATATTTTTGTGGAAACCGTGATACATTTATTCCAGATTCTTTAATGAACAAAGTTCAAAATAATTTTGAAATAGAAATGCAACAATGAAGATGTCTTTATTTTCACTTTTAACCAATTTAATGCATTCGTATTAAATAGAAGTATTAATTTCTTTTTAAAAAAAATGACTGACCTCAAACTTTTTAACTTACAGACCTCAAACGTTGGACTTTTAAACAGTAGTATTATGGTTTAAACATATATTTTACACATACTTTCTCTGGACATTTGGAAAATATTCTGCCACATCTGATATAAGAGCTTAATCAGATATAAGAGCTAGAAGAGTTGCACTTGCATTTGCACGTCATTTGCATTAAACACTTAGTAATGTATGGAAAATGCCTGTAAATATTTTTTGATAAATGTCACATTTATAGATGAGCCTTTTTTGACATTTTTATTTTCTGTTCAGATGCATATTTTCAGGTGATACTGAAGGTATTTTTGACACAATACATTATGAAATACGAATTGATGCCAGGTCTGTGTGTCACTTCATCTTTAGGAGGTGTGGATGGAGCATGTGGACATTGAGCGAGTCCAGCATGAGCTGCAGGAAGTGCTCAGTCTGTGGTCAAAGGTCAAGAATGAACCCGCACTCTCCCAGAACACCAACTTCTCCATCTTCACTGACTTCATCAATCCTCTGGCTGGTACTGAACCCACTTTCCACTGATAATCATACTCTGATGTCTGGATTCTCTTATTTGAATCAGTCAAAATATGAAATAGTGATTCTCTTTAGGAATGTTACAGTTGTTTGCTTCAGGCACATTTAATTAAAACTCGCATGACTATGATATAGCCAGAGACTGCATTTATGTCAAATTTAAAAAAAGACCCTTTTCAGCAAGTTCAAGTTACAGTTTTGTATAATAAAAAAATGTTAATGTATTTTTGGCTGTTGGACATTTAGAGCGTAGTGATTGTCACAGATTCATTGTACAGCAGATTTGACTTTTTGCACAAAATAATATATTCCTCGTGTATTTATTTACAGCAAGGGAGCGTATTCTCACTCATCTGAGAAAGCATGATGCTGCCCAGGGGGCGCTGTTGCTCGTGCCTGTGAAAGCTCCAGTGCCTGACATTCTCACTGAGAGGTTGGCTGATGAGAAAATCTCCACTGCCTTAATTCAGGAAGACCTTGCTAAGCTCCAGCATCAAGCCAAGTAAGACTCAATACATGAGCACTTACTCTCTCTCTCTTTGAAGCATGTATTGATTGATAAACTGCTGTCAATACTCACTTATAGTCCGTAAGTGCATGTTAAGTAAGTCTCCAGTGCTGTGAAAAATAACTGGTGCCTCTCAAATTACTCAATGATACGCTGTAGTGCTGTATTTGCTTCTCCGTATGTGCTAAATGGTGTTTTAAATCACGACTGTGTCCTCTTCTCAGGTTGGCAACGGTCCGGGAAACACAGCAGGTCGTTCTAGACAATGAACTGTTGGAGGTGTTGCCGCAGCTCTACGTCAACCGAGAAGACCAGCTCTCAATGCAGTTAGAGTGCCGTGGCAAAGGTGGACAGCCCTGCCAGGGTCCCGCACATATCACTGTTAAGGTGAATATCTGCCATTTCTGTCCTTCTGCTCTGTGCTATTTCTAATGGTGTACTTTGTGCTTCTTGGTTAAAAAGTTGTACACACATTTTTACAATTTTTAAAATCATGTACACTCACATGAAAGTTGTTTTTCTGTACATGGAGTGGGTCGCCTAATGGGTGCAGAATGTTGTGATCACATGACCTGCTGAATACTATTCACTTTATCATAGTAATCTCCCATTATTAGACACTTGCGCAAGACATTAATCATGGCTGACTGCAATTAGCACATTTCTGCAATGGTATTGGTAACTGAGAGATTTTTTTGTATAATAATAGTAATGTGGGTTACTAGGTGTCAGCGTCCAAGATGACTTATTATTTAAGCTAAAATAATAATAATAAAATATTATCTGAAAAGTTTCAACTTAAAAAAACTGTAAAAATGTTACATTTTGCCTGGGTAACTATAAAGTAATTTAACTTGAATTACTAATATGTCTAAGCCCTTTTGCCTAAAGACGACGTAAGATTTTACTTGGGGAAATGTTTTTTTTAATTTTTTTATTTTTATCACAAGTTAATCTTGTATAATTTTAACTGCTGTATTTTTGTTTGCTTTTTATTTTGTTTGTATTATTCCAACTTTTGCCATGAAGACAGCCTTAGATGCTGACATGGCAATAAAAATAAATTACTACTACTATGTCAGACCCATTGAACCGTGATGATTGAATCAAATTTAATTCCCCTATTTTTCTCCCTAACTGACTTCCTGTCTTCTCTGCATTAATATTATAAACTATTCTGGCAACCCCTCAGAAAATCCTACATTTTCATGAGCTCTCTCTCTCTCCCTGATTGTGTGCTGCAGTACTCAAGAATGCACAAACTGGATCCAGTGCAGAATCAGATACAGTGCCTGAAGAGTGATATTAAACAGCTACAGGCTGATGGAATCAAAGCTCCACCTCAATGTCTGGCTGAGGCGGCCGTGCACACAGAAAACTTCATCACGTCAGTACCTGCTCAAATCAGTTTCTACGCATTCTATATTTGTGCCACTAAATGTGAACATCATGTTTTCTTGTTTAGGGCCTTGGTTAATGCTTACAAGCTAAATCCTTCCCCTGGCATCCTGAAGGTGGGGTGGGGTGGCGGCGGTCTACTTGTTGGGGTTTTTTGTTCTAGGTCACGAGGTAGTGTCCTTTGTGTGTGAGGACACCCAGAGACATCCACCCACTCGCCAATTCTTCACGTCATGTATAGAGATCCTTTGGTCTGTATTGTTTTGATAAGTTTAACGCGTTGATAACATGGTAGGTGTAAACACCAGGAAGTTAACTATTATTTCCGTATTCATTAAGGTGGCAAAAACCTAAACAAAATGGGGTTGGTCGTTGGGGGGGGGGGAGTAAGCTAAAATGGTCCGTGCACGAGAGGCAAGGAAGATGGTGGGAGGGGGGAGGAGGTGACATACAGATGTAGGGATCAGTGGTGAAAAATAATAAAGCACACAAACCTCCCCATGCAAAGTCTTGTGAGAAGGTGGGTGTGTGGCGGGCGGGTAGCTTTGTTGATAGGGTCTCAGTATAGGATAATATAGGTAGACGTTTTGGTTGTGTGCAAGGGTTGTCTGTCGTTTTTATATTTACAGCTGTCATGTCTTAACTGTTAGGAATATATAAAGCGTGTCTTTGGCTGTAGGTCTTCATCCGGGATGTCCGATCAGAATGTAAACAAATGCTGAAGACCATCCTGCTCAATAGACACCTCTGTAACCTTCTCTCACCCTACTTCACTCCGAACGCCTCTCCCGCAGAGCTGGTCTCTCTGTACGAGGAAGTGGTCAACACCCTCCACATAGACAGTGGCGATGTCATATTCATGCTCCTCACAAAAGTAATTCTCCTTTATTGAATAATGCTGTAAATGTTCATCATACAGGTTGCAATTGAAAGCATTATGGGTTAAAAGAATTTGCCAAATCCAAATTCTTCTAGAGGTGTGGAGAAGATTTCACTGTTTTGTTCATAATTATGTGATGCAGTGCTGTCATATTCTTTATCACAATTTTATTAGCATATTCCCATATCGAAACCCTCAGAGTAGTTTATAAAATGATTTTTGTGCAGAAATGGCGGGAACATAAAAACAATAAAATCTCATTTAAATTTACGGGGCAATCAGCACTCTTCAACCACCTCACGTTGGATCCTTCCCATTGCCCTCTGAGACTCTGATTGCTCTACATCTTGCTTTTGAATGTGTAGCTCATGTTTGCAGCTTTTTTTGTGTGAACAATTTGAATTTTGGATAATCTGTCTCTTTTTTTTAGTGTTTGACTTTAGCTGCATTTTGGGTCTTGTGGGGCGTTGACACGCGCTCAGTGTCTCTGAGCGTTTACTGCGTCTTTCGTGAGGGGTGGTGGCGAATTTAGATTTGGTCCATCATGCTCTGTGCACCTTTTTTGACTGGGAACGCTTGAGGGTCCATAAGTGTCCTGCGAGTTGTGAGTTGTGTGGGGGGTCGTGTGGGCAAAGGATCGCAAAGAAACCCTCATTCCTCACCGTAGGATAATGGTTAATTTACTTTTAATTGGGGTAGGGCTTTGGCTCATAAGGGTGTGTGGGGGTCACAAGTGGTGCAGCTGTTGGGGTGGTTGTTTGATCGTGAAGGTAGTTGGCACAATTGTCTGCTTTGTGGTTTGGGGGGTTGATATGCTTTTTGGTTGGTATTCGCCTCATGCTGTTCGTTGTTGTGTGTGTGTTGGTTGGCTTTTCCTGGTGGTTGTTGTTCTTGTCAATGTGGTCTGCGTGTGTCTGTGTGTGTTTTTATGTGTTGTTGTTTTTTTTAATAATGTGGTTGTAAGTCTAATCAGTCCTTTGTGGTAATCTGCGTGGGGGTGGTTGTTTATCGAGGGAGGGCAAAGAAGTGGGAGGGCCACACGAAGGGTGGATATGAGGATGGTAGTAGTTCAGAGAATGAAAGGGGGGGAAAAAAATAGAAAATATGTGATGTAGGTGGGTTTGATTGATTAAAAACCCTTAAGTTTAAAGGACAGGGAGGGTTGTGAGGGGAGGCAAAGAAACAGGAAGAAAGGGGGAGAGAGAGAAGGGGGAAGAATGTGGAGAGAAGAGGGAAAGGAGAGGGAAAAAAAAGGGAAGAAAAAAGAAAGAAAAGTTTGCAAGGTAGAGAATAGTAGAAAGAAAAAGTAGAAAAGCACCATAAGAAAAAGGGGTGAGTAAGAGGAAGGGAGACAAAAAAAAAAAAAAAAAAAAAAAAAAAAAAAAGAAAACAACCAAACGACCAAAAAGAAGGAAGGAGAAAAAGGGGAGAAGGAGAAGAAAAAAAGCAGAAGAAGGGGGGGAGAAAGGATAAACAAAGCATGTTTTGAAACCACACAAAGACCAAAGGGGATCTCTTGCTGCCTGAACTCCATACCGTCGAATCGACTTAAGCTGTGGTTGCGACGCGCAAAAATGGGGCCGTACAGGAGGATCAGATGGTTTGGAAGAAGGAGATCCTCACGAGCAGGATCTGGAACTAACAAGTGCAAAGCAAAGACGCAGTCGGTCCAGACGGTCAAGTACTGAATCGTGACTCTGTTTTATCCAGAAATATAATAGGGGGCAGACAACGAAACTGAAAGGTAAGTGAATGGTGCTGACACTAAGGAATAAAATGTAATAGTGGCCAGAAAAAAATGTATCACTAAGTTTTTCCTCCCTATCACTTTTACTATCAAACTATATGGTATCTGTGTACGAAATGTTCTAGGACCTAAATAAGAATCAGGGTTGTTTTAAATTGCAATAGTATTTTACAATATTACTGTTTTACTGTATTTTTGATCAAATAAATTGCTTTGGTGAGCATAAGAGACTTCTTACAGACTCCAAACTTTTATATCTGTATAGCAACTATTTGTATAATTAAATTAATGTAAAATTCTCTTTAATGTAGCGGCGGAAATAAAGATAGCCTGAACATAAAAAGCAAACATGGGCCAAATCTGTTTTGAGGCCGTGGGATGTGCGTGGTTCGTTGACCACTAGGCACAAAACACTAGTAGCTTTGTGTAATAAAATAAATGGTGGAGTTAACTAATACAACACTATGGGGTCAGAAGATGTTGTACAACTCTTGTAAAAAGTGAAATCAACGCGAGGTATCACCTCGACGATGGAACTCCGCGAAGTCTATGATTATCAGATGCCAACCAAGCCGGCGGTGCAAAAGGGTGGGAGACAGGTGTGTGATGATCAGGGGAACCGGGTTGATGGGTGCACCTTGATATGTACACACTCACTGGTAAATTACGTAAAATGCTGACATGGATCACCCCAAAACATCCTTGGCGAACAGGACAATGCACAAATGTTGTGATTCATTCAACCGTTTTCTGCTCAATCATTTTTTTCATCCGTTGAAATACATGTTCAGGTCAAAATCCGTAATGTTTTTGGTGCAGATCGCTTGTTGCCAGGACAAAGAGGAGCTCTGTGGTTTCATCTCATGCATTACTGTGAGACCTGCACCTCTCCCAAGATGCCAGAGTACCTGCTGTACACGTACCACACTGAGTACAGCCGTTTGTCATGGAAGGACCTGCATCCAGATCAGACACTAATGAACCAGTTTTTCAATGTGAGAGACTTACAGAACTCTTAGATCGCATATATTACTTGTATTTGGTTGAGGATCTCTATAGTGTTTCAAAACCATCTAGACCTATGTACACCACCATTCAGGCATTTGAGGTTGGTAAAATAAATTTGTATTTTATTTTATTTTAAAATGCTATTTATTCGTTTGATGGCAAAGCTGAATTTTCGGGCAGCCATTACTTTAGTCTTCAGTGTCACATGATCCTTCAAAAATCATTCTAATATGCAGATTTGGTGCTCAAGAAACAGAGATATCTTATTATTATCAACGTTGAAAACAGTTTTACTGCTTTAATATTTTTTGTGAAAATAGTGATATATTTTTTTTAGCATTTTTTGTAATATAAATTTTTGTAACATGTCTTTAAAAAAAAAAAAAAAAAAACCATCTTACCAACACCAGACTTTTGAATGGTAGTGTACATACATTTAGTCACTTCCAATGTAGTCTGACAAATAATTTGGTGACGAAGATAATGGGTTTTAATTCTAAGATTTAAACAGTCTTTCTTGTACTAACTATAAGAAAATACTGATACTTTAATTGATGGTTGTCAGTAAATTAATTGAATTTCATGCTGTTCAGGTGGAGAGGGGAAGCCCAAAGAGTTGTTTCCTGTTTATGGGAGAGCTGCTGTGTGAGGTGAACTGGGTCAGTGTACTGAGTGACTCTCTCAGCCCCCAGCTGAGCCCCTCAGCTCAGACGATGGTGGTCTCTGTCCTCTATCTGATGGTGTTTCTGGCCAAAGAGGATCTCAGCAAACCTGTGAGTGGTCATCTGTTTACCTTAACCATCTTCAAGGGTGCCTATTAAAGGTTAATCTACCATGATTTACTTCTGCAGGAATCTTCTGTCCTCAGTCTCCTGGACCAATCAGCTTCTCTGCCTTGGCACCTAGTAGATTTTCCTTCTTATCAAAATGTTACACGCTACGTCAGCACACATTACCCAGCATCCCTTGTTCTCAGTCATGATACTTCTTCACAACATGTCATCGGATTGCTCAGAATGGCTGCTGGATTTGGGCCGACCACACAAATGTTACATCACAAGGTTAGATTGTCAAGTAATCTGCAAATTAACAAACTACATTTTTACAGCATCATGATTTATATCTGTTCTGTGTTTTGTGACTGTTAGGACATGACTTTAAAGTGCCAAGCCTTCCTTCACCTAACGGTGCAGTTTCTGACCTCTCTGGATCAAAATGGGAACATCAGTCTGGCATCTCTGGAGACAGAAATGGAGAAATTACTGGAGTACATTGTCATTTTCAACCCTCCTGGTGAGGAGAATATTTCATTTCTCTCACATTCATTTTCTTGTCATGTCCCTCAGCAGGCCCTTCAAGAATATTACATAAGCATCATTTGTAGTTCTGTGTATCACTGGATTTTATAAGAATGAAAGCACTTATGTTCACACTGCACACTGTTCCGGTTTGTTTTTTAGAACAAATATTTCGGATTGACGATTTGTATTGTCATTTAGAATGTGACAAAATCATAGCAGTTAGTACCCAGTAGACTGGTTGCAATAGTAATGACAAAGGCATCAGCACAATGCCAAGAGTGGGGAAAGAAAACAAAATGAGTGAGGATACAGATTCAAACACCATGGCACATTAATGTATGATGGTACATATGCATCTATTCCCAAAAACATTTAAAATACCATATACTGAGCTGGTGGATGTTAGATACCTTGTGCTCCTCCACCTTCCGTTTGAGGATGCCCATGCTTAGCCAATCCATCACCTTTACCCTCAGCTTCTTTAGCAAGGCAGTGGTCATCTTGGAGGTGTGTTTGGGGTCGTTATCATGTTTGAATACTGCCCTGCGGCCCAGTCTCCGAAGGGAGGGGATCATGCTCTGCTTCAATATGTCACAGTACATGTTGGCATTCATGGTTCCCTCAATGAACTGTAGCTCCCCCAGTGCCGGCAGCACTCATGCAGCCCCAGACCTTGAAACTCCCACCACCATGCTTGACTGTAGGCAAGACACACTTGTCTTTGTACTCCTCACCTGGTTGCCGCCACACAAGTTTGACACCATCTGAACCAAATAAGTTTTATCTTGGTCTCATCAGACCACAGGACATGGTTCCAGTAATCCATGTCCTTAGTCTGCTTGTCTTCAGCAAACTGTTTGCGGGCTTTCTTGTGCATCATCTTTATAAGAGGCTTCCTTCTGGGACGACAGCCATGCAGACCAATTTGATGCAGTGTGCGGCGTATGGTCTGAGCACTGACAGGCTGACCCCCCACCCCTTCAACCTCTGCACTAATGCTGGCAGCACTCATACGGCTATTTCCCAAACACAACCTCTGGATATGACGTTGAGCGCGTGCACTCAACTTCTTTGTTCGACCATGGCGAGGCCTGTTCTGAGTGGAACCTGTGCTGTTAAACCGCTGTATGGTCTTGGCCACCGTGCTGCAGCTCAGTTTCAGTGTCTTGGCAATCTTCTTATAGCTTACACCATCTTTATGTAGAGCAACAATTCTTTTTTTTCAGATCCTCAGAGAGTTCTTTGCCATGAGGTGCCATGTTGAACTTCCAGTGACCAGTATGAGAGGGGGGGTAGGTGGAGATCGATACTCGCGAGGCGAATTTACACCCCTGACTGAGGGGCCCATTCCCGGGGCTGAGACCTTGTCAATAATGAGTCCCATGAACACCGGGGAGAGAAACTGCTAATTGGGCCCAATTTGGATTTTTTTCACTTAGGGGTGTACTCACTTTCGTGGCAAGCGTTTTAGACATTAATGGCTGTGTGTTGAGTTTTTTTTAAGGGGACAGCAAATTTACACTGTTATACAAGCTGTACACTCACTACTTTACATTGTAGCAAAGTGTCATTTCTTCAGTGTTGTCACATGAAAAGATATAAAATATTTACAAAATGTGAGGGGTGTACTCACTTCTGTGAGATACTGTAAATGTGCATAGCGCAGATCCGTAATTTTTTCTGAATTAGATGCAGGAGCAGATGAGGAACGTGTCTATTTACTATCCATTCTCCAATCTGTTTTTAAACCAAATACAAATGTAGTTTCTAATTATATTTATTTATTCATTCATGCATGCATTCATTCATTCAAGATTTTTAATGTTTTTGAAAGAGGCCTAATATTGTGTAATGTTACTACAATTTAAAATAACTGTTTTCAATTTTAATATATAATTAATTTTTTTTATTTATTCCTGTGATGGTAAAGCTGAATTTTCAGCAGCCATTACTCCAGACTTTAGGGTTAAATGATCCTTCAGAAATTATACTAATATTGTGACCAGCAGAACAGCAATCATTTGAAATAGAAATTTTTTGTAACATTATAAATGTCACTTTTGATTTAATGCATCCATGTTACCAACCCTAAACTTTTGAGTGGTAATACATTATTAACTGCTAGTTACTAGCCATTTAACTACTACTGTTGTTTCAGTTAAGTATTTATTTACAGAAAAGTTTAACACATCAGTGTCTAATCAGCATCTTAACGCAACAAACAGGCAGTAACAATATCTCTCTTTATGTTGAATGAACTGACCTTAATGTTTCTCATCCTCACGTTCAGAGACAGACCTCCAGCAGCGGCACATGGCCACATGCAGTCTGTTTGCTGAGATGCTGACTCTGCTGAATGAAGCTGGCATATCTACAGCAGAGGGACTCGGGACTAAACTCCACTCCTGGGTGGAAAAGCGAGCTCGGGGGGCTTTGGTTCTCCCCCTACTAACCGCTGCGTGCAGATGCCTGGCCTCGGTGCGTCATATGACACGCACCACTGAGGCCTGTATTCTCTCCTACTTCACTGATGGTAATAATAGCTCATACTTGTTCTGGGCTTAGTCACAGATTTTAAACCGTCTGTCTGTGTAAGCCTTTCGGAATTATTCCTCTCCCTAATCACATTGTTAGGATCATAAAAGCAAACATCTGGGCTGAATCAAAACATTTGCATGGAACCATTATAGAGTACAATAAGTTTTAGCATCTTATAAATATTAAGTCTTAAATATCCACAACTTCTTGCAATATCTTGTTTGTTTTTTCAGGGGGATGTGCTGATCAATACTCTGGTTGGGGGCCCATCCTGGTCTCTCTTCAGGTTCCTGAACTGACTGTTGAGGACTTCATTCAGGAAAGCCTGAACCTGGGCAGTTATCTCACGCTGTACGTCTACATCCTCCAGAGGCTGAACCTGGAGCAAACCCTCCTGAATGAGAAGAAGACCTTAGTGCTGCTCAACACATGGATCAGTCAGGTCTTTCCTAGGTAGTATACACTTTATCACATATAGTGTGCTCTTTCATATGTTGAAGGACACACACAGAAACCCTGACTGGAAGTAGTATAGGATTGCAGAGTTAATAAAGAATTCCCCTTTTACTTTTAGTGCTTATTGTGTGAGTGTGTCGTCTGTTCCTGCAGTGGTCCAGCTGATGAGGCAAAGCTGTTTTTATGGTGGCATAAATTCTTGGAGCTTGTGCAGATCCAGGTGGATCAAGAGGACACCTGTGCACTTGATACTCTGATTCTCGCCTTAATGGCGTTCCAGAACCGTCTAGCCCAGCTCGGTGAGGAAAGACTGAACTCAGGCATCTTGGGAGCCATTGGCCTCGGGAGGAAATCCCCACTTTCTAGCAGGCGAGAGATGATTGAGAGTTGTTGAAAAAACTACTGAAATTACCGTTTTGGTTTGCTGTCCAGATCGGAAGTAAATTGTGTGAATTGCATGCCTCACATTTTCTGTTCTTCCTGTGTTTCAGTTTTCGGGTTGTGGCGCGCAGCATGTCAACATTTTTGCTGGTCCAGGTGCCCTCAGAGAATCAGCTGCGTCTTCATCCAGGCACAGAGCTGCAGCTCCCAGCTAAAGCCCAACAGGTCAGATTTTCCAGGGAATGGGATAAATGTATAGCATCATCAACAGACAAGATGTAAATATTTTCTATATTTTAGGTGAAGTTTAGGAATTTTTCTATTTTGAATTTGAAAAACTTAATTGAAATTTTGAAAAAAAAAAATGTAACATCATATTCCAGATTTGCTACTGTGGCTTTCAGATGGTTATATGGGGATATATTTGAGATATTTGATGATAATTTGTTATAGCACAAACAAATTCCCTATAAATTGTGCTGTACTTTGAATGACTGCTCTCTTTTTTCAGGCCTTATCTGTATTGGAGCAAATGCCAAGTAATAAGCAGTATTCAGAGCTGCATGTGTCTGTGAATCAGGCCATTCAGTTCATCAAGTACCCAAGTCACTGCCTGTGTGACAGCAACCGTCTTCTGACCCTGCTAGTCAATGCACTCTACACTGACCTTCATTACCTAGACATCATCCGTTAGCTATAACCTCAAAACAAGAGTCGACTCTGGCTGTCAAGCTCTGCAAAACCCACCAAAAACTCCTGGAGAACAGGTCTAACTCCAGATGAGATGAAGGTATTTTCTGGAAAAGGACCCATTAGAATCATGGGTTTAGACCCTGAGGCAGTGGTCATTTTTAAAACTGTGCATAAAGTTATAAAAACGTCTGGTTAAACTAGTTTTCTTTCTTTCTCACATTAATATCACACTTGAACCTTCTTTTTTTCTTAAAAAATGTCATCCTTTATGTATCCAAATCTTCAGTGTTTCAGACCAGAAATAACACACAAACATGTCCACACAGTTCATGCTCTCATTATAATATATTCACTTACGCAATTTATTTTAGAGTGGTGAGGATTTTATGATATGAGAATGTTTTAGACCTCCCATGTTGGGGGAGTTTTGGGGATATTTGATGATAATCCACTGAATCACAGTCAAGAGTAAATATACCTCATAGCATGATTTTGATTGATTTGTACAACAAATATTCTGGTGAATTTACAAAATATTATATTTCATTTCAGTACATTCTTTATGAGCTCATGCAAATAAATCAATAATGGCTGGACATCTACATTTCAACGTGAAGAAGTGAATTTTTTAGAGACTAATATCTTTCTCACTGCATTTATTATTTGAACGGAGGTGTTGCCAACAATGTCCAAACAAGATGAACTGCTCCAGCATGTGATCTGAATAAAATAAAATAAAATAAAATTAACATTATGTGCATATTGTCAATGACACTGTCATGCTATTGAAAAAACACTTATAAAAACAAGCACAACACTGAACTATTGAAATAACCTGGACATTTGTATAAATGTACAGGGGAAAGAAGTCTAATGTTGAATAGAACATGAATTGCCTTAAGTTGTTTTCAATGTAATATTTTTCCTCTTGTGCTGTAATTGCTCTTTTGTCATCCATTACAAAATACAGTGTCAAATTATATGGTGTGTGTACATGGAAATGTAAATGATAATCAAAGTCAATAATACGTAAAATCAAAGGAAAAGTGTGTGTGAGATTTCCTCGTGTGAAAAAGTTTCTTAATTTAATTCCCTTCCTTTAAATTAAGATTTTGAAGAAGCATTTTTAAATAATCATAGCATTGACCTAAAAACATTTGTCATAAACCTTTTTGTTTCCCCCAAAACTCCTATAAGTCCTATAAGTAAAGGCCATGTTAATGTGACAAAATAGTATCGCTTCTTAGGCTGTGACAAGTGCAAGACAGAATTCATATCACAGGATATGGCGGTTGCCATGGCGATCTCATCCACTTTAATAGATGGTACAGAGGGAGTGTTATCAGGCTACCCAGACAGCAGATGGGAGACTGAGATGTGGCATGCCAGTGTCCTTTCTTATGTTTAGCTGTTCATACATTCTGTCACATCTGAGCCTGAACGCCACGCTGGAGTATCTGAGAATAGTAGCATGTATGCACATATTAAAGAAGTAAACAGAAGAGAATAAAAAATGCATATGCTGTGAGTTCTGCATCAACTCCATATGGGTTGGCACTAGTGTTAAAGGGGTCATATGATGCGATTTCAAGTTTTCCTTTCTCTTTGGAGTGTTTTGGAGCAAGCTCTTGGTGCATAAAGAAGATAAATTTGCAAAGACTAAAGTCTCAAAACCAAAAGAGATATTCTTTATAAAAGTTTAAGAACTCTGCCACGCCCCCCTAAAATGGCTTGTTCTAACACGCCCCCACATATCTACTTCACTATGTGGAAAGATTTGCATAATGTCGCCCAAATGTTCACGCAAAGAAAGAAGGCGTGGTTTCAGTAACCGCAGTTAGTTGAAGCAGCCATGTCAGGGAGACACAGTGTGTTTCTAGACGAAAGCTAAAGCACTTTATTTGGCCTTCCGAAAGTAGATGCATTTAGGAATCTTTAAGATCATTTACAACAGAACAGCAATGCATTTTATGGACGACCGTTTCGTGAAGCTAGGAGAGGAGGTTATTCTGACTTTGCTATGACAATCTGGTGCTTCTGAATCAGCTACTGTTTTGTTATTAAAGTATTTGCTATTGACTGTTCAAATGCGATTTGCGCATCGTGGTGTGTGTGTGTGTGTGTGTGTGCATGTTTTTGTGACAAATAAGGACATAAATTTGTATAATGACAAAGGTATGACAGGTATTACAAGGAGAACGTGACTTTTCAGGACATTACCCCATGTCCCCACTTTTCAAAACGCTTATCACACAGAATGGAGTGTATTGAAAATTTGAAATAGCACAAAGTTTCCTGTGAGGGGTAGGGTTGGTGTAGGGCAATAGATTATACAGTCTGTACAGTATAAAAACCATTATGCCTATGGAGTCCCCACTTTCACAAACACACTGTGTGTGTGTGTGTGTGTCCTCCGGTGTGTGTTTGTGTGTGAGAGAGAGAGAGACAACGTCACATCAAAGTGGAGTCAGCCGTCTTAACCATGGCTTGTGTACTGCAAACACATATTCATCACTGTGTCTGTCACTTGACTCTGTTCCCCTTTCGGGCTCTGTCTTTACATTTATTTTGAAAGCTGCAGCGATTATGGTAAGGGGCGTTACATTTCCGCGAGTGCTTGCTGTGTTCGCCCAATCACAATGCACTGGGTCAGCTGGCCATTCAGAGCAAACTGCGCTTGTCGGAAGGAAGGACTTTGCAGAAAATGAAGCGTTTGAGAGAGGCGAGACATAGAGGACTTATAATGTACAGTATTTGAAAAATAATGTGTTTTTTGAACATTAAAGCATGTCAACATATTCATATTCAACATATTCATACAAAATAATGATCTTTAAAAAAGCATCATATGACCCCTTTAACATGTAAGATCTGAAGTTTTTAAGTTGCTATAACCAAGATGTTTTCGTCCCTCAAAACATGTGGATACAATGGATAGCAGCTATGGTGATCTGACCTTGTGCCGTCAACTTGTGAACTTGTATCTAATGCCAGTGCCAGCTGTAAATTACTGACTCTTCCACCACAGATCTAATACCACATTCATTACATTCCACTTTATTTATTTATTTTTCCCAGTCCTTTAGCTGTGCCGCCTTATATCAAAACAGCTAAGTTTTTTGTGAATGATAAATGACGTTTTCTAGGTCTAGTAAGGGCAGCGCCTCAGGTCAACTACAATGCAACCTAGTAAGGGCTCACGCAAAAACATATTTGTTCAAACTGAATTAATAAATATTTGCATTTTACACTACCATTCAAATGTTTGGGTAATTTCATTTCAAATTTAGTTATTTTTTTTCATAACCAAGGGGTGCAGTTTATTTGGATAAAAAAAATACGAAAAACTGTAACATGAAGTTGTGAAGGGAGGTTATTAACAATTTAAAATAACTTGTTACTATTTGTTATCGGTAATTGCAAAATTGTGCATGTATTCCTGTGTGGTGCGAACCTGAATATTCAGCAGCAGGGTTAACATCAGCAGGGAAGGACTCTCAAGTCTTTGTGGTACATAATTCTTCAAAAAATCAATTCTAATATGCTGATTTGCTGCTCAAGAATCATAACCACAATTACATTTTAAAATGTACAGCATAGGGTAAACTCGGATTAAGGTACATGTTTTTGCGAAAGAAAGGCTCTCAGATTATGAACGGGTCTAAGATAAAAAGCTAATTTCACAAACTTTGGACCAACTGCTATAATAATGTTGATCGTGTCCTCCATTGAATAATTTAAAGTTAAACAAGAACATCAGAACAATATGAAACATTAGTTTTTTTCCTTCTTCCTCTGCTGTTCGAGATGCTATTCTTCCTTGTTTAGGAGAAGCAAGGCGAGCAATTCCAGCAAGGCTCATTGGTCACATTTACACGACGCTGACTCATAATCTTGTAAGTAGTTGTGAAGTAAGAAAGTCAATACACAACGCAGTCAGCACTAACACAGATATCTATTAGAGAGGACTAAGTGGCAGCTGTCTGAGGGGTGGGGGGGGTACAAGCGGCCGAGCCCCCCTGAAGCTGGGGTTAAAAGTTGACCTGAATGGATACGTGTCTAATCCAAAAGTCGTGTGGAATATACTCTTTGCTGGTATGTGTTGGCCACAGCGCATAGCGAACTGTTGTAGTGTCTGGTCTGTCAGTTCCTGGTTGAGATGGGGGTGTGTAACTGGCGTCCGGTCCCGGTGCGGGCGGTTTGTTTGGGTGGCTTCGATCATCGTTGTATTCTTTCCGGATCAAGCCTGTGGCATTGAAAAGATGTCCTGCACGTTGGATGGGCAGAGTTTGACCTCCTGTATAAACATTCATTAGCCTTCTGTTGTTTTAAGTAGGACATTTTAGCTGTTTAGTTATGGTAACCTCATAGGACTTGTTTCCTGGTAGGAAGTAGACTGCTCGCGTATGGTATGAATGCTAATCGGCTGCCTGAACTGGCGGAGGTGGGGGCTGCTTTCTGTGCATGCAGCGTTACACGGAGTAGTCCTTCGTGCGAATAGGGGGAAGGGACACAATTAAATGTGAGAGCTACATAAGATTAACATAAAGAAAACCAGGTGGTAGGTGTAGTGAGGGGTGGATCCTGTTAATATATCACCACATATTTGCCCACTTTCAAAATGCCACTCATTCTGAACAGCATTTATTAGAAAAATTCTTCTTTCTATGGGTATCACCCCAGCGGCGTGTGGTTTGGACTTGAATCTCCGTGATCATCTTGAACGGAGTGTGTATGAAGTTTTACAGCGTTGGAACAAGCGTGCATCCAGCGCCTGAACTGGAGCGAGCGCTCTGAGTCACATAGCTTTTTTTGTACCAGAGGGAAGAGGTCGATGATGAGGTGGCGAGAACATGGACGTCACAGATTTTCCAATTAGAATTATTCAACAGGTTACCACTCTACTATACACGTGTAGATATATTATCAGCGCTGACTTTCTTTTGGGGCGTAGGCATACTTTAATAATGGAGTTTGGGGCTATCTTGGTGTTACGTGGTCAGTGAAATGACCTGAGTTGAAAAGAGGGACACTTTATACCATATACAGGGGTAATCACATATGCCAGCTATTGACTTTTGTTCATGTTAAACCGCCGGAGGTGCATCAGGAGACGAGAGGAGTGGGTGCCTCCGATCAAACATTTGTGTTGTATATGAGCAGACACGTACGGGGGCTCAGGAAACATAATGTACTGATGGTCGGGTATAGAAGGTGTTGGTTTTGAAACAGATATTCTGGCAGCCCAGGATAGGATTTACAGCTGGAAAATACGGCATCAAAGATATCGCCATTGTGTCACATGCGTCTCGTTTTCTTTCTGAAGTTCTGGGGCGAACAGAGTTCAGTAATCATCTGCACCACGACACTAGAGGCTTTGTATTCGTGGATGTTTCTCCTTAGATTTGATAATGACGGACAAGAAATCTCTGCGAGATCCCCTGTAGCACCCAGCTCTTGCAGTGTTGAAGATCGCTAAGGTCGAGGCGAGTGTTAATTGTTACAGGATCCGTTGTCAGCAATTTATATATTTTGACTACTGGTTATTTAAACAGGATCTGTTTTCGTAGGGGGATTTGACGATTAATTAAAATGAGTATGATATTAATATTTAAATAGAGAAAAATGTTTTTTTGTTTTTTCAGATTGTTAGTCTAGGATGATTGTTTAGAATTGAGGGTATATGAGAATAAGGACACAAAATGGCTAATTCTGTCATCAATTCCACTATAGTATATATAATATATATTACATACACACATACCTATACACACACACACCGGGTCATATATATATATAGTATATAGTAAAAACATTTGTTTTTTGTTTTTTTTTGGGGACAGGACAGCTATGAAAACCATTCACGCTTCATGCTATACAGGAAAAAGCGCTTAGATATTCAAGCTCACATAACTCCTTTTGAATGGTCCCACCTAAAAAAAGCCATATGGATTGAACTCATAAGGATGAGAAAAGCTGACGAATTGTTCATTTTTTGTGTGGGGGTACTGTTCCTTTAAAGTTAGTGAGCCGGGGGGGGGGGGTGGGGTAGTTAAACTACAGCAGAGAACATCCAGGGGGGTGGCAGAGGGTGTCCACTAAATTGTCATCGGATCTAACTCCCTATAAAACCAGGGGGGACTTTTTGTTTCGTATTGTTTGATTGACAGATGTCAGTATATCAGAAGAACTGACAGATACGTAGTGTAGCGTTTGGACCAATCAAACACACAATATATATGTTGTTAGCTAGATTTCACAAATACTTTGTAACACCCCAGGACGCCAGAACAAGACCCTGGTTTCATGGTAACCCGTTACATTTACAACCTTGTGGAATGCGAGCCGACTCTTAGCTGCATTCTTCAGAAACAAGGGGCACAAATGCACAGTGGAAATTGACTTTTCTACTAATTAATTTATAGGAAAACCTTCTTTGAATGAACAACCATTTTCTTCAGGCCATTGTGTATATTATTGTTGTGTTGTATTTAATCTGTTGTATTATAGACTATTTTTAATTCATGCTTACGATAAACCACTCATTTATATAAGTAACTATTTCATGTCTAGTGTCTATGAATTCGCCTTCTTATGATCGAAACAAGTGTTTATATTATATGCTGATACCTATGCAAAATATTGATGTTCTAAGAATCTTTACTAATTCGTGCCTCAACACTCCAGAGAATTACATATGCAAAATACCATGCTCACAGACAAAGAGTCATAAAAATCCCCATTATTTCCAACCTCCCGCTTGGGATTTAAGCCTTCCTCATTGGACGAACCCATCATGAGAGGCGTGAATCTCTGCAGGCTTAAAAAGGCCACACTCCATGTGACCCGCCCACATTCGGTGGTTCGGGTCGGAGCCAAAGATGAAGATGTAGAAAACCTTCAGGATCCCAAGCATCCTGTGCCAGGCTTCTGCCTTGACTTTCCATTCACCGGGATTCTCTGTCTCAAACTGGTTCTTTCTCATCAACCGACTTCAGCAAGATCTTGGGGCCTTCAGATTGCATCAGGAATCTTTTTCAGACATACGCAATTATCAAACTTAGTCGATTTAATTGATATATTAAGTATCAGTTACTCCTTTTTACAAGGTTTGTTTGAACTATGAATCTGACGTTTTCCCTCAGGTTTTAGATCTGCTGAATATGCAAAATGGTTCCATAAATGTCATTCCTTATGTCTATTTCTTTAGTGCTAAACTTTAACCCTATCCTATACCAACTGTATGTGTGTGTATATATGTGTATGCCTTTAGCCCGGCTTAATGTGTTTATGTAGTATGTTATACTAGTTTAAGTGTTTATGTAGTTAAAAAGGTAAAAACCTTACTTGTATCACACTTGACGTGGTTCATTGTTTCCTCATAACTGGAGTCACTTAATCATGTAGATTTATGCTACAAGCTTTTGTAGATTTGTACAGTAAGAAAGTTATTTCCTTTTACCAGGAAATTAACGTTCTTAGAATTGACAAGACGTTGACCCTGAGTGGTCAGCTAAATATCTACATTGGATCTAAAATAGGAATAGTTAATTATAACTAGTTATGGTTAATTATTCATATTTCCCCATGAGCTGATCCGCTACAGTAGAGATATAGGCGCACTGTCTAGCTCTGGGTCCAGTTGTCATGGCTACCATTATGCTGTCTGGTGTTGAGGTACACTTTGTGTGTGAAATTTGTTCTGTTACCCAGTGTTCAAACACAGTGTGCTGTCTCGCTCTCTTTCTCTACTCCCCATTTGTACAGACAGTGTTCCCACTATGTGTGACCACAGAATGACGTACATTGTGTCATACAGGTGCTATTGAATCCAGAGAAAAATAGATTTTTGCAAAAGAAAGCCTCCGCTTGTACCACCCCTGCACCGCAATAAATCATTCATTCAGTAAGACATGTGAGTGGGATTTTATTTATTTATTTGTTTATTAAGTCATTTAGTCATGTGGAGAGCTGAAGCGGGAGTTGTAAAGTGTGGTGTGACGGTGTTGGATGTACGGTCCTGTCTGGCGCGGGAGATTGCCAGTGTTGGGATGACGCTTATCAGGGCTGTGGGATTGGGTATTGTCGGGATGGACGACTAGATGCGGCTGCTTTAGGGGAGGGTGCCGGACATGGCGCGAAAGCACGCACGAAGAAAAGGGTGGGTGGGGGTAGGGAGAAGACCGGTTGACAGAAAACTTGCTTTGGACCGTACGACAAAAACCACGCACCTTTGGTATAGAGGAATCTAAGGTAAGATGTATGCTATTAGGATGGTCATGTTTGGCCAGGTTAAAACTAATACTAAAATCGATAACCCGCATTCGTGGATTCCTAGGGCAGATCTAGAAAGACGCAGATCTACAAGGCTTCTCGTCGCCTAGTCAGCGGGGGGTTAAAAGTGAGGCTAGGTCAGGTGCGGGGGATGCGGATATGTGGAGTGCGAAGGAAAAGGCAGGGCGTGCGGGGCGTGGGGGTGACGTAAGTTGTTATTGCAGCGAGATGTGGAGTGTTCTGAGGGAATAAAAAAAAATAACTCAGGGGGGGGGGTGGCAACGGGCTCTCCACTAGAAGTACGATAGGTCAGACGCCACCGGCGGTGGGGCAGGTCAGGCTTCGACTGTAGGATGATCGCTCGTTATAGACGGACTCTGAGGAGTTGTCCCCGCATCCACCTTTTTCCAGCCTGAGAACAGTCATACTAATCAAGGTCTCTCGTCACTATGTAAAGATGTGGCTCAAACGTTATTACAATAAGTAGGCATGGGGATTTTGTAATACATTGCACTCAATAAACTAATAAATGAAGATACAGCTACACTGCATTTAGTTAACTTCATCTCATGTTAATAAACAAGTTTGTTATCCCAAAAATAAAGAATAAATAGAATGATGATCTAATAATTAATAATAATTGTTAGGGGAAAAGTAACCCATACTTATATATAGTTACTTAGTAAATATAATCATACATTGTTTTTTAATTCAAACAAATGCAGATTTTTTTTTACATTTTCCATATAACCTGATTTTTTGCTGGCAGTATTGAAAAGGATTGACCTATTATAATATTAATTATTATTATTTTTGATTATCATTTTTTGAGCAAAAAAAATGTAAAACTCCCTCCTTAGAAATATGTCTTTAATAAAATAGAGTGGTCAAATTATAGTTCATCCAAAAATTACAATTCTGTAATCTTTTACTCATCCTCGTTTCATTTTTGGGGGAAACTATCCCTATAATAAAAATAAATAACTAAATAAACAATATAAACTCTCTAACCCCTTCATAAGCAACAGATGTCTGCCATCCAAAAGCACAAAATGTATGAATATGCCCAACTCCCAGAGCATTGCATAACATGGATTGAGTTCAGTGTAAATATCTAGTTTTTGACACAGCCAAACTGCAAAATAAGCAGCTAATATATTTAAACCATTCAATAGGTACAGAGGAAAATCCAAGGGTGTCATAGATGTTAACTTACATAACAGCCTGAACACAAAGCAAGCTGAATGTAGAAATACCTTTAGACTGTGGAGTGACCTTAAAGGCACAATATGGAAGATTTTTTTATTAAAATATCCAAAAACCACTAGAACAGTGTTATATATTTTGCTGACTTGTGTACTTACATTATCCTAAATGTTTCGAAGAATGTTTAAATCCAGAGAAATAAGCAATTTTAACTAGTGACACGGACCGTGTCCATAACCCCTCGATTTCCGGTTTTGTTTTGTAGAAAACCTGGAAACACCAAAGACGCTTTAATATGTTGTGTGTTTTAATAGACCGGTGACGACCGCACAGAGTAGCGTAATAACAGAACTTTCAAATGTATCTAGTATGATAAAACAGAGCTGCTTTACCCCACATACTCACGACCAGAAGGAGCGGAAGCGGTCGACTGTGGCATAATAAAAGCTCTGCTGCTTTCGAGCCGTGTGTCGCGCTCGTTCAGCGGCCTCGTTTCGCTTCGACGGCTTCCAGCCTCACCCTGCTTCATTCTACTACGTTAATAAATCATTAGCTCATCCATAAACCTGAGTCCCGTCAGATTGCATCGGCTGTGGGGATGAAGACGACAACTCCCATGATTCCACACTCAGTCACAACGTCTTTAAACTATGCCTTTGTCTATTTGCTTATTTTTAATACGCGCCCTCCAGCGCCGAAAATTACATATTGTACCTTTAAAGGAGCAAGATTCCAGACTTCAGTGGAGAGTCTCGTTCCCTGCCGGGTTAATGTTGAGCTTGATCCAGGGCCATACAGCTGTATCGAGCCCAGTCCTACATGCATATGAGTGCCTGGGTTCTGTATGAGTGAAGAGCACATGCTGGGAAGTGAAGTGGGGCATAAGCGATAGAAATCACTGTGTATACTGCAATATGTCACTATATGCATACACTCTCAACTCTTCTCAGAATCAAAGTTTTCATTTGTCACATATACCATGTTTTTTTTAGGTTAAAAGCACACCCACGGACACACAACTGTACATTATATAGCCTAAATAGAAGAAAAATATGTATATAGTAGTAACATTAATAAAATCTTAAAGTCTTTTTACTTAGCCAATCTAAAACTATTTCATTAATTTATATATATATCTAATAATATATATATATATATATATATATTATATCTATATATTACAATATTATAATATATACAGCACACAAGTCTATGATATATACCTATATTAATATATATATATTGTCCTCATTTGTATGTCGCTTTGGATAAAAGCGTCTGCTAAATGACTAATTAAAATAATAAATAAATATACACACACAAATACCTATTGTATTTTTTCTTTTATTGTAAGCACACTTTGAAAGATATCTAAAATGCACCCCACGGAGGCAGTTATGGTTTTGGAGAGGGACTGGCTTCTTGGACTGTAGCTTGAAGTGATTTATTTGTGGAGTGTACGGGGCGGGCCGTATTTAAATTAGAGGCGGGGCTAATGGAATGGAGTACAATGTCATGCAGCTCTAACCGGCAGACAGCTAAAGGATACTTTCACACGGTAAGCTCTATTTTCAATTTTGGATACCTTTAAAAATACAACTGGAACAAATATGTGCATGCGATTGGCAGTCTTTATCCTTTCCCGTAAGACTTCACTCTGAGATTTTTAAGGCTAGTCTGTTTTTAAAAGCGTTAGTCACACCGGAATTTGACAACTTGAGTAGCTCACCGAGAATTATTATCAAAAAATAAATAAATACTGTGTCCGTTTATAATGAATAGTAATGATGACTGATGCTGATACAATAACTACCCCACTAGCAGACCACTGTTATCAGCATCAGGCTGTGGATTTGTATGGACGTCTTGTGTGGCTCAAAACCTCGCTGCCTGCTGCTTAGACAGCTCAGAAGGTTTTGAAGCACAGCCGGTCTTGATTTCATCTCTGCTTGCGTCTAATTTAAGCATGTTTTAATCACACCCTGGTGCGCACACTCTGCAGAGACGAGAGCCTAAACCTTTACAGCTGTATGCTGGAGCAGGCGCGGATAATCCAAAAAAATCAATTTTTATGCGAAAAATAGGCTGCATAAAGAGGTCAGGCTTGTCTAACAGATATCACTCAGTCATCAGTCGCCCGTTATTTTTCATTGGTGGTCACCATGACATCATTAACTACCGGAGAGGGACCCCGGGAGACCTCAGGGGGTCTGATGTAGCGATGATGAGGAGCTGCTGTCGGATGCGGCAAACCGGCATCATTGTTCTGCAGATATTGTAGCTGCTGGTGAGCGTTAGTGAATCTGTTCGTGATCTGTCGAATACAATGTGCGCATTTTAAATAGAGCCGTTTTTAGTCAAACGGAAAAGAGATAAAACAAGCGTAAATGCAACACATGACATTCTTTTAAATGCATGTGTGTTTGTGTTTAAATCGGAATTGCTCTGTATAATATGCTGAACATCAGGTCTCTGTTAGTGTTTCTCGAGCGGTCTGCACTGCGCCCAGACGACACGCTCGGATGATCAAGACCTGTTCTCAGATTTATCCTGTTGTTAACCGTGTAACACTTAAATCAGTCTTAGACACGATGAGATATATAATAGCAGAATATTGCGGTGTTTTATTTTTGTCTACTGCTTCTCTCTTATGAATATCATGATTGCAGCAGAAGCTCTAGGCACAATATTACACGAGCAAAAGTGCTGCTGTTCTTTATATCAGCACGGCTGAAATGCCGTAGGTGGAGATCATGAGTGTGCTATTACTTAATAGTTCAGTAAATTCATTAATATCAAGTCATTTACGTTTAAACACACAAATTGGCCAAGGAATTTCTGTCCCGTCAATGAAAATAGTTCTAAAGAAGAGAAGCGAGGCGGCTTCAAGTGTCAACACGCACGAACAGAAGCCCGATTCCGAAGTGGATCAACGCATGTAAGTGGAACAGAGCGACAGAGAGTTCAGAGAGTTCCCTCCAGTTCAGAGCGTTCTCTAATCAGTCGGCGGTAGATCCACTTCGGGTTTTACATTTCGCTCTTCTGCGTGAGAAACCCACTCTGAGCGTTCATGGAGCTCGAGAAACAAACGCTTGATAAACAACGCGTTTCAGGCAAACTCCGGCTAAATGAAAATTAATTCTTTTTTATGTTGACACCAAAAATAATCTTCAATATAAACTGAATGTATCAGTTTATATTGTTTACTTTAGTCAGTTTACTTTATATCAGTTTACTTTATTGTTTACCTTGCTCATTTTCACCGTTGTTTTGTAGAGTTTGGTGGTTCTGGAAGGACTCTCTCTGTAAATAAAAGCCATGGGGAAGGATTACTATAAAATCCTTGGCATACCTTCAGGCTCTAATGAGGATGAAATCAAAAAGGCCTACAGGAGGATGGCCCTAAAGTTCCATCCAGACAAAAACAAGGATCCCAATGCCGAAGAGAAGTTTAAGGAGATAGCAGAGGCTTATGAGGTTCTGAGTGACCCAAAGAAGAGAGTCATCTATGACCAGTACGGCGAGGATGGTAAGTATGGTTGGGTCCAAGTACAAAAGAACCACAGCCAAACATCTCAGAACCTTATCATCAGATTCTGTAGCCCCTTTCACACAGTAATATCATTAAATTGCCGTAAAATTACCGGTAAATACAAAAATGTGCTGTTCACACAGGCAAGGACATTCAGTCTTTTACCAGTAAAGCACAATTCACACATCAATTTCAAAATACCGGTCAATTCTGTGACATAATTAACTGGAAATGACCTTTAAACTGCTGCGCCTCCTGGTGTTGTGTTTGTAAACATGGAGGGGTATATGCGGACAGTGTTTTTGTTGATTGTTTTCACTTTTGTGGCAAACTTTCACTGCTGTACTGCTTTGGCCCAGAGACATCATATTAGACGACTTTTGACATTTCTTTGACTTCTTTAAACTGTGCGGTGTAAATGCGTGATCTACGTCAGAATGTTATGATTAGTCTAGAGTAGACGTCTTACGTCAGCACGTTCTGAACTCGTACGTGCTCATACCAAGCGGCAACCTCCCCCTCTCTCTTGTGAAGCCAAGAAGGAAATGACTTAAACTGTAATTCATCAACTGGCCTCTAGAGGCTGGCTGCAAAAGGGAGTCAGTCCCATAGACTCCCATGTTAAAATGCCCAACTTAGAATGATAAATAAAAATATAATGATAAGAATAGAATAGAATAGAATAGAATGAGAATAGAATAGAATGAGTTTTTATTGCCAGGCATGTTTTCACATACGCGGAATTTGTTTTCATGACAGAAGCTCCACAGTGTAACAAAATGACTTTACAGTGAAAAAAGAGAACATAGAACAATAACTAAGGAAGAAAAATTAGACAATCGACATGTAGTCCAGGTATATACAAGAGAGCAGTTGTATGTACGTATATTAGTGCAAATTGAATGTCGAACTGAGTGTGTGTGTTAATAAATAAGTGTATAAATCGTGTTGTGTGTTCCACAGTTATTGTTAAGTGTTCATGAGATGGATTGCTTGAGGGAAGAAACTGTTCCTGTGTCTGTTCGTTCTGGTGCTCAGAGCTCTGTAGCTTTGACCAGATGGCAACAGTTCAAAGAGGAGGTGGTCTGGATGTGTGGGGTCCAGAGTGATTCTGCCAGCCCGTTTGCTCACTCTGGACGAGTACAGTTCTTGGAGAGAAGGGAGGGTTGTACCAGTGATTTGCTCAGCAGTGTGGACTATCCGATGTAGTCTTCTGAGGTCAGTTTTGGTAGATGAGCTGAACCAGACAGATATAGAAGTGCAGATGACAGTTTCAATGATGGCGGAGTAGAACTGTTTGAGCAGCTCCTGTGTCAGGTTGAACTTCCTCAGCTGGTGAATGAAGTACAACCTCTGCTGGGCCTTTTTCACAATGTGTCAATGTGAGTGTCCCACTTCAGTTCCTGAGAGATTGTGGTACCCAGGAACCTGAATGACTCCACTTCAGCCACAGGGCTTTCCATGATGGTGAGTGGGGGAGAGCAGGGGGGTTTCTCCTGAAGTCCACAATCATCTCCACAGTTTTGAGCGTGTTGAGCGCCAGGTTGTTGAGACTGCACCAGACAGCCAGTGGCTTCAACAACCAGCTCCCGCCTCTTTGCCCATCTTCGATTATCCGGGAGTAACGCGCGCTGACGCACTGCCAAGATGGCGACGGCATGCTCCGCCCACTTTTGAGCTTCAAAAAACCTCTTCCGGAACCTACGGGTGACTTCACGGACACTACGTCCATGTTTTTATAGTCTATGGCTCATACCGGTAATCTTGTGCTGCATTCACATAGAGCACATTACCGGTAATGTTACAACTTTTTTTGAAAAGGTCCCGTTCACACATAATCTCTTAACAGTGATTTATCAGTAAAGACTGTTTGTGTGAAAGGGGCATATGACTCGTTCTTGGGCCATAATTAGTTTTATGGTAAATTATAAATTGATAATCCATATATAGCCAGGTTTCTGTTCATTTATGGCTTTGGACACACTAAACCTTAAAGGGGTCATATGATGCTATTTTAAAGAACATTCTTTGTGATTTGGTGTAATGAATGGGTTTATGTGGTGTTAAGATTACAAAAACACATTATTTTCCACATACTGTACATTATTGTTTCTCTTCTATGCGCCACCTTTCTGAAACGTGTCGATTTTTACAAAGCTCATCGGTCTGAAAAGCAAGGTGTGCTGTGATTGGCCTGCTTTCCAGTGCGTTATGATTGGCCGAATACCTCAAGCGTGTGATGGAAATGTTACGCCCCTCACCATATTGTGATGCCCTCTCAGGCCGGAGCGATGATTCAAAAACATGAAAACCCATTATAAACATCCAGTGGGGACACTATTATGGATTATAATGACTTATATTGTCTTTTTACGCGTTGCTTTGCATCGCGCCACGTAAACATAAAACCATGTCTGCTTTTGTGATTGGAGAAATGACAAACAAGCCCTACTCTACACTTCCCAAAAAACTCGCTTTAAATATAAAAATATAAAATATAAAAACTCTTTAAAAAAAACGTACTTGCAGTCCGTGAGTCAAAACAGCCGGCATTGTAGTCTACTCTAACCGAATCAGGAAACAGTCCTCCATAAAATGTTGCACACTTCTGAATATTTGGGTTGAATTGTTCTGGAACAGTTTTGTAAATACAGCTTAACCACTGATTTCTGGTTGTGTCCTTTTTTGGAAGGCCAAACAAGTAGTTTCGCTTTCACAACTAAACACAACGTCACACACGGCGGCCTAGAGTGAGCAGAGGCGGTGGGCATGAGAACGGCAGTGTTGACTCTTAATTTTATAAAGAAGATCTCTTTGGATTTGACACTTTAGTCTTTGCAACTTTACAGATCTTTTTTATGCACCAAGAGTTTGTAACACTCTAAAGAGAAAGGAAAAATTAAATCGCATCATATGACCCCTTTTAAAGCTATAATTTCACACATGTTCTTAAAGTCCCTGAAATTGCCCCATATTTTACACTATTTATGTTGTTATCGTCCATCTGTTAGTCTTTGAGTGTTAACAATTAAAACTCTTAAAAAAAAATAGTTTGTCTTGTAATCTTAATCAAAATCTGAACATTTGCTTCATTGCTATCTTAGCTTCCTTTCACCATTACAGTCTTTACTGGTAAATTACCATTAAGAAATCCTTCTGTGCAATACTTTTTTTTTAAATACTAGTACATTCGTTCTGGTAGTTTACTGGTATGAGAAGTTGTAACATTACCAGTAATGTGCTCTGTGTGAACGCAGCACAAGATTACCGTATGAGCACGTATGAGTTCAGAACGTGCTGATGTAAGACGTCTACTCTGGGCCAATCAGAACATTCTGACGGAGATGACGCATTTACTCCTTGCTGTTTACGGAAGTCAAAGAAATGTCAAAAGTCGTCTAATATGATGTCTCTGGGCCAAAAGCAGCTACATGAATGTGAACGTTTGACACAAAAGTGAAAACAATCAACAAAAACACTGTCGGCATATACCCCTCCATGTTTACAAACACAACACCAGGAGGCGCAGCAGTTTAAAGGTAATTTCCAGTTAATTATGTCGCAGAATTGACCGGTATTTTGAAATTGATGTGTGAATTGTGCTTTACTGGTAAAAAGATGAAACGTTGTTGCCTGTGTGAACAATGCATTTTTGAATTTACTGGTAAAGCCGTTCCGGTAATTTTACAGCAATTTACTGGTATTACTGTGTGAAAGGGGCTATTGTTGCAAACTCTGCTTTTAACCCTGGGTAAAGGAATGTTTCACACATGTAATTTAAAGCAGTTTTAGCAATATACAGTAAAGATTTTAGGAATGTTTACTGTGAAATCTCAGATTATGAATACCCAGGATAAATTTTTAGCCCCAGGTTAAGTATGAGTAGTGTGAAATATGAAACAAACCGGGATTCAGTTTCCCCAGGGTTTAAAATGACCCAGCTTAATTTTTTCATACAGTATGTGAAGTGTCTATCCAGCAGTCTGTTTGTAATTGGTGTTGTATTCATATTTGCAGTCTAAAATAGTGCATAATACCCCAAAATATATTTTCTAAGAAAACAATACAAATGCTCATAACAAAAACACTTAATGGACCCAGGCACAGTTCTGTGTTTATACCAGATAGGACAACCCTTCAAAGGATCTTTGTCGTGGCTCACGTGGCTAGGCCACTGTTCTTTATACAATGTCAGTGCAGCTTTAGCACCTCTGCTTTTTTCCGACAATCAAAATAACTCCCTCACACTGCAGGATGATGCAGAAAAGTTCTCTGACAAATGCAAGAACAATAAACATGGCACTGTTCCAAAATAAGAAAAATGTCTGTTGAAACAAAGAAGGAATTGAAGTCTTCCCACTTATGCCAACTCCAGGCTAGATGCCAAACTAAGTATCTTTACACTGAGTACACCTGCCAATTCCTCCTTTACTAATGTTACTTATGAATTTTGCAAGGAATCCCTTTATGTTTTTAGAGTCTTTGCATCAGTTCTTTCTGTGCAGCTTTGTTCCATAATGCTTGTAAAAAGAGCCATTAGGTCCAGTTAAAAGCTGTATCAGCAGCAAGCTGAATTGGCTCTATAAAAGCAGATTCACGCTGAGGAATTGTTTTTAAATCTGTATTATAAGATATATGAATCTGATGACTCATTTAACCATCCCTTCATTAATTGTTTTGGCCTGAGGAGTTCATTGAAGTTGCAAAGAATGAGGTGGGAACATGTTTTATAAGATGTCTGCATTATATATGCAGACTGAAGAGTTGAAGATGTGAAGTTGGAAGATGAGTCAGCTTGTGTCCTGATCGTTAGAAGGAGTGCATATGTTACAAGCCATCAATCACCCACCATAGCACATGGGTGTTAATGTTTTTTTTAAACAGAACTAAAAAAGCACAAAATAAATGATTGTTTGATCCTAATTGACCCGTCTTTCTGTACTTCTATTTTTATGAAGAAGATAGTTTTGCATTGAACCTCAAAACACAGTTCAGACACCAGAGTTTAAAGATCATTTACTGTATACACCATGCTATGGTCTTACACTCACACAGGATCATCACTTGCCCAGGATTTGTACTGCATGTTCTTGCCAAAGTATTTTTTATCAGAACCAAGCCACCAAGAGAAGACAGCTAAGGGACAATAACAGAAATGAAGTAGCCTGCTTGTTTTAGAGCGTATTTCTGTTCTTTGTCCAGCAATTTAAATTTGTAAACCAAACTGAGCGGGGGTGAAGAAAAGAAAGAGAGAAAGACTTGGCAGGTCTTCTTTAGAGCTTTACACCTCAAAATGGTTATGTGTGAGCAGTTGCAGACTAAATCAAATGCTATTCCATGCTACGTCATGGTGTAAGCTAGCACTTGATAATTATCCAGCAGGACTTTTAGAATTAACATCTCAGTTGCCAATTATAGTGAGTCTTTATAGAGCTGCTATAATAATTCAGATGTTGCAGTCAGCCCATTTCAGTGTTTTTCTTTTTTTCACTAAACAAATAGAAATAGATACATTTTGGTTTTTAATTTTTTGACTCCTTCAAATAGTTATACTTCAGTGAACAAGACTGTCCTCTTAGTAGTGTAGAGTTCAAAGAATCATCTTGGAGTTGGCATCCACTGGTATTGGTAAAGAGGTCCAAGTGGGCTGTGTGTCAATGTACTTGCTTCTTTTGAGAAAAAAATTTAATTTTACATTCAGGAATTTACATTTTATACGGTCTTAAATTCCTAAAATATTGTATGCAGTATGCCATAATATTTAGAAGTCATTCTATTTTAGTTAACACTTTTATAGAAAGTGGCTTAAGTTTTATCAGTGTTGAGCAGAATTGACTCTTCAAGGCCAATGCAGTCCTAAATCCACTTTTCTCGCACAGCTGTGGCAGACTCACTAAGTTGGCGATGCCCTTAATATGGCTCCATCAATCCTTGGTGTACTTATGAGATGACATAAAGCTATACTTTTTTAAAGACTTGGGTGTCATTACTGAAAGGTAGAGTGTTTGCTAACCTCAAACTGTCACAGAAGATGCTGACCTGTGGAATTAAGCAGAACCTAAAATAACTTGTAAATGCAGAAATCCCTGATGCAATGTTCCTCCTGTGCATTTCCATCCAGGTTTGAAAACAGGTGGCACAGGCTCATCTAGTGGACAAGGGACTACATATCACTACACCTTCCATGGGGATCCACATGCCACCTTTGCTTCTTTCTTTGGAGGCTCCAACCCTTTCGATATATTCTTCGGCTCTGGACGCCAGCGGGGAACCACCAATGGCACTAATGACCATGGTGGCGATCATGACATGGACATTGACATGGATGGAGATGATGATCCTTTCAGTTCCTTCAGCCACTTTGGCTTCAATGGTATCAATGGTTTTCATCACGGTGGAGGTCGAAGACATCGTAAAGAGCCCCTTCACAGCAGCCGGAGGAAAGTACAGGACCCTCCGGTGGTGCATGAGCTTAAAGTGTCTCTAGAGGAGATCTTCCATGGATGTACCAAGCGGATGCGTATCACTCGCAGACGACTGAACCCAGATGGAAGGACAATGAGGACAGAGGACAAGATCCTTAACATTGTTATCAAGAGAGGCTGGAAGGAAGGGACCAAGATCACCTTCCCCAAAGAGGGTGATGAGACACCTGAGAACATTCCTGCTGATGTTGCATTTGTGCTCAAAGACAAAGGACACCCACTCTTCAAAAGGGATGGATCCAACATCATTTACACAGCCAAGATCGGTCTTAAGGAGGTATGTACTCTTCATCGTTCGGATACAGTCAGTTTTCTGGCCATTTGGTTTACACCATTTATTTTCACCCACAGTATATTGGTTAATAGCCTGAAATAATAGTCAGTTTTTGCACCTGTGTGCTTTTTTCCACTCTTTCTTGATATTCCCTGACTGGGTGTCAAAGCAGACTGGGTTGTTTTATCAGTTGGCTTCTGTAGCCAAAGAATAGACTGAGCCAGACTTAGATTAGACAGGTTTACTGCATTCTCAACACCAGACCACCCTTTGGCCTTTGTGCCCTCACTTACATGGACTTACAATGTAAATTAATGGGCTTCATTTGGTATCAACCTCGCCGAGTCCAAAATAAGTGCTGACCTTGTTAACCTGCACAGCTGCTAAATTTGGCTGCATTATTCTCCCCATGCAAACCATTGTTGGTTTTATTGTCCTTCATTATCCCTGCAATATCTGTGCCCTACCATTTCATTACGAATCATATTATTGCATAACATTGTAATGTGAATATAATATATACCTGAACATGTCCAGTGTTAATCTACCATAGCTATAGGACACATCATGCTTGGTGACTGTAGAGTCCCTCCATGGCTCAACGTCATTGCTGATTTACTCTCTCTCCCACTTCAGTGTGAGAGCACAGGAATGTCATGGTGCGGTGTCATACGCCAAAGCAGTGTCCTTGCTTTGAAAAAGCGAGTTGAGCCAACCTTGAAGAGTTGAACTACGCAGATAAAATTGTCTTGTGACTAAACCGTCACAGCAAACAAGCAGGTGAAAATCATAACTGTAATTGAAAAGTTAGATTTCTGTGAATTGTATTTCTGTTTTATCCTGGCATAGTTTTAATTATGAAAGTTTAGGTGTTTATGACAGCCTGATGGGATTCAATAAAGCTTCGGAAATTCTGTCCCAAGTTATCAAATGCTGGAACATGATGCTTTTTTAAAATCAAAGTAATAATTTAAATATTAATGGGCTGACCTGCTGAGGATAATAACTACAGTCTACAGTAACTGCATATATTTCTGTTTGTCTAGTGACCTAGAAAACCACAGTCAGTTAATAATTTATATTGACAGTGACATCAGCAGAAATAGCCTTAATGACAGTCTTGAATGATGTGTTTTAGAGCACCAGTGTGATTAATGGTGAAAACATTTTCTTGTCTTTCTGGTAACTTTACTTTTGATAACTTTTACCTTGACAGCTCATCCAGACCAGTCAGCTGTCAGCTGTCTCAAACAATGTGTCCATAAGATTTCCAGCTCTACAGCGAAAAGAGCATTTTGGCCTTTTTACTATGTCAACCATGGATTTAAATTTCCGAAAACATCTACAGTGCCAATTTTAACTGTCTGCTAATCGTTTCTGAGACCTTTTCAGGGCAATGATTTACTTTTAAAGGTCTCGCTCATTAGATGCCCAGAATGAAACTTGATAAGTGGCAGTGAACATCACAAACTGTTTTGCCATCTGGTACCATCTCATGCATACTGATGGCAACTTGCCCCACAAATTTTCATCTGCCTGTTTATTGTAGACACATTCAGAGGACAGATTTAGCATGGATCTAGACTGTTCTCAGGTATACATTGCCTTCAATTCAATATCACTTTTCATTTAGAGATGTTCTTAGTGGAACCCCAAGGCACTGCTTTAATTAGATCTCAGAGTTTCTTTAATTGCCTGCTGGTAATGACCATGGGTTTGTACAAGAGCAAGACAGCTATAAGGTTGTTGTCTGCTGGTAATTTCTATACCCATTTCCATACCCATCAGCAGGACTAAAGAGCCCTAACAGTGGTGCTGAGGAAACACTGGGCCACATGATGCTATCTGTACAGTGATGCTGGATTATTCAAGACAGCTCTGAATGTGATCTTGCATCAGTAAAGTTAATTGATTCCCAAACTGATTCCCCCGTAGTCTCTGCTGCTAAAACATGACAATAATAAGCTGTAAAACACAATAATAAATTGCTTTTCCCATTGCAAAACTACGCTACTGGCATACCTATAGAGGCGGCAGCCAATGAGCGTGGGGATTCTCTCCATTTAGTGAAACAAAGCAGGTGACGTCATTTCAAGATGGTGAAATACATTGAGAGGTGACCTGCATCATATATAATTAAAAAACATTTATAGAAAACTGTTATGAATACAGTTTTCATTTCAAGTGAGTGTTTACCATTCAAATCACTCTTCACAAAATGTATTTCTTAATGTGTACAGCAATTTAAATAAGCACCTAACTACTACTGAATGCAGCTTTAATATGTGCAAATATGTGACACGCTGTGCTGAACCTATATGTCTATGTTTACACAGCAGTTGTCAGACTACATTTGTCAGTCCTTTGGAGTCCTAAATACAGTTCTGTTCTTACATATTTTAATTATGAAAGAGTGACAGCAAAATTGCAACAAGTTGCGAATAGTTGCAGTCGACTGTCTACTTGTCTGTGTCGTCATTGGCATACTTATTGCATGATCTTGCTAAGTGGGTTTGTAAATATAGATGTAGCCTATATATCTCTCTAGTGGAAATGTTCTGAAAACTTCGTACTGCTGTCCAGATCAACGTCAAACCTCTGTCACACCTATCTTTGGACCATAACAGCATCTATTTTATTTTCAATATCCTTTAACAAGACTATGTTCAGTAGCGGTCTTAGTTTAATTCTGCAGAAGTTCTGACATGAGCTTTGGTTGTTTAATTGTTGTTGCTGTTTGGGAAACATCATCATTAGCCAGAGTTGAGGAGATGCCTGGCAACTTGTCAATTGTCATGGTCAACTGTTTTGTGAGAGTATCAGCTACTCCCTTCTTTTCTCTCCCACTAAGCCAGGGCTCCATCCCCCACACACCCTGCTGATTCTGTAGGGGAGACTCGATGTCATTCTGAACACATTTTCTCATCCCTTGAGCAGAGCTGTCTGGCAATACCGTTGTGCGTGGATATTCCACAAAAGTTTTCATGAAAAGCGTTTCAGCATAAGCGCCCATCATAACTGCCAGCTCTTCACTGCCACACGCTAAGGTCTTTATGCTGTAAGCCTCTCTTCGACGTTTATCTATAAGTGTTGGTAGAGATTCGTCTCATTTTTCCGCGCCGAGAGTAAAGGATCAAGTTGTTGCACTCCCAAAAAGTTGAAATTGAGCTGGCCACAATTGACTCCGTTACCGCCCCATTGAAAGCTTGTACAAACCTTCAGGAGCCGTCTCGTTCTGTGCGGTGCCCCCTGTGCCTCACCAACTCTAGATCGGACCCTGACAAATTCTATAGAGACACGTGATAACCATAACTGGGGCTCATATGGTGGTCTCACTGCGTCCACTAGTAGGCGCCTCTGACTCCCCCCCAGTTGACATCCATATAGTGGAAAACGATGGAAGTCCATGGCGACCCGTTCGAACTGGTTGTTCGTACCAATAGGGTGGAGCGAGTTAGAGAATGAGGAGAGGATACCGGCCGAGGTGACATGTTCGCGTTCTAGCCAAGCTTTCCTTGTCTCTCTCCTTTCTGTTCACCCCGCGTCCTCGCGTTGCTCGCAGGCGCTCCCGTTCTGATGGGGGGGGGGGCGCCAATAGGTAGTCAGTGTCACAGCACGCGTTTGATCCCGAGCACTATCCCAAAATACAAAATAGTCGTCTTACTATTTAACGGAATCCCTCCCATATTAACCTGCAGATTTATGCCACAGAAACTGAATTAAAATTTTGTAGCCTAGGCTAGAGGGCTAATAATATGGAATACAAAATCGAGTCTGGATCACTTAATTTTTAAAGGGTTAGTTCACCCAAAATTGAAAATTAGCCTGTGTTTTACTCACCTCAAAGCATCTTATGTGTATGTGACTTTCTTCTTTCAGACAAATTCAGTCGGAGGTATATTAAAATTGTTCTGGCTAGTCCAAGCTCTATCATTGCAGTCAGCGTGTGTTTCTGTTCAACTGTCCACAAGTAGTCAAAGCGTGCCTCCTAAAAAGGTGCCTCACACGGCTACGATGGGAGCCTTTCAGGATATAATACTCCACGGAGCGTGAGATAAAATGTTTATTACATTTGTTAATCTGGAGATTTTCTTACCAAAAACTCAGGGAGTCAATACAGGAACCTTTAGTCACCGACGACTTGTGGCTGTTCAACTGCAACAACCCGCGCTGCCACGAATAGACTTGGAATAGCCAGGTGGATCTTTCGTGCTTTAGCCCTTATATATGAAAGTGCCAGAATCTGTGTTAACCTTATCATATACGTAGGATATAGAGCCCACTGAATGTCATGAATTCTTTAATTATTTTTAGGCATACATTTTGGCATAACTTTCAGAAAGCCCAGAGTAATGCCTACATTGGTTTCAACTAGCATTATGATATACCGAATGCTCATAAGTACCTGAACTTCCCGCATACAAAAATTTCTCAAACAATAAACCTTAACTATCACCATATCGGTTCTAGAGTTGCTGCACCTTCATGTGATTTACATTTATCAGAAATTAGCAGATGGTTTTATCCAAAGCGACCTACAAATGAGGACATTACTATGGTGTTATTATTGCTTGCTTATTTTGTTTTGAAAATGACTCCAACAATTTGAAAGTGTTCCATCTGTGTAAGGAATATAATTTTAGTTCCATGGTAACTTCTGATTTGAGACACCACAGCAATTTATGTCCTCAGCTGATTTTTTGGTTGCTTCATTAGCTCTGTGAAATGAGAGCAGTGGCCAAAATTAACTTTCTGTGCACTCAGCTACCCCTTCTGTAGCATAACACACACACACACTTGGACATCCCCACATGCTTTCCCACATTTACACAATCCAAGTCCGAACTTCACCGATCTTGTATGAAGTTTTTTAATCAAATGTGAATTGAAATATATTTAATATATTTGTTTTCTATTTAATTGCTCTACTTGAATAATCATAAAATTTTATGTACACTGTCAAAAGTTTGGAGTAATTAAGATTTTTAATGTCTATGAAAGAAGCTTCTTATGCTCAACAAGGCTGCATTTTTGTTCTTCTTGTGTACTTTCTATTCATTAAAGAATCCTGAAAAAATTATATGGTTTTCAACAAAATATGAAGCCTAGTGTCAACTGCTAACTGGATGCTTCACTGTGATACTAAGTTGAATATTTTTTTGAGACCAATCAGCATATTAGAATGATTTATTTTAAATTGTAATAATATTTCTATATTGTTTATACGTATTTACTCAAATAAATGCTGCCCACCCCCGGTGGTAAGCATAAGAAATGTCTTTCAGAAACTTATGGTAAAAGACTAAAAGGGCTATGGTAAAAACCTGTTAAATGATTAATGGTAAGTGCCCTTACTACATGAAAAACTGAGTAGTATAATAGAATATAAATAGATATTTTCAGGCATTTGGAAGTGCAAAAGAAAAAAGTAATCTTATAATTTACAGTTAAAAAAAAACAACATAAATTGACATTCCCGGAAATCTGTGTGATGCTTTACATTTGATCGTTTTTCATTGAAATAGCTGTGTGTCGTCTTATGTGTTTTTCTTATCCGTTATGTACATTGTTGTTTTATATGATTTCTTTATGTTAATGTTTATTGCATTATCTTAATGTCATGTTTGTTACCATGGTGTTTTATATTTGTGTTTGTGTTTTATTGGGTATGACACTGCACCTTCTATATAGAGTATTGTAGTATTTTATATTTTTAGTTAATATTAATATAATCCTGTATATTTTCAAACCAGTCCCATAGGGCTGTGTTTTGAATCACAATTTCTGCGTTGATTCTCATGCCACGCTTTCGATTTCGATCCGTTCATTAAGTATTTATTATTTTGGATAATATCAGGTACGTACATGCCCCTTTTCTCAAGGAAAAAAAAATCCATATACATGAGTCAGGTTGGTACATACTATATATTGAAGGTAATTTGACGGATTTGTTCAACATTACAACTTATGAATTTTTTTTTAAATCATAAAGTTACAATTACATATATTTCTACTTCAAGTCATTTTTTGAAATATAACATAATGGTGGCTGTCCCTAAAAACCTTGTGGTTTTTCAAAATAAATTAAACATATGAAGACCAATCCAATTTATTAAATGACATATTTGATATGGTGCGATATATTAGCAAATGCCCTCTCTACGGTTATTTTTCTATCTGACTCATGTTTATGGCCACCGAATCACCGTTGTCTTCTGCAGTAAATGGTGACGTTACGTGACATTGTTTTACATAATGTTATATGACATAGACATTATCGGGTTGTACAGTTTTTTACTCTTTCTTGAAAACTTACGCTTCTTATGTTCTTAGTCATGGAATTTATTTTGTGCTGACCGGGTCTTAATGTGGATGGATGACCATTTTCACGTGCGACGTGCGCTGCCTGTGCTGTTGATACTAGAGGCGCTGCTGCGTCTACAGCGATCTGTCCTTCCACATTAAACAGCGCCAAAAACGGCATTTATTGTTTGAATATTACAATACAATGGAAAGAATTTGAAATCTGAGTACCAAAGCACAATGCTTATTGCGATTTATTGGATGGAAGGTGTACTTCAATGTTCCATCCATTAACTGAAAACAGACTAGACTAATCGCTTCTTGGGATTTAGGAATCGATATCGTTCTGTAAAAATGAGAATCAATTAATATCGAGATATCGATATTTTTTTACCCAGCCTTACAGTCCAATGACCACGTCGACTCCTGAGTGTTTCCAATATTTGTGTGCACATGGTTCGTGGGCGTGACATCCTAGCTGAAACTAAAGATTTTGAAGCGCCACAAAACTACTCCATACAGCTCCGGTGTGTTAATAAAGGCCTTCTGAAGTGAATTGACATGTTTGTGTAAGAAAAATACCCGTATTTAAAACTTTATAAACCATAATCACTAGCTTCCACTAACTGTTGTACACCTCTTCATGAGATAGTGGCGTTCTACGGTGATGTATCTCGACTCAGCTCATGGGGAAAGATGATAATTAACCATAACTAATTATAATTTAATGAATATTTTTAGGATCCGCTGGTAATAGTAGCGACCTCTCCGGTCAACTGTCTTGTCATTCTAGACCGTAATTCTTCCTGGTTTAGGACAATAACTTCCTTACTGTAACAAATTCTACACAAGCTCTGTAGCATAAACTGCATGATTAGTTGACTCCAGTTATAAAGCAAACATGAACCCGGTCCATTGATACATGAAGGTGTTTTATTAACTCATCAAACCTTAAAACTATCTAACTACTACATAAACACATAAACTGGTCTACATCCTACATGCACCCAGCAACTGGTCCCTAACAATCCTACATACACACATAAACTTGGCGATCTAACATACACATCACCACACACCCATACGTTGGTATAAGGGAAAGGTTAAAGCTATAACTCAGTACAGACAGAGGCATAGATGAAATTTATGGCTCATTTTTAATAATTCACAGATCTACACTCCTGAGGGATACTCAGATTCTTCGTTTCAAAACACCACCTTTTGTCAAAAGGTGTACTGATACTTAATGCATCATAATAAAACTAGTGTGATACGTGAAGTCGCGTCTGTCTGAAAGCGATTCCTGAGGCACTCCTTTAAGGTTTTCCAGTTGATCTTTGCATGAATTTGGGTTGGTGAACCCAGCACCGTTGGTCGAAAACTTGATGAATGGAAAGGACTAGGTCGAAGGCTGGCGCGAGCTTAGGGTTACCGGGAGCGTTTTTCTCACCACCTCTCAGAATTCCAACAAACCACCTACTGGGTGGGTCCCTGGAGCGGGGCCTTTAAGGTCTCGGAAGATTCTCTCCTCTCAAAATGGGCTTGTCCAATGAGATAGACGGAAATTCCAAGCGGGAGGTGGAAATTGCTGGAGGTTTTTATGACCCTTTGTCTTTAAGCATGTTAATTTGCAAATGGACTTGAATCGAATTTACTAAAAGTTCTCAGGACCCTAATATATTGCCTGTGTATCAATATATAATATACACGCTTGTTTCATAAGAAGGCGAATTCATAGATACTAAGCAAAGTAGGATTACATATAGTGAAAGGATGACAAGAATGGGTTGTCGATTATTAACCTGCACCCCCCCATCACATATCAGTTTCAAAGACCAAATCACGATGACATAAATAAGCCCAGATAGACCGGAAGGATCGTGTGTGTTGCATTCAAATAAAGGTTTTCCTTTAATTACTTATGCAACGAAAAGTCGCCCTTGTGGATTTTCCTTATGGCAAGAGCGATTTCTTCACCTAAATTCCCAGAGTCCGTAAATGATCGTGTCAGCAGTGTCTAAGTGGAACAGGGCCGGTTCCTGTCCGGGGGTGTTACAGAGATATTGGTTAAATCTCAGTCTAACAAAATATATCTTGTGTGTTTGAGTGGTCCAGACGCTACACGTAGGACAACAGCAGTGACGAACGTGGAAGCACAGAGGAAGAGGCAAAGACAACACACAGTAGTAACTTACAAAAGAGGATTTTTACAGAAAGGAGATTGTCGATATAGCCTTTGGGGTAAACAAAACTTGGTTCTCACATGATTAGCATATTCTCACCGGAGCTTATATTACACCTACATCCTACGTCTTCCGCTGGACGCCACTCTCTCGTGAACGTGCGTACGACAGTTAGCGGAAGCTAGAAATCGCATCGCTTCACTTCAGAAGGCTTTTATTAACCCCCCCTGAGCCGTGTGGAGTACAGTTCTTTTTTTTGATGGATGAATGCACTATTTTGGCCTTTAAAATCTTAAACCCCATTCACTGCCATTATAAAGCTTGGAAGAGCCACAACATTTTTAATATAACTCTGATTGCATTCATATGAAAGAAGAATGTCATATACACCTAAGATGGCATGAGGGTGAGTTAATCATGGGGTAATTTTCATTTTGGGGGGACTACCCTTAAGCTTTTGTTGCGGGCGTATGTATCCATTAAACAACAGAGTTGTGGGAAATTTGGTATATTAACATTATTTCAGCTAATATTAATTTTTTTATTTTTTTTATTCAGGTTCAATCTGTAAAACTTCAAATGTTGCTAACATATTTTTTACGGTAAAGCTCTGACAACCACTACTGCCACTCAGACAGTTTTTACCATAAATTTCACACATTGTTTTTAAACCGTGTACTATATATACACACTTACTATTTTTGTATAAACTACAGTGGGTACGGAAAGTATTCAGACCCCCTTAAATTTTTCACTTTTTGTTATATTGCAACCATTTGCTAAAATAATTTAAGTTAATTTTTTTTCAATTAATGTTCACACAGCACCCAATATTGACAGAAAAACACAGAATTTTTTTTTGCAGATTTATTAAAAAAGAAAAATTTGAAATATCACATGGTCCTAAGTATTGAGACCCTTTTCTCAGTATTTAGTAGAAGCACGCTTTTGATCTAATACAGTCATGAGTCTTTTTGGGAAAGATGCAACAAGTTTTTCACACCTGGATTTGGGGATCCTCTGCCATTCCTCCTTGCAGATCCTCTCCAGTTCTGTCAGGTTGGATGGTAAACGTTGGTGGACAGCCATCTTTAGGTCTCTCCAGAGATGCTCAATAGGGTTTAAGTCAGGGCTCTGGCTGGGACACTCAAGAACAGTCACAGAGTTGTTGTGAAGCCACTCCTTCTTTATTTTAGCTGTTGCTTAGGGTCATTGTCTTGTTGGAAAAGAACCTTCGGCCCAGTCTGAGGTCCTGAGCACTCCGGAGGTTTTCGTCCAGGATATCCCTGTACTTGGCCGCATTCATCTTTCCTCGATTGCAACCAGTCGTCCTGTCCCCTGCAGCTGAAAAACACCCCCACAACATGATGCTGCCACCACCATGCTTCAAAGTTGGGACTGTATTGGACAGGTGATGAAAGGTGATGAGCAGTGCCTGGTTTTCTACACACATACCACTTAGAATTAAGGCCAAAAAGTTCTATCTTGTCTCATCAGACCAGAGAATATTATTACTCACCATCTTGGAGTCCTTCAGGTGTATTTTTAGCAAACTCCATGCGGGCTTTCATGTGCTTTGCACTGAGGAGAGGCTTCTGTCGGGCCTCTCTGCCATAAAGCCCCGACTTGTGGAGGGCTTCAGTGATGGTTGACTTTCTACAACTTCTCCCATCTCCCGACTGCATCTCTGGAGCTCCGCCACAGTGATCTTTGGGTTCTTTTCCTCTCTCACCAAGGCTCTTCTCCCCGATAGCTCGGTTTGGCCGGACGGCCAGCTCTAGGAAAAGTTCTAGTCATCCCAAACGTCTTCCATTTAAGAATTATGGAGGCCACTGTGCTCCTAGGAACCTTAAGTGCAACAGAATTTTTTTTGTAACCTTGGCCAAATCTGTTCCTTGCCACAATTCTGTCTCTGAGCTCTTCAGGCATTTCCTTTGACCTCATGATTCTCATTTAATCTGACATGCACTGTGAGCTGTAAGGACTTATATAGACAGGTGTGTGGCTTTCAAAATCAAGTCCAATCAGTATAATCAAAACAGCTGGACTCAAATCAGGTGTAGAACCCGTCTCAAGGATGATCCAAAGAAATGGCCAGCACCATGCTTAAAATATATGAAGTGGTCACGCAGGGTCTGAATACATCGGACCATGTGATATTTCAGTTTTCTTTTTTATAAATCTGCAAAATGTCAACAATTCTGTGGTTTTCTGTCAATATTGGGTGCTGTGTTTACATTAATGAGGAAAAAAAATTTAACAAATGATTTCAGCAAATGGCTGCAATATAACAAAGAGTGAAAAATTTAAGGGTGTCTGAATACTTTCCGTACCCACTGTATATACTGTACATGTGCTCTCTGTGCCTGTAACATCACAGAGGCATCTTACACTAGGTCTCTATGTCGCCATGTAGAGTTTGTGCTTAAGTGTTGAAATACCATCAACGGCTCTCGCACTGACTTCACTTTGCTTTTTTTTTGTTTGATAGGCATTGTGTGGCTGTACAGTGAACATTCCCACCATTGACAACCGAGCAATCACATTGCCCTGCAACGATATCATCAAACCAGGCACAATCAAGAGACTACGTGGAGAAGGCCTACCTTTCCCAAAAAATCTGTCTCAACGTGGGGATTTGATAGTGGAGTTCCAGGTGCGCTTCCCAGACAGAATACCACCCCAGTCCAGAGAGATCATCAAACAGCACCTACCACAGTCTTAGAGGAAGTTCAGTGGATACATTGTATGGTTATGTTTTTCAAACACGTTTTCCCCGACAATACAGACGCTGAATTCGAAGAGGGACAAATATGTCATAAGGACCAGAGGCTCATTTAAAATTTTGTTACAGTTTTACTTAATTTATTATCAACTTCTCTGAACATGTGGAACGCTGACTTTTGGGATGTTGAAGAAGTTTGTTATGCCGAGGTCCGTGGCTTATAACCAGGACTTTATTTTTAGAAATCTTTTTTTTTTTTCTTTTTCCTTTAGCAGTTTTTTTCTCGTTATCAACGCGTTGAAGGCAAATACAAGAAAGTCAAAATGACTGATTTGTTGAATGGAAGGTTAATATTTTTGGTGTAATGATGGAGATGAGGACCGCTGGCTATTTACTCTGGATTTGAATCTGTTATTTTGTAGCAGATTAAATTCCCTTCCCTTGTAATATTCGATAATCTCGAATTCCCTTCCCTTGTAATATTCAATAATCTCGTTTTAAAAGAAGTGTTCTGTGTAAGACAACTAAAGCACCAGCAGAGCCATTTGGTAACTATTTTATATATTTCCACTCCCTCAACAATCTACAGGTGCTTTCTGGTAGTTCTTGAAGTACCAGGTACTGGCAATTATGGTAAACCTTTGGTGGGATGATTACAGGATTTTTGAGGTCACAGAAATTTTGAGTGCCTTAATGTGGCTCAAACCAGCTATTTTAGTTTTATTAGCATAGATCTATGGGTATCATTGAAACAAATATACTAATTAGATTATTTTGTCAATTCTATACCCAAAAATAATGTATGGTAGTAACCATCATTAAAAGGGATAGTTTGCCCAAAAGAATAATTTGGTCATGTAGTCATCTTCATGGTGCTCTTAATATATGATGTTATTGTTTCTGTGAAACACGAGGCGTTTAGCGACGATATACTTAAAAAGTACTGGTATCTCGTAAAGAAGATCTCTCTCTCTCTCTCTCTCTCTCTCTCTCTCTCTCTCTCTCTCTCTCTCTCTCTCTCCCTCTCTCTCTCGCCCTCTCCCTCCCCCCCCCCCCCTCTCTCCTCAATCCTCATCTCTCTTCTCATCTCCTTCTCTCCTCTCGCTCTCTAATTTACCAAGGTGCAAAGGGGAAAAAAGACAAAAACATAAAAAAACAAATCACCATAGGCAATATTGTGTATAGTCAAGTTATATTATAAGTTTTAAGTATTTGACACATCACATGGATCATACAAAAAACATATCTTTGACCTAGACTGTCAAGTTAATATGTACACAACATTTTACGACTTGGTCTGACAAACCGTCCTTGCTAACAGTTATTCATTATTTCATTGACTGAGAGAAGGAGCATTTCAGTGAATAATACATTCTGTGAATAATAAATTCTGGTCTGTTTCTGTGTCAGGTTGTTTTGCCAAAGTTTGACAGCTGTAGTCAAGAACATCTTAAATACCACCTTTTGTGTTAAATGGAAAAATAACATCATTTGAGCAACATGTGGGCAAAATAATATTTAAATAATCTTTGAGAAGGGATAGCTATTGGAAAATGCTCATTCATTTACTTTAATATACACCCCACCCCACGCGTTAAAAGAAACTCAAACATCCTCCGAAGTACATGACAGTCTCAGTAAATTAAAATGACCATTTTTAATCCTATATGAAAAAAATGAAAGTGAATAGAAAAAGTATGTTACTTTATATTGATAAAACTGTTTGAAGATTGATCTGACACTGACACCTGTGGAAGTTTTTATTTTTGAAACACAGGCCTTCATTGTTCAGTAAGCACAGCTAGAGCTAGAGTTATGAGGGAATTGTTTTTTGAACAGCTTTTTACTACAGCAGTTTCGGTATACTGTATTTCACACTTTTAAACGTGAAAAAACTTGCAATAGTTCTCTGTATTTTAGTTTAGATTTATATAAAGTGCAAAATGTCCCTTTTAATCTATTTGTGATGTACCATCTTTCTATAGTAACAGCAGCCTTTGAGTAACAGTATTTTCGATTTCAACAACAATTTTAATATTTCCAGGGATCCTTCCAGGATATCTCTTATACAGTTGTAACTATGTCATTTAAATCATTACTGTATTTGGTGATAAAATGAAAGTACGGAGGAACATAACCTTTTTAAGGACTGGTGTCATGTTGTTTTATTATGTGCTGGTCTATTCTTGGATTGTTGTACTCAAGAGATTCTCACCATTGTACTCAAGAGATTTTTGGACATCCACTTCTGTTTTGAATTTGAATGTCAAATTGAAAAATTCACATGTTTATTACTTCTGTCCTCATGTATGAGACAGTATTAAATGCAGCTTTCTGCACCCACTGGAGGATAAATCAATGCAGCATGCAAGCGGTGTGTTAGTTTCCTGTGATTCAGAGAGATTCGGGCCTTGAAGTTTGTGTGTGTGTGCATGTTTTTGTGACAAATGAGGACATAAATTTGTATAATGACAAAGGTATGACATAGGTATTACAAGGAGAAGGTGACTTTTCAGGACATTACCCCATGTCCCCACTTTTCAAAACGCTTATAAATCACACAGAATGGAATGTATTGAAAATCTGAAATAGCACAAAGTTTCCTGTAAGGGGTAGGTTTAGGGGTAGGGTTGGTGTAGGGCAATAGAAAATACAATTTGTACAGTATAAAAACCATTATGCCTATGGGATGTCCCCACTTTTCACAAAAACAAACCTGTGTGTGTGTGTGTGTGTGTGTCTGTGTGTGTGTGTGTGTGTCTGTCTGTGTGTGTGTGTGTGTGTGTAAAGTACAACTGAACTCTATCAGTACACTTACAATTTACTTTTTTGATGCTTTATAAATAATTTCTATGATCAAGAAATAAACCACAAAATCTTGGCAGTAAAGCAAAATAATAAGCATCACTGTGTTTCAGACTGAATGAAATGTACGGCTAGAACACAGAGAACACAGACTGGCACTGTCCAAATGAGATGACAAAACTGGGCACACAGGGTAACCAAAACTGAAATCAAAATATTGACAAAAAATCTGAATTTTAGTTGTAATTATAAACAGTTCCTGTAGTTTATACAGATGCAGTTAGCAAAGGTTGCATGTTGTATGACTCCAGTGCTGGAGTTTTAAGTTTCTAGTTATATTTCAAATAAATGTTATAAGAGTATAATCTTTGAGGCGAAATGTTTGCTTTTATCTATTTTAAGTACATTATAATAAGTCTACGTGACATAAATGAAGAATGCTTTCATTATGCGGATAAGTCTGACAAATGGTTCATGCCACATCGCTTGACTCAGAAATGATCCTGATCCCTCCTCTGAAATTAACTGGTGAATCAGACCATTCTCAGTAACCAGGAGTATTTGACTTAGTCAACTTCCCTTAAGTCATACAAAAAACATGATTTAACAAGTTAAATTAACTAAAGGTGTTCATTTAATTATTTCCTCAAGAAGTACAAGTATCAATGTCCTGTTGATGGATGTACTGCTGACGAAGTATAAAATCTCTTAGTGTTCATTAAAAATAACAAAACATTTCATGGTTCACTGCGTGTCTTGATTTGTCTGATTATCTGTCACAGACATGGCAGCTCCATTAACTGCACTGCATTCCTCTAACGGATCTTCCACTGACTGTGTGATCTGAGAAAATAGCACTGACGTTCCACTCGGTTCTCTATGGAGTTCATACTGTGCATGTAAATGAGCTGACCATGAATTGACCCTAAGAATTTTGCATCATATAGGACTGTATAGGATACATCGACCTCAGAAAATCAGACAAAAAGACTGTGTATTCATCAGCTTTAACAAAGGAAATAACAATCCCAAAAAGCACTGAGAATTTTAAACATGATTATTAAAAAAAAATTATAATAATTGAAATAATTAAATAATTAGTCACTGAGAGGACAAGTCTGACTGGCATGTATAATGTCACTGGTGCATTTCCACTGGCTGAACATGTGAAAGTATTAAAGTCCCCTTTTTTCATCTTTACAAGTTTAATCTGAATTGTTTGACATTGTTGAAAATACTCTGTAACAGCAGGTCTGTAACCACCATAGACATTCAGGGGGAAACATGGCTGCCAATATTCAGATTAGTGTCATTAATATTTAGAAATAGAAATCAGTGTCTGTGGTGCCCCTTAAAGTGCATAAGAAACATTTCCCCCTTTTGAACTGTTTGAAACACCCATCAGGCATTTCCTTAACTAAAGGAAATGTATGTTTATTTTTGTTTGTGCTCCCCAGAAGTGTTGCTGACTCGTTAGTACTCTAGCCTGTCACTCATGAGATTTATGGCTCTCACTGTTTAATACCAGAATACATAATCATGTAGGGAAAAAAGTAAATTAAGCAGAAATGGAGTGCTGAGGCATTCTGCTGGTATTTTGTCAATGGGTCTAAAAACTAAAGCACGTCTTATAAATATAAACACTGTATGCAGAGTCAGTAGTTTCAAGTTTGAATCCAGTACAACATTGGCATGGAATAGATGTCTATAAAAATGATCGGATTTCTGCCACATACCCAAAGAGGTGCAACAATAAATAAACACTACTCACATGATGTATATTACAAACGTTCTGAGAGTACCCTCACTTTAAAATGAGCCATTGGTGCTATTAGACTGCCAGTGACTCCCCAATCAAGAATGTTCTTCAGATTTTTGCAGGGGTTTCCCCCCTCTGTGAGGTGACTAAGTCATTTAGTCTGACCACATAAGGGAAGTGGAGTGGACCTTGAGTCAAACGCGCTGCCAGGTCATAACACTTGGAGCAGTTGTGAGACGGACAGTAATAATATGCTGGCTCTATATTTGTCCAGCAGGAGGGTCGTAACAGCTGAGAGGGCTAAATCTGAGCATGTGAGAATGTGACAGACTTTAAACTGTTTTGATATACTGCTCCATTGTTTGCACATCTAGAATAAACAGATGCCATTATCTCCATTCCCCCCAAAGCCACACTGACAAGTGATGACCATCAATACTGTTTAACATGATTAAATGAAAAAAAGAGTGTCAAAATATGTTTGAATGCTCTTGTCATATGCCATGTCATATGATGTTCCTCAAAGATAGCTGTAGCTGCGTGGATGGCTTTTGGTTATTGTTCAGCCTTTTAGGAAATGAGTAAACAAGGACTTTGACCTCAGTGTATAAAAGCTCAGTAACTGTGTCGATCTGATTCTGCATATTGGAGCATTATCAGAGGTAAGATATTAACTAAATCATTCATTCTGTGGATTTGTGGATTTTCTATTTTCATCTTATGAAGTTTAATATACAGTAGTTCTATTTTAAACAAATTAAGTCTGAAATAATCAGTTTAATTCAAGGCAAACAGTATTAGGAAACCTCTGGAAAAGAGCAGGAAGACTGAAAATCACTGCACTGTTACATGATCATACATGGTTTTGTAATACTATTTTTATGTTGACTGACGTGCAATTTTTAATTTTGATTAATGCTTAAACTAGAATTACACTACAAATAGCTTTTTTTAGACAAATTTAAAATTTTAGACAGCAAATTAAATGAAAATACAGAACCATTAACAGTGCGTTTATCAGAATCACTATGATGTTTTTAAAGTTAGTTTTTATAATGGATGATAATAAAATAATAATACACAGTTATTCAGGTCTTTTTTTTTTAAAGGAAAACGTGAAAACTAAATTAAACCATGACAGCAACAATCACTCTCTCCACGGGTCAGCAGATGCCAGCGGTGGGCTTAGGAACATGGAAAAGTGCCCAAGGACAGGTCAGACAAACTAAACATAAGCTGCTAAAAAGCCCCAAAATTGTACTGTACAGTATGCAATGTATCGTCTTATTTCTGTATGTTTATTCGTTTATGTATTAATTGTGGCAGACCTGGATTGAACTCTGTCTTACTGTAGGTGAAGCAGGCTGTACTAGCAGCTTTAGACTGTGACTACAGGCACATTGACTGCGCAGCGGCTTACAGCAATGAGCGAGAGGTCGGAGAGGCCCTGAGCGAACGACTTGGAGAAGCAAAGGTACCTGCAGATAAAAATCAAGCGTATCGTTAGTTCTGGCAGGTCACATTAGTCAAGCTCACATCAGCTGACTCTCAGCTGATCCCCATCTACCTATAGGAATAGGACACCTATCTAAGCATTCATATATAAGGTCCCTCAGTATTGTCAACAGTTTTCGCATTGCTCAATATCTAATTACCCTCCTCCATCCCCAGCTCCTCCTCTGTCAGTCAGGATTCAGCCTTCTGATTATCCTTTGAATCAGACTAATTCTAAAATGTGTACATAAAATTATTGAACTTTAACGATATCTGCAATACATTTATGTTGGTTCTGTTCTGTTTACCCTGGGGGGGGTTATCGCTGCTCTCCCTGCTCTCATCCATGCTAGGCTGCATGGATGCGCAGGGAGTTCTTGCCTAGAACAGAACCATACCGCCAAACCAAACCTTATGCGTAGTATCTATCATTTTTTGACGATAGTGGTCCTGACAGAACTATACATGAAATGCATCAAAGACATTTTACTATAAATACATCACACACATGAAATTTGTACTGTTTACAACTACCATATAGCCTCTGAGACGAGAAGACATTTTTGTGACCTCCAAGTTGTGGAACACCAAACACCATCCAGATGATGTGGAGGATGCCTGCAAAAAGTCTTTGTCAGATCTGAGGCTCAGTTATCTGGACCTGTATCTCATGCACTGGCCAATGGCCTTTGAGTAAGTCTTTGTGTTGCCATATCTAGCTTTTGGTAGTTGAGCAATTTATCTGAATTTCACCAACATACTTCCGTTCAAATGTTTTTGTAAGAAGTCTCATGCTCATCAAGGCTGCATTATTCAAATTAAAAAAAAAATACAGTAAAACTGTAATATTTTGAAATATTACCATTTAAAATAACTGTTTTCTATTTGAATATATTTTAAAATGTAATTTATTCCTGTGATGGCAAAGCTGGATTTTCAGCAGTCATTACTCCAGTCTTCAGTGTCACATGATCCTTCAGAAATCATTCTGATATGATGATTTGCTTCTCAAGAAACATTTCTTATTATTATCATTGAAAACAGTTGTGCTGCTTAATATTTTTGTGGAAACCTAGATATATTTTTATCAGGACTCTTTAATTAGTTCAAAAGAACAGCATTTATTTGAAATACAAATCTTTTGATTAATTGAATGTCCTTGCTGAATAAAAGTATTTAAAAATTGTGTTTTTCAGTATTAACATTTTTTTTTACTGACCTCAAACTTTTGAACAGTAGTGTATTTGAAAAAGATCGGTTCAAGCGGACTTAAATACATTGTTGTGGTGCAAGAGTTTCAAAGTAAACAATGTACAGTGTAAACAGTTTCAATGTGTACAGGTGTCTTATGGGACCAAATGTGGGCATAATTTTAGCTGAACTGAATGTTTTAAGGCAATGCAATCGTTGTCATCTACTAATATTATACCTCTGATGTGTTTTTAATACTTCTAGGAGAGGAGATGAGCTGATGCCCAGGCGACCTGATGGCACTGTTCGGTATGATAATAACACTCACTATAGAGACACATGGGCAGCCATGGAGAAGCTGGTTGACCAAGGCCTGGTAAAAGCCATTGGCTTGTCAAACTTCAATGCCAGACAGATTGATGACATTCTCAGCATTGCCAAACACAAGCCAGTGGTCAACCAGGTATGCAAGAGGGATAATTGCAAAGACTGTAAGATTGGACTGGTCCATGTGTTAATTTGCCATTAACAACTAATGGTATCACTGTGCGACAACTTTACCTATGTGGTCGTTTATCATACTTAGTGTCATTAACTATTCTGTTGTTTTGTTTATTTGAATGAATTCATAAATAAATGTAAATATATTGACTATTATAAAAAAGTTTGTTTCTTTCCAAAATATTTTCAGGTGGAGTGCCATCCATACCTGGTTCAGACTCAGCTGGTATCTCAGTGTTGGGGTCGAGGGCTGGCAGTAACAGCCTACAGTCCTCTGGGTTCTCCTGATCGCCCATGGGTTACACCTGGAGAAGCCCATCTGCTGGATGATCCAAGGGTGGTTGGTTTGGCCACGTGCTATAACAAGACCCCTGCTCAGGTCATCATCAGGTGAGGATGGTCAGAGGATTTAGGAATAGGCCCACATTGACTGCTGAGTATGGATTCCTCCTTTCCTCTTACTATGTTTTGTGTTTAGTGTGATTTTGAGTGCATGGCCTTGTCCATTACAAACTTCTGGATTGGTTTTTGTGTCATAGATGGCACATACAGAGAGGTGTCATTTGCATCCCCAAAAGCGTCACTCCATCCAGGATCAAACAGAACATTGAGGTAGGTTGGAAAAAGACTTCAAACAAATTTCAAGGTTATAATACGTTCTCTTGCTTCATCTTACTGTCCAGAAACAACTGTAAGAGGTTGACGTTCCTAAAAAGTTTTAACTGTGACTCTTTGCCAGCAAAGCATTGCTTTGTGATTGGCTGGTCTGGATGCTCGACACTGACTCAAACAATGGCGTGAGTGTGGGGCGACTCTGTTTGTTCAGGAAACCTGTTTATTAGCCAATCATTCTTTTTCTGAATCCATTTGGACGTGGACTTTCGCATTAAAACATTATTCATCCTCCATGACTCGTCATTTCAGCACATGCACCTGAACTCTTGCATCTCAACTACAATGCTTTGGCAGGTTATTTAACCACTGAGCCTCTGTGTAACCAAATTATGATTTACATAATGCCTGGAGGGGTTTAAGCAAGGTCAGTGATCATTAATGCTTATTCAGAATGTCAACAGAAGACAGGACATACAGAGACACCTGGAGGACAAGAACTGTAATGAGGAGAGTGGGACAAGTTATTGGGATAGTTTCCCCCAGAAATTAAATGTTTTTCCAAAGAAATTTAGGTCAATATTTAATGAATATCTTTCTATATTAACAATCAAATCTCATGTGTGATTTGAGCGTGTGCTTTGTGATCGGTTAAGAGACATGAGAACCAATGACATTTGACATCAAACCTGGTGTGGTATGATTTTTTTGATTATTAGTTGAATGAGATTTAAGAGTTGCAGTGAAGATTATGTAAATATAATCATTGCTCACCTTTGCACACAGGTGTTTGATTTTAAATTAACTGATGAAGATATGAGGGTGATTGAATCCTTCAACAGGAATGAGAGGCTTATCATTCCAACTATAATGGTATGAATAGTTACTGTATATTACGGTTTTGAAATGCCTGTTGTGGCTGAAATGTTTTTGTCACTCCACAGATAGATGGACAAAAGGTCTGGAGAGATGCAAAGCACCCTCATTTTCCTTTCAGTGATCCATATTGATAAAGCGCGATAGAAAAAAAAAAATGCAAACCTCTTAGAACTAAAGATGGCATGTCTTCAATATCCAAGTTACTAATTTAAATAAAAACACTTCATTTTTAAATCTGTTTATGATTTTTATGGTGACCCCATCTAGAGTATGATATACACATGACAGTATCAAACACAGACTAAGATTTAATGTAGCTAGAGCACACTAGAAAGCACAAGTTATGTGCTAGAGGAAATCACTACATGATTTTTAAACAAGCATAAATGAGCTGCATTTTTAAAGAATGCTTTAAGAATAAAAAAAACCTATTGAATTACATGATCTTTGACCTAGAAGTACAGCATTTGGTTTATAAAAAAAAAGAAATTAAAATGACTAAAGAGTCCATTTTCACAATTTTTAAAAGCATTTAGGAGAAATAATAATTTTAAGATATCATAATCTGTACATGTTCACAGATCCCAAACATCTACAAATAAAACACCACAACTTTGTCCATTTTGTGAATTTTATTTAACATTTTTCAATCTTGTACATTATATGCTACATTCATAAAAAAAATGAAGTCATTAGCAATTACATATTTTCTTTTTTGAATCCTTCCAACAGTCTAGCATTAAACCCCACCACTGAAGCTGCTCATATAATTTGTGAAAAGTTGATGAAATCACTATCGTGTATGGTTTTCACTGAAATTCACCCCCACCCACAGAATGTTAAGATCAAAGTTCTCAGAAATCATCCTTTCACAAACCAGAGCAAAACACAAGCAGCTACATGCTTTTCTCCATCAACAGAGGGAGGTGGACAGAAGGAGAACGAGGCGAATAAAAAAAACAGGGGAATGGACATGAGAAGCGGAAAATAACAAACAAAAAGCACAGTTCTAAAAATGTGGAACTTTTTCTTTTTTGTCTTTTGTACATGGCGGCCTGTATGAAGAGTGGCCTGTGAGGGTCAGCCACGTGGTCACATTTATCCATAAAGATCATCATCGTTGTCCTCATTGAAGATGGCGCCTGCGCCGCCACCAGAAGAGCCCTGACTTGGTCCACTTCCTCCTTGGTTACTGGATGGGAATCTTTTATTTAGAAAAATAAAATAAAGGCATTTAGCACCTTGAATCCAATCTGAATGCATGGAAACCAAGTCACAGCCTGACAATCTTATTATCCCATTAATTTACTTAAACCCAAGAGCTCATATTGTCATCTAAGAGCAAACAAAACAAAAAGCTACCACTAAACATGATTTAAGTTCCCACCTGAAACTGCCAAAGCCTCTGCTTTGTTGCAGGGTCTGTGCGAACATCTCGTATTTGCGTATGTCGTTATCGCTGACGGAGCGGCGGGCAAAGCGCATGGCTTCCTCGAAATGGTCCTTTCTAATCTCAGGCACAGGGTCATCCTCCTCCACCTCCTGAAAATACAAAATCAACCAACATGTTAGAAAATCCAGACTACCATGCCAGTTTTAAATGTATCACACCATAGTATTTAGGACTGCACTTAAATAGATTTTAATTTGCCCAACTTTGAAAAGGAAGCACTTAAAAGACAATGAAATCTCACCATTGCAGAAGGGTTAGTCTGCCTCTCACGTTCCCGTCTGATTTCATTCTCAATGGACTCACGGATGGCCAGTTTACAGGCTCTCTGACAGATCTCAGTCAAGTCAGCACCTGAAAAGCCATTGGTCATCTTGGCCAAGTAGTCCAGGTCCACGTCCTACACAAAAAGGAACGACAGTAAACCCAATATAAAAAAAAAAAAAAAAAAAAACGATTTTGGTTAGCTTTCGGTAAGAACTTTACAACATTCAATATAGACAACACTCTACAGTATTTATTTATCTTAATTTCAACATTTACTAATGGATTATTAAAAGCAAAAGTTGTGCTTGTTAACATTAGTTAATGCAATGAGAATTAACATGAACGATCAATGAACGACTGCATTTTCATTAACATTAATAAAGAAATACTGTAATAAAGGTATTGTTCAGTGTTTGTTCATGTTAGTTAATACATTAACTAACATTAACTAATGGAACCTTATTGTAAAGTGTTACCCACTATTTAAATAAAAACCCATATAAAAGAACAAAAAATCATCCACAATGACCTTTGAGATTGGAGACTTCCTGAGGTTAGCTTTAAGAATGGCAATGCGAGACTTCTCATCAGGCAGTGGGATGTAGATAAGTTGGTCCAGTCGGCCAGGCCTGAGGATGGCAGGGTCAATGATGTCTGGTCTGTTGGTGGCCCCAATGATGAAGACGTTCTTCTTGCTGGACATACCATCCATTTCTGTGAGAATCTGGTTAATGACTCTGTCAGCAGCGCCGCCACCGTCGCCAACGTTTCCTCCACGAGCCTTCGCAATGGAGTCCAATTCGTCAAAGAAGAGCACACAAGGAGCAGCTTGACGAGCCTGGAGGAGGACAATGAGACAGCAGGACAATTTTTAATTGGATCCTTAATTTACATGTCATTATAGATGCCTATAGCCTCTGAAAAGCATAAATTGTCTTACTACACATTGAAAATGTTATAAACAGGACTGAGTCAGAAACTCCCTGCTAGAGAATACAAAATTACATGCCTTGTCAAAGATCTCACGGACATTAGCCTCCGATTCTCCAAACCACATAGTAAGCAGTTCTGGGCCCTTGATTGAGATGAAGTTGGCCTGGCACTCATTGGCAATGGCCTTGGCCAGCAGGGTTTTACCACAACCTGGCGGTCCATAGAACAGCACACCCTTGGATGGGGTCATGCCAAACTTAAGGAATTTGTCTGGATGTTCCACTGGGTACTAAAAAAGGACAGAAAAAATTGGTAAGGATGTGTCAAAAGCAGTTTTAAAATGTAGCTGTGTGAACGCTCGGTTGTCAGAAATACAGAACAAGACTTGTGCGCTTAGTACCTGCACCAGCTCCTGCAGCTCTCTCTTGACATCGTCAAGGCCACCAATATCCTCCCAGGTGATGTTGGGCACCTCCACAACGGTCTCTCTCAGGGCAGAGGGATTGCTCTGGCTAAGAGCCCACTGTTAGGTAGAAGATGGTGACAAATCAATGTCTCGAGTTTCTGAATGCAATTTTCCCCACATTTAATTGTTCAGATGGTTGAGAGTAACTGAGATAAAGATCCTCACCCTGAAGTCATCCATTGTTACAGCCAGGGAGTTCATAACCTCTGCATCAATGGTCTCATCCTCCAGATCGATGAGGTCCATTTTCTTTCTGATGGCTTGCAGGGCAGCTTCTGAGCAAAGGGCGGCCAGATCAGCACCCACATGGCCATGGGTCTCATTTGCCACCTAAAGGCAAATGGTGGAACAAAATATGAAAATGCATTATTTTGTAGGAATGCATTTAACATTTATAATCCACTTGGCTCAGGGAGCAGTATTAAACGGGCATGACGTTTCTGCCAGTGCCTGATTAAGGAGACCCATTTTAAATGAAAGTGAATCATCACGGAGCACTGAATGTTCTGCCATTCTCTGAAACACACCTGCTCCAGATCAACATCATCTGCAAGCTTCATGTTCTTGGTGTGGATCTGAAGTATCTCAAGTCTTCCAGTAGCATCTGGAATGCCGATGTCCACCTCTCGGTCAAAGCGCCCTGAAATCAAGAGAGTCAGAAAGAAGCCCGAACATCAACTGAAAACGTCTCGAGTCAGGTCTCTTTACAGAGCAACACTTGAGGAAAGTGATTTCACCGAATCGCCTGAGAGCGGGGTCAATGCTGTTGGGTCTGTTAGTGGCTGCCATGACGATGACATGAGCCCTTTGCTTCAGTCCGTCCATCAGAGTGAGCAGCTGAGACACAATGCGCCTTTCCACTTCACCATGAGTCTGAAAAGAGATAAGAGACCATTTAGTGAAATATCCCCCGATTAGACATTCATACATGCATACATCTCAGATCAAATATTGCTTTAAAGTAGGGAAATGCAATGTTTCTTTAATTCAAAGCAAGCACTTTGAATTATTAAAATATGAAATTACAATAAAAGGACATGGCGGCACATTTTGGTTAAAAACATTCTCATAGTACAAGCTGCTAATAATGTCCAGTATAACATGCAAGTTATTCCACTGGATTCTAGTTAAAGCAGAATATTCAGGATTAAATCAAGTGAGGTGATCACAAGAGCAAGTATTATTCTGAATTAGCCTTTATTTCTATATTTTCATTTAAAATTTTTCTAGTTTTAGTAACTTTGTGCTTTGTATTTTTTTTGTTAGTATATATACACAGTTCCTTTTTCACAATTTTTTTACTTTTTATTTCAGTTAGTAGCCAAGGAGGATCAAAATTTTTATTACCGCTTTTTACTTAACAAAAAGTGACTAATAGTTTTAGTTAAACTACACTGGGCTCTTGTCAGTTTTATGTCGTCGTTCACACTGTGGAGCAGGAAAAAAGGGGGGGGGGGGGGGGGGGGGGGGGTTTAAATCAGACTTCTAAATGTTTTAAGTTCTTATAATAAGTCACAAAAGACTACAAGTGAAATACTTTACTGATGGATAAAAAAAAAGCATAAAGAATCAGTTTAAAAAGTGATGATTATTTGTGCAAAGCAACTGCTGCGATAGAGCTTCGGTAATGACAAAGAGAATTTGCATCCTGAACCACAAGCAGAAATATACTTCTATCTTTTTGGTGTGCAATGGCATCGAGTTCATCAATTAAAGATGATGGCGGTGCGGTTATTCTCTGCTTCCTCAAAAAGCTTGCGCAAATTGTCTCAGATTCACCTGCCCAGTTACTCCATGATTCTCAGGGCCTGGGATCAGTTAAAAATGTCAAGACTCAAATTGGCTTAGCATTTTTTTTTTTTTTTTTTTTTTCTTTTTTAAAAAATATATATATTGTCTAGATATGTGTGTGTGTATATATATAGATATATATATATATATTAGATATATATATATATATATATATATATATTATATAGATATATATATATATATATAGCAGTCATTAAAGAAAACTAATTGAGCCATATTTATATTTTGTGCTGTCATCCGCACCATTGATGAGGAAGAAGAATGCTCCAGTTTCATTTGCCACAGCACGAGCGATGAGAGTCTTTCCAGTTCCAGGGGGTCCATACAGCAGAATGCCACGGGGAGGCTAAACAAGAAATGATTTGAACCTCAGGGTGCAAACTCATAACACTTTAATGTGTGCGAGTCTCAGAGCATAGATAATTACCTTCACTCCGATAGCCTTGAAGAGAGCTGGGTGTCTCAGAGGCAGCTCCACCATTTCTTTGATTTGGGCGAGCTGTTTCCTTACCCCTCCAATGTCATCATAACCCACCTCATTCAGAGACTCTTCCTCATCCTGCAAACAGGTGAGCGGATACAATCTCACACACACTTCATCTACCCTTCACAAGCATGGTCCAAGCTAAATTTGAAACGTGTCAATCTACTGACCTCTCTCTTGATGGGTTCCCCCTCACAGTGGATCACTGTGTCTGGGGCCACAATACAGTACGGGCTGGGGTCAGTCTCCACCACTTTAAACTCCACAGCGCGCATGCCTCCTCTGACCAGGAAAATATCACCTATGGAAATAAAGCCAAACCAAATTTATTAATATCAAAGCACTTCAAATTTGTTTTATACACCAACTGCAGTTCATGCTGTCTTACACAAACCACAAACTTTTACTAGGGCTTTCAAACACAGCGGACCAAAATTCACATGCTTGACAGATTTCAAATCAAATCTATCAGGTGACAAATCAGAATTCATGCCAAGCATCATGAACTTGAAGCCACAGAAGCGCCGAAACGTACAAGGAGAAAAAGACAGTACTGCATATAAAATCAAATTATGTAAACTGTTCAAATGTTTGTTTTTGAAAGAAGTCTCTTACGCTCACAAAGGCTGAATTTATTTGATCAATAACATTGATAATGTTACAACAATTGTTTTGTAACAATAACAAAAATAATAACAATAAAATACTACCATTTAAAATCACTTTGATTTTAATACATTTATAAATGTAGTTTACTCCTTTGATAAAGCTGAACTTTCAGCAGCCATTAATAAATGGAAATCTTTTATAACAATGTCTACTGTCACTTGATCAATTTAATGCATCCTTGATGAATACAAGTTTTCCAAAACCAAAACAATAAAATAAAATAAACAAATAAAAAAAAAACACCCAAACTTTTTGCCGGTAGTGTAAATACATTGAAAATATATAAAAAGTAAAATCTCACAGTTAACTTAAATTGAACAGAATAAAAAGAACCTTATTATGTATAATAATTTGTATAGATATATTTACCTTTACGGATTGGCCGGTAAGCCTCCAAGAAGTAAGGCTTAAGATAGACCTCAAACAGGTTGCCAGTGATGCCCTCCACGGTGTCATCGATGGGCAGAACGTGAATGCGCTTTCCATATTTCACATCGGGACATGGCTGAATACTGAAAACCAGAAAGAGGACCAAATAAATGATCCATCCAACATTTATATTCAGAGGTACATTTTAAAATTACTAGTATTATAGTAATGTCAATCAAAACTCTAAAACTGCTGAAACAATACTCCCAGGATTTTTCAGTCTGCATATGTAATAAAAGCTTAAACAGAAAACAGTCTTACCTGATGACATCACCAAGGCGCACTCTGAGGTTGTTGCGGACCACCCTGTTCATGCGAACCTTTTCGTCAGAGCAGGTGTCATCAGACAGGACGATGCAAACGGTCTCCCTCCTCTTCTTGCCCTTCAACAGCACTGTGTCCCCCCTAAAGAGCTGAAGCTCATCCATCTTTGCCTAAAAGAGTAGAGGAAAAAGTGATGGGCAAGATACAGTGGGTATAGAAAAGAATCACCCTCCTTTAAAATAATCGCATTTTGTTGCTTTGCAGCCTGAAATGAAGACGGACACAGTTTGTGTTTTATCCAGCTGTATTTACGCAGTACTTATACGCAACTTATAACATCCAAGTGAAAGATAACACCCAAAAAAAAACTGACTAATGATGTTGGAAAAAGATCATCCCCTTGCGGCGTGGACTGCAGTCTTCAAGTCATTCCACAGATTTTCAGTGGGGTTTAAGTCTGGACTCTGACTAGGCCATGCACGGACATTAACCTTTTTCTCTTTCAACCACTGTGTGCTCAGTTTTGCAGTGTGCTTTGGGTCATTGTCATGTTGGAAGGTAAAGCTTCTTCCCATTGACAACTTTCTGGCAGAGGACAGCAGATTTTCCTCAAGAATTTGATGGTATTTTGCCCCATCCATTTTTCCTTCTATCCTGACAAGTGCTCCAGTCCCTGCTGCAGAGAAACACCCCCATAACAGGATATCACCACCTCCATGCTTTACTGTAGGAATGCTGTTATTTGGATGGTGAGCTGTATTGGATTGCTCAGACATATCGTTTGGTGTTGAGGCCAAATAATTAAATTTTAGTCTCATCTACCTCAGAATCTTCAAGGTTCATTTTGGCAAAGCTCAGTCATGACTGCAAGTGGCCTTTCTTGAGGAGTGGCTTTTTTCTTGCAACATTCCCATACAAGCCACATTTGTGGAGAATGTGTGATATTGTCACAAACACAGTGCCTACTCTCTGTCATAAATTCCTGCAACTGCTTCAGAGTTGCTGTAGGCCTCTTGGTCGCCTCTCTGACCAGTTTCCTCCTGACTCTTTCATCCAGTTTGGAGTGACGTCCTGATCCAGGGAGGGTCTGTGTTGTACCAAATACCTTCATCTTCTTAATAACAGACTTCACTGTGCTTCTAGGCATTGAAAAAAAATCTTTCTGACTTGTGCCTGGCCACAACTTTATCCGGGGATCTTTTGACAGTGCCTTGCCACCCACAGTTGATTGTTTGCTTCAGTTGCACTAAAAAGGAAATGCTCCAGGAAAGCTCTTTTCATGCTGAGCTCATCAAAATGACCACAACCGATCACAGTTGAAAGTCAAATGGCTTTGTGTGCCATTGAGAAGATGATTCGCTACACCTGATTGAGTTTACAAGTCATTTTTAGGAGGGGGTGATCCTTTTTCCAACTAAGGACCCATCAACACAGAGACACGTTTAGCTGTATATGCATACATTTTGTATCGTATAGACGTTTCGTCCACACAGATCCGGCGTTTTGAAACCGATATTTTTTTAAACCAGGTCCCAGAGTGGATAAATCTGAAAACGCCGCCCTTGCATTTTCGTGTGGACAACAAATCCATATATTTTCTGAAACGATGACGTCATCAGCCCACGTCTCGCCACTAGTCAGACACCGCTACGTCACGTAACAGCAACAAAAACATGAACAAACACTGAACGATTGTGTTTTTATTAACTAACATTAACACAGATTAATAAATGTGGTCTTCTCCATTTTAGTGTATCTCTGTGGCAGAATTACAGTGCCACATACTGGTCTGGCATGTATACTACATCGTTTTGTGGTTTCATGTGGACTCAGATATTTCTTGATACGAGGGGGAAAAAAATATCGGATAGGGAAAGCTCTGGCTTCGTGTGGACGTAGCCTTAGATGACTGTTTTTATTTTTTCTGACATGGTGTTATATCTTTCACTTGGATGTAATAAGTTGCACTGAGTAAATACTGCTGGATAAAACAAAAACTGTGTCCGTCTTCATTTCAGGCTGCAAAGCAACAAAATGTGATTTTAAAGGGGGTGCTTCTTTTCACTACCCACTGTAAAGACCTCCTACAAGTGAAACAGGAGGATCTATTTTTATACATTTAAAAATTAACTGAAGACTGTACCTGAGAGAGAGAAACAACACTGTTGTCTTCATTGATGGATTCATCAACAATCAACCTATTTGGCCTGGTCTTCTGCTTCAGAATGGCAGTGGAAAGATCGTCATTTTTGGATCTGTGTAGACAAACAACATTATTAAATACATATTTAATTATATTTTAATAAATAATTTGAAGGAATCCCAGTGCCATCCTGAAAGTTGCTGAGGCCCCTCAGGGGAACACAAAAGATGTTCAGCAGAATGACAGCCTCCATGACAGTCACCATTCACTTTTATTGCCTACTATTAACAATGTTCAAATTCTCAGGTGGTTACCAGAGACAGATAGTTGCCTTTTTATTTCTTTCAGTACCACTTAAGTCGAAAGTGAAAGATACGTTACGTTTCATATCAAGTAGTACTTTCAAATAGTAAGAAAATAAACATTACATATTATCCGGTCAGCCCCGAAAAGATTACACAATGGAGTCGATGGATAAGTGTACTTCTGCTCATATGCACGTTTGTCAAGCTCGAGTTACTCTAGAGCTTTCCACAAAACACTGGTCTGAAAGCCGTAATGATCCGGCTTTAGGCCAGGATGCGGTCGTGAGGAAGGCCTTAGTGCAGTTGATCCCGCATGATACAACAATTTAAGCTGTTTATAGGGTTTTTCTGAAAAGACAGCGGACCAAAGAAACTAAGCCAATACGGTAATTAGACAGACGTCAATAGGCTGCGGCCAACAGCGCGTGTGTAAATAAGCTAACAACATTCTCACAGCTAACAGACAACACACGTTATGTCTTTAACGTTACATACTACTGAACTGTACAATTCACTCCCTCACAAAAGTGTGTTTTCGTCGGGTACGCAATGTAACCGTATATTGCACAGGTGGATGGATGGATGATTTATTCCTCTCAGAGTGGGTGATGTGAGAGCTAGCAGCAGTTAGCCATCTCCAGTGGCCAATGACACAGCAAATGCTGCTGTGTGACATGTGAAGCTTAAACCGCCGAAATACAAGTATTTTAGTGCTTGTAAAAGCTCTAGAGTCTGGTATAGTTAGTATCTAACGTTTTTAACGTCACATCTTGTCAGTCGTTTTGGGTTTGAGGCTGAAATATACAGATCACGGGATTCATAATCATCACCTGCTGCTATATACACAAAGCCGATTTGACGCGTTAGCTCGCTTTGCTGCTTATTATCCACGGTTTCACGATTACAGAGGATTAAAGGTGTTTACATGTATGAAGCAGTATGCGGGTCGTTGAAGAGTGTTGTGCGTGTTTATCCGAGCAGTCGCCGGTGATGCCGGTGGGCCGAAAGCCTCAATCATATGCGGAGATGACTCAGTCCGGCTAGCTTACATGCTAAACACAGCTAATCTTGGACTCAGACGCGCATTAAAACTCCCGCAAAAGTTTTAATGAGTGATGAGAACGTTAGTATATGTACAGGACGAAATTATATCAATTTACATATGCGCTCGGATGAGAAACCTGTAGCGTGTAAACTCGCTCTTTTCATTGATCACCGTTAATGATGCGTTCGTCTTTTAGCTTCATGGCTAATTGGTACTCAACAAAAAAACAACTATGATCGCACTAAATATCACATCACTAAAATTGTACTTACTCTCCACCCGAAGCCATATTGCTTCTCCCGAAAAAAGATATAAATCGTTGATGGAAATTAGTAGCTCTCTTGAGTAACCAACCTTCACACTAGCTTTTTGCCTCTGCACTAGATTAGCCTGCTAACATCAACTCTGCAGGGAAAAAGTTTCCTCGCCCATTGAACGACGAGCCAATCAGAGCACACGTTGCGATTTCTTGCCCTGGCTTATTGGCCAATCGCAGTTCTAACGTGGTAAAGCGCAAGTATCATTGGTCCGGGTGGCAGTCACAGTTAATTGTGATTGGTTCATTTTCTGCTGCGTTGTGAATTGTCTCTTTTGGATTGGCTCGAGACGGTCTGATCAAACTGTTACTCAGCTGAGCCGAAGTGTCAAAATGCCACCAACAAGTCTATAGGCAAATAGGTAGTGTTGTGGTACTCGAGATCATTTTAAAGGTCTTGGTCTTTTGTACTCGGTCTCAGACTAAAAGTACTCTGGATTTTATTTGAAGACCGGTCAAGACCAACTGCAGGGATTTCACTAAATTGCCAGTGCACTGTCTGAATTATTTGTCAACATCGTTAATGTGATTATGTAAAATGCAAATCAACTACTTTAAATGCAATCGATAACTTATTTCTAATTTGATTAATTTTGATACTGCTGTGTCCGGTCAGAATTTAATGGGGAATTGTGTCAAAAATGTCACCTAAATTAACACAAATGGCCAAAGAATTCAAGATATGATTGCAAAAAATGAGATCTTGTTTTTCATATGACATAAGATTAAGCAATATCCCAAGAGCTATTTTCATGAATATGAGCACGATTGCAAAACGTGATATTGATCTTATGCAAACGTTAAACAAACAAGAAGTATTAAGTGAATTACATTTTAGACACAATTAAATTAATGCATTATTATTATTGGTATTTCAGCAACGAAAATGGTTTTCCAAAGTCCAGCAATCCATAGCAACTGTTGCGTTTCTGAGCAACACACAACGGTGATTCATTACTGAATAAATCTGTTTTTTTTGTTGTTGTTGAAAGAATCGGTTGAATAAATAATTCAAAGACTCACACATTAAGTGATTTGCCGCCAACTGGTGGTTTTAGTTTGACATTCATATTCAATTTATGTTTCCATTATATTTCTATATGCAAAATTATATTTTTAAAATATAATAATCTCAACTATATTTATGCAACTGTAATTGTATCAGTTCAGATGCAGCTTCTATGCAGCCTCTGCAGTGCAAAGATGAATTTTGTTGTTAGTGATTTCATTTGATTGGTAACAGCTCTATATAGTGTCTTATTATTTAAATTGTATTTATTGATTAAATTAGATATATTTCAGGCAATAAATGTGGAGCAGTTGAATTTCAGGAGTGCTGTTTGGGTCTTGGTCTGGACTCGGTCTCATCCTGCCTTGGCCTTGTTTTGGTCTCACTCTGGTCTTGGTCTCGGTTTAGGTGGTCTTGACTACGACACTACAAATAGGCCACATTTCCCAACAAGTTAGGTAATCTCAAAAGGACACAAAACACCAAACATACGTATTTGAGAATATGTTGTGTAATAATTTAAATGAGCTGTAATGCAGAACAATGTAGCGAATGCATATATAATATTACTGTCATAATAAAATGTACTTATATGTGACTCTGTGGGTTAAGATAAGAATCAAGTTATATAGCAGTTTTAAGTTAAATAAAATACTTTTTCAGAGCTTATTCATTTCAAATCCTTTTCATTATGAATATTATTTATTTGTCAAGATCATAGATAAAATGGTTTCTTGTCCATTCCAAAAACAAGGTGCTAGTCTATACAAAGATACGATATACAAAGAATCTGATACCAGCCTGGATGCATTCTCTTGAGCTCACAAATCATTTGCTCTGACAAGTGGAATGCTACATGGTTACATCTGAAAAGGAAACGAGACAACACAAACTGTTTTTCTGTTTGTAGTTCTGGTTTAGATGCACCAAAAATTGAAATGATGCTGTTTAGCTGAATGTAGTAGAGAGCATCCTTTCTGACATCTCTCATGTCTTTTTAGCTTGAATATATTCCTCCATTTTCTTCTTCAAGCCACTGAAGTCAAAAGCTGTGTCATCTGGCCATAGCTGCAAATACAGCGGTAGCTTTCTGAAAGCCAAGTCAAAAGATTACTGAACATTCACCATACCAGTTGCATTCATTTAGAGTCCAATGATGTGTGTAAAAGTCATATTATGATATTAGTGTATTGTCACAAAACTGAACGATATTGACTTGTCTAACAGCTTACATTGACTTGGGTGCATCTTTAGTACTATGGGCTTCTCTCCAGTGTGCTGATGCTTCCTCTCTACGATCAAGCCTCCACAAGACCTCAGTCAGCCACATCTCAGTATTCTTACAACCTATTGAAATTCAATTCCACATGTAAATTTGAGAAGAACAATGCAATGTATCAGACTAATCACAACAAACAAGCCACACAAATTCACTATATTGACAGCATGTCAGGTGAATACCTGGTGTCATCTGGAGACTGAGATTGAGATCTCTCAGGGCTTCCTTTAATTGACCTCCTTCCAGAAAGCAGAGCCCTCTACTAGCTAGTGCTTGCCCTTTTGCTGCTTCCAGAGTCACCATTTTTTCAACCATCGCTTCAGTGTTTCCAAGATGTTTTTGTTTCCAGTCTAAAAGTTTGATGAAACCATGTAAGTAATGGTACATGAACGATAATGAAGACAATGAAGCAAGTGCACACATCAAATGTGGCCTCACTAAGCTAAAGAGAGGAAAACAGCTTACTTCATCTCTTGAAAGCAGATTATTAATAGATATTTACCCAATGAAGACCACAGGATAAAACATTTGTGTATAGATAAATATATCCGTAAGGATCGTAGTACTGGGTGATACTTCACAAACAAAAACAGATGTGATTTTGAGTATGAACACACTATCTTGTTAGAGCAACGGTCAGACTGGAAAGAGAGATTACTTACCTTTCTGTTTAATGAACACTTTGACCAGTTGATTAATCGCTCTGAAAGGAAAGAATGAGAACATAAGAAAAAAAAACATGGTTTGCCAACACGGCAAGGTATCGAATGAAACAGGTACTGATATTGTACCTTGTAAAATTAGTAATAGCCTCTTTTGTGTCTTTCAGTTTCCAGTGTGCTTGTGCTTGAAGGAGATGGGCTGCACCAGCCCATAACACAAGATCTACATTTTCAAGCACAACATCAGAATCAGCTGCTTTTAGTTTTTCATCAGCATCAAGCAGCAGTCTCTCAGGGATGAAGTCCAAAGTGCTGGTGATGACCTCCTCACAGACCACAAGAGCATCACAATAACGTTTAGCTTTTAATAAAGCAAATCCTGCTTCAAGGTAGACCACTGGGATTCTGGGAAAAGAAGTGCCATCTCCTGTGAGTATCTGGAACACAGACAGGTCATTCTGAATCAGTTATATTACTTTATGAGCACTACTTTTGAATGCGATGCCTGAAAAATTGCGGTCCTTACAAGATCTTTGCCATCTGACTGCAGTGACGCCAACAGATCTAGATAGTACTCAACACCATCTGAAATACTGATTGACACAAAATATATATTTTTTTTTTGATTAGCTGTTTAGGTTAGGTTTTCTAGATCTGACTGATTCTGATTCAGATTTTCTAGATCTAAAATTCTGATTTGATTCTGTATTCAGATTTGATATATGATTCAAGCATTTGTCCTTGTTGTGGAATCACTTGCCTGCCATTGAACACACACGTGTGAGCCAAAGTGTGCAGAATCAGAGAAGGGGAAGGGACTCTGCTAATGAAGGTCATCTGTACACCACCAAACAGCATAGCTGGAGAGACCAGTGAAGCACTAGATGAACTTTTATCAGACTGCAGTTGGACTGCCTATAAACAAAGCAAAAGAAAAGTATTATTTAACAAACATTTCAAAATGAAACTACATAACATGCAGGAAATACATTTATTGGAGAATTCTGAAAGAATGTGAAATATCCTTTACTGTTTGGACTGAAAAAAAGCCTTCAGTGTCACCTGAGCCATGTTGCTTCTTAAATTTACTTGTTTACATCTACTTTATTGACACTAGAAGACAGTCATGAGATATGGACCTCTGGCACTTACAAATGATTTGTTTATTGTTTTCAATATAGTAATGAGCCGTTATGTGTTGTATGAAGGACAACAATTAACAATTTGTTATCTCTTATATCATAAGTAGTTAAAGAACAGTTCACAAAAATGAAAAATTGCATCCATCTGAACAGATTTTAATAGAGGATTACATCACTTGCTCACCAATGGATTCTCTGCAGTGAATGAGAGTCCAAACAGCTAATAAAAACAGCACAATAATCCACACGACTCCAGTCCATCAATTAATGTCTTTTGAAGTGAAAAGATGCGTGTTTGTAAGAAACAAATCCATCAAGTAATTTTAACTTGCTTCAGGCCAAAATACCAGTCCATAATTCATAACACTTCATCCATTAAAAAAGTCCACCCCCCGTTATCCTCTCACATTAAAATCCACCAACATATTTGTTTAGAACTGCTTTGGAATGTTTTCACTTGTGAAAGGTGCTTGATATGTGCACATTTATTTCCTGATTCATACAAGATGACTTGTTCACTGGAGAAAGCAAAATTATGGATAGAGGACTCGGTTTGAAGTAAAAAATAAGTTTGAAGTTAAAAATATCTTAATGGTGAATTTGTACAATACAAACATGCAGCCTTTCACTTCACATTATGTTAATTGATGGACTGGAGTTGTGTGGATTACTGTGATGTTTGATCAGCTGTTTGAACTCATTCTGATGGCACCCATTCACCAGAGAGGTGCAAGTGATGTAATGCTACATTTCTCCAAATCTGTTCCGATGAATTGTCTGAGGGTGAGCAAATTTATTTTTTTTGGGGTGAACTTTAATGTATGTATGTAAATGCACCTTTCAAACTTGCTGTAAAGCACAAGGCACACTGCATAAATAATTAATAATTTGTGTACAGAATAACTTACTGAGTAAAGGAGATGCAAGGCCTCCATTTCTGCCTTTGGATTGCCAAGCTGTCTGAACACCAGAGCACTTTGATAAAGTGCACTATGGCAAGCACAATCCACCTCCACAGACTTCCTATAAAAATGGAGAGCACAATGGGGCTGACCCTGCAGGGACATAAATAACAGAGCCACTGAGAGTGCCTGGACTTAAGATAGAAAGTGTTCGCTCAAATTCTGACCTACCACACATGAACCAGATAATCTAATGTAACAAACAAACTTAATTCAATTAATCAGATATAAACAGCAACTGGTTCAGGAACTGTTGATTCAAGATTTTGTCTATTTAGGTCTATTTAGTCCAGGGTTCATTGGATGGGGATTGTAGAACAGAGCTTCTTACCAGCTTAGCAAAACTCTGGCCTGTGAGGGTGTGGATATGTGCCAAGAGACTTCTGGGACTTGGGAGGCCTTTAGCCTCCTGAAAAGCTTCAAGGGCCTCAGAATATTTTTCCATCTTCATCTGTTCCACCCCTAAACCAGCAAACACATTTTAGGATTAATGGCAGTTCTACTATTTATTATGTTTTAAATAGCAAAGAAACTAGATCTGTATTGCTTTTTACTTTAATACAATGATTTTTTCATATAACAACTCTTATATGTAAGATGTACTTCTTGTGACATTAATATATGGACCTACATAATGTAAAAATATTTACATAAAGGTTTGATCACATTGTTTAATGAAATCGTCTACATCTTAGTTCAGATATTCCGTACCTTGACACATTACAGTGCAGATGTGCAAGAGATCCCTGAGGTCCTTTGCTGCCATGGCAACCTTTAGTGAGGAGTCTTCTTCCATGCTCAAAGCAAGGTTTCGGGTTTCTGTCTGTAGATCCACAGGTGCTGAACGCTCGCTCTGAGAGGATATGAGAATGACAGCAGTCAAATACAGATTCTTGAAAACAGCAGTATTTACATGAACAATTTAAATCATTCTTAGGTCACTTTACTAGGCAATTTCTTGTTTACATCTGATGTGTTTAACTATAAAATACTGTTACATTACTGTTTGTAAGGATTCAATCCATCTCAAGTGGTCCAATAGAGGTTGCTTTGCCATTTTTAAATGTACACATTTTTGGAGTGATTACCTCTGTTTTGTTATGTTATGCTATGTTATTTATTGCAAAACCATGAGTTTAATGGCCCACAACACATTTTGGTTATATGGACATTTATGGAAACCTAAATATCTAATCTCAGGATGGTCCTAACTTTTTTGGGCAAAAACTGTTCTCTAAAGCACATTTCAATGTACATGTATAAACACTTTGCACATTATTGTTCCTTAGATTAAAATCTTAAATCCAAATAAAAATTTTCAATCCGTAATGGGAAGGTATTGAGTCGGGGGGTACCTATGTACAGTGGTGTGAAAAAGTGTTGGCCCCCTTCCTGATTTCTTATGTTTTTGCATGTTTGTCACACTTTAATGTTTCAGATCATCAAACAAACTTAAATATTACACAAAGATAATGCAAGTAAATACAAAATGCAGTTTTTAGATGATGATTTCATTTATTAAGGGAAAAAAGCTGTCCAAACCTACGTGGCCCTACGTGAAAAATGTATTGCCCCCTCCTCTTAAATCATGAAAGAACTGCAATTAACCACATTATTTTAGAAAGCTGAGTTAAATTTCACTAGCCACACCCAGGCCTGATTACTGCCACACCTGTTGAATCAAGAAATCACTTAAATAGAACTTGTCTGACAAAGTGAAGCATGCTTAAAAAGCAACACATCATGCCGCGATCTAAAGAAAATCAAGAACAGAGAGAATCAAAACAGTTTTTTGTTTTTTTTTTTTTGGTTTTTTTTTTTTTTTTTTTTTTTTTTGTTTTTTTTTGTTTTTTTTTTTTTTTTTTTTTTTGTTTTTGTTTTTTTTTTTTTTTTTTTTTTTTTTTTTTTTTTTTTTTTTTTTTTTTTTTTTTTTTTTTTTTGTTTTTTTTTTTTTTTTTTTTTTTTTTTTTTTTTTTTTTTCTTTTCTTTTTTTTCTTTTTTTTTTTTTTTTTTTTTTTTTTTTTTTTTTTTTTTTTTTTTTTTTTTTTTTTTTGTTTTTTTTTTTTTTTTTTTTTTTTTTTTTTTTTTTTTTTTTTTTTTTTTTTTTTTTGTTTTTTTTTTTTGTTTTTTTTTACAGTGCATTAGAAAGATTATAAAGCCATTTTTAAGGCCGTGGGACTCCAGCGAACCTGGTCAGGGCCATTATCCACAAATTGAGAAAACTTGGAACAATGGTTAACCTTCCCAGGAGTTGCCGGCCAACAAAAATGACTCCAAGAGCACAACGACGACTCATCCAAGAAGTCATAAAAGAACCCAGAACAACATCTTAAAGAACTGCAGGCCTCACTTGCCTAAAATAAGGTCAGTGTTCATGATTCAACAAAAAGAAAGAGACTGAGAAAAACGGCATCCATGGGAGAGTTCCAAGGCAAAAGCCACTGCTGACCAAAAATAACACAAAGGCTCGTCTCTCATTTGCCCAAAAATATCTTGATTATCCTCAAGACTTTGGGGCAAATATTCTGTGCACTGATGAGACAAAAGTTGAATTTTTGGAAGGTGTGTGTCCCATTACACCTGGCGTAAAAGTAACACTGCATTTCAAAAAAAGAACATCATACCAACAGTAAAACATGGTGGTGGTAGTGTGATGATCTGGGCTGCTTTGCAGCTTCAGGACCTGAACAACTTGCCATAATTGACAGAACCATGAATTCTGCACTCTATCAGAAAATCCTGAAGGAGAATGTCCGGCCATCAGTTTGTGACCTCAAGCTCAAGCACACTTGGGTTATGCAGCAGGACAATGATCCCAAACACACCAGCAAAACACACCTCGAATGGCAAGGAAAAAACTAAATTAAGGTTTTGGAGTGGCTAAATCAAAGTCCGGACTTAAATCCGATGGAGATGCTTAAACAGTCCATTCATGCTCGAAAACCCTCCAATGTGGCTGAATTGAAACAATTCTGCAAAGAAGAGTGGGCCAAAATTCCTCCACAGCGATGTGAAAGACTCATTGCCAGTTATCGCAAACACTTGATTGCAGTTGTTGCTGCAAAGCGTGGCACAACCAGTTATTAGATTTAGGGGGCAATTACTTTTTCACGTAGGGCCAGGCAGGTTTGGACAGCTTTTTCCCCTTAAAAAATGAAATCATAATTTAAAAACTGCATTTACCTGCATCATCTTTGTGTAATATTAAAATTAGTTTGATGATCTAAATATTTTAAGTGTGACATATGCAAAAACTTTAAAAAACAGGGAGGGGGCCAACACTTTTTCACACCACTGTAAGTATTGTGTGCATTCAGAACATTTCAGGTTTGAGATTTATCTTAATTATTATTTAACAGGAGCAAAAAAGCGCAATAAAAAAAAACTTTCGGGTTGACTGGTGGGGACCTAATAGGAGCCTGACATTTTTACAGATACAAGTCCTCTAAGACAGCATTATGCTGTAAAAATACTGAGTTTGGGATTCTGCTTTCACTACAGGTGCATCTCAATATATTAGAATGACGTGGAAAAGTTCATTTATATCAGTAATTCAACTCAAATTGTGAATCTTGTGTATTAAATAAATTCAATGCACAGAGACTGAAGTAGTTAAGTCTTTGGTTCTTTTAATTGTGAGATTTTGGCTCACATTTCACAAAAAAACACCAATTCACTATCTCAACAAAATAGAACATGATGACATCCCAATCAGCTAATCAACTCAAAACACAAATAGGTCTCTCAGTTCAAAATGGTCTCTCAGTTTGGTTCAATAGGCTACACAATCATGGGAAGACAGTTGATCTGATAGTTGTCCAGAAGACAATCATTGACATCCTTTACAAGGAGGGTAAGCCACAAATATTCATTGCCAAATAAGCTGGCTGTTTCACAGAGTGCTGTGTCCAAGCATGTTAACAGAAAGTTTAGTGGAAGTAAAAAGTGTGGAAGAAAAGATGCACAACCAACCGAGATGAACCACAGCCTTATGAGGCTTGTCAAGCAAAATCGATTCAAGAAATTTGAGTGAACTTCACAAGGAACGGACTGAAGCTGGGGTCAAGGCATCAAGAAGCCACCACACACAGACGTGTCAAGGAATTGGCTACAGTAGTCGTATTCCTCTTGTTAAGCCACTCATGAACCACAGAAAACGTCAGTGGCGTCTTACCTGGGCTAAGGAGAAGAAGAACAGGACTGTTGCCCAGTGGTCCAAAGTCTTTTCAGATGAGAGCAAGTTTTGTATTTCATTGGAAACCAAGGTCCTAGAGTCTGGAAAAAGGGTGGAAAAGCTCATAGCCCAAGATGCTTGACGTCCAGTGTTAAGTTTCCACAGTCTGACGATTTGGGGTGCAATGTCATCTGCTGAAGTTGGTCCATTGTGTTTTTTGAAAACAAAACGTCACTGCACCCGTTTACCAATAAATTTTGGAGCACTTCATGCTTCCTCCTTCTGACCAGCTTTTAGAAGATGCTGATTTCATTTTCAGCAGGATTTGGCACCTGCCCACAACTCCAAAAGCACCAAAAGTTGGTAAATGACCTGGTGTTGGTGTGCTTGGACTGGCCAGCAAACACCGACTGAACCCCATAGAGAAATCTATGGGGTATTGGTCAGAGGAAAATGAGAAACAAGAGACCAAAAAATGCAGTTGAGCTGAAGGCCACTGTCAAAGAAACCTGGGCTTCCATACCACCTCAGCAGTGCCACAAACTGATCACCTCCATGCCACGCCGAATTGAGGCAGTAATTAAAGCAAAAGGAGCCCCTACCAAGTATTGTGTACATGTACAGTAAATTAACATACTTTCCAGAAGGCCAACAATTCACTAAAAATGTTTTTTTTATTGGTCTTATGAAGTATTCTAATTTGTTGAGATCATCACAAGCCAAAATCATCACAATTAAAAGAACCAAAGACTTAAACTACTTCAGTCTGTGTGCTGAATTTATTTAATACACGAGTTTCACTTAATTTTAATTTGAGTTGAATTACTGAAATGAAATAACTTTTCCACGACTTTCTAATTTATTGAGATGCACCTGTAGTAGAAATCTGTAGAAAAGCTTACATTATCCATGTGCTTTCAGAAATAAACAGATGTAACATAAACATAAGTAATAAAAACTGGTCAGTATTTTACAGTAATTATATTTATATTTGACACACAATAGCATATGCTTGTAAATGAGGTATAAAACAGTGGTTCTCAACCAGAGAGCCAGGGACCACTAGGGAGCTTCAGCAAACTTCCAAGGGGGACCTAATAATTCTTAAAATAATTTTTTATAAAAACTGTAAAAATTAATACCTTGTGATTCATTTGCATCAGAAGAGTAAGAACTTTCTCTAACTGGCACTGCATGAGCCACAGCATCCACTGGATGAGCAGAAGCTTGTGGACATAAGGCACATAGACTGAGGAGCCAAAAGTCTGTAGAACAGCCTCCCACAACTGAACCGGATCAGAACAGGAAACCTGAGATCCACCAGCCTCTAAAGCTACAGGAAAAAAAACAACAACAAAACAACAACATAAAACACATACACAACCACTGCATATATTAATAATTTAAAAAATAAGACGATGTTATTTACCTCTTAATAAACTATTGGTGAGACTTTCCTCTATTTCACTTGCATTGGAGAAACTCAACGAGAATAAAAACGTATTATATGAAACTGTCATTTCAAGTTCGAGTCGTTCAGTAGCTGCTGGTATTCCTGTGTAAACAGAATATGGTTATGAGCTTCTAATACCACCTTACTTACAGCCATCAAATCAAAAGTAACACATGAAAATACCTTGAATTTTCTGCAGCAGTTTAAGGCTTTCCGACCAGCATCGCTTCCAAACATGCTGATTTGGTTCAAGGCCAAGTTCATTTTGCTGAAACGGTAATTCGGCACATGAGTATGTCTGCGTAAAGTCTAACATTACTGTAAACGAAAAAATATTAATTTCGCAACAATACCTTCCAAGTCAAAATTATGTCGTTATTCTCCTCACTCCATCTATCAACTAAACAGGGAATGACAGACATGACAAAGACCGGAAACAGAGGCAGTTAAATTGTACCTAATATTTCATATCTACTGTATAAAGCCACAGTCCATTCTGATTTCTGATTCAGTACCAAAGCCGCTCTCTGTCAGTACCTTCCTCATCTGATTCGAACTTTCCCTCCACTAAATCTAAACAAATGATTAGCGATACAGCGCCATCTACTGTTTGGGATGTATTAGTGAAAATATGTACATGGAGACATAATTTAAAGGGGTCATATGATGCTGCCTAAAAGAACAACAGTATTGGGTGTAATGAAATGTGTTTATGCGGTGTAAAGTAAAAAAAACACATTATTTTCCACATACTGTACATTATTGTTTCTCCTCTATGCCCCGCATTTTTGAAACGCGTCGATTTTTACAAACTCATCGGTCTGAAAAAGCGAGGTGTGCTGTGATTGGCCAGCTATCCAGTGCGTTGTGATTGGCCGAATACCTCAAGCGTAGGTAATGTTACGCCCCTCACATACTGTGATGGTGTGTCCCGGCCAGAGCGAAGACACAAAAACATTAAAACCCATTACAGACGAGGCATTTGTTGCATCCAGTGGGGACATAATTACTGATTATAATGACATATACTCTCTTTTTATGCGTTGCGTATCGGGCTGCGCAAACATAAAACCATGTCTGCATTCGTGATCAGAGAAATGACAAACAACAAAGTGCTACTCCACACTGCCCAAAACACGCGTTTGAATCATCAGTGGCAAATGATAAAAGAAAACTTACTTACGTGAGTCAGAACAGCCGGCTTATAGTCTAACGTTACTCTCCCAGGATCAGTAAACAGTCCTCCATAAAATGTGCCGGCGATCCACAGCACTAAGTTGATGTATTTCCTCAGCAACCAGCATGGATCAGCTCTAGGCATGACAAAGCAGATATCATCCTCTTTTTGAAGACCAAACAAAGTAGTTTCGCTTCACAACGAAACACACAGCACCTTCAAGACATGGCGTCGGCGGCAACAACAATACTACAGCAAGAATAAAAGTTATGCCTTCTTTCTTTGCGGAACATTTGGGCGGCATTATGCAAATCTTCCCACATAGCGACGTAGAGATGTGGGCGCGTGTTAGAACGAGCCGTTTTAGGTAGGTGTGGATGACTCTTAACTTTTATAAAGAGTGATCTCTTGGATTTGAGACTTTAGTCTTTGCCAACTTTACAGATCTTCTTTATGCACCAAGAGCTGTAACACTCCAAAGAGAAAGGAAAAATTAAATCGCATCATATGACCCATTTAAAAATAATCTATGCATTTAGAGACGCTTTTAGTCCAAAGCGACTGCAGTGCATAAGGTTACATTTAATTTTTTTGTACCAGTAGTATGTTCCACTGGGAATTAAACCCAGACATTCTAGAGGCTCTCATATATACTGAACAAATTTATAAACGCAACACTTTTGTTTTTGCAACACTTCACATTTTTCATGAGCCGAACTCAAAGATCTAAGACTTTTTCTAAGTACACAAAAGGCCTATTTCTCTCAAATATTGTTCACAATCTGTCTAAATCTGTGTTAGTGAGAACTTCTCCTTTGCCGAGATAATCCATCCACCTCACAGGTGTGACACATCAAGATGCTGATTAGACAGCATGATAATTGCACAGGTGTGCCTTAGGCTGTCCACAATAAAAGGCCACTAAAATGTGCAGTTTTATCACACAGCAATGCCACAGATAGAAAGTTTTGACCGGGACGCGGCAATGGATGCTGCTTCAGGGAATGTCCACCAGAGCTGTTGCCCGTGAATTGAATGTTTCATTTCTCTACCATAAGCCGTCTCAAAAGACGTTTCAGAGAATTTGGCAGTACACCCAACCGGCCTCACAACCACAGACCACATGTAACCACACCAGCCCAGGAACTCCACATCCAGCATCTTCACCTCCAAAGATCGTCTGAGACCAGCCACCCGGGACAGCTGCTGCAACAATCGGTTTGCATAACCAAAGAATTTCTGCACAAACTGTCAGAAACCGTCTCAGGGAAGCTCATCTGCATGCTCATCGTCCTCATCTGGGTCTCGACCTGACTGCATTTCGTCGTCTTAACCGACTTGAGTGGGCAAATACTCACATTCAATGGCGTCTGGCACTTCGGAGAGGTGTTCTCTTCACGGATGAATCCGGGTTTTCACTGTACAGGGCAGATGGCAGGACAGCGTGTATGGCGTCGTGTGGGTGAGCAGTTTGCTGATGTCAACGTTGTGGATCGAGTGGCCAATGGTGGTGGTGGGGTTATGGTATGGGCAGGCGTATGTTATGGACAACGAACACAGGTACATTTTATTGATGGCATTTTGAATGCACAGAGATAACGTGACGAGATCCTGAGGCCCATTGTTTTGCCATTCATCCACGACCATCACCTCAAGTTGCAGCATGATAATGCACGGCCCCAAGTTGCAAGGATCTGTACACAATTCCTGGAAGCTGAAAACATCTTAGTTCTTGCATGGCCAGCATACTCACCGGCCATGTCACCCATTGAGCATGTTTGGGATGTTCTGGATTGGCGTATACGACAGCGTGTTCCAGTTACTGCCAATATCCAACAACTTCGCACAGCCATTGAAGAGGAGTGGACCAACATTCCACAGGCCACAATCAACAACCTGATCAACTCTATGCGAAGGAGATGTGTTGCACTGCGTGAGGCAAATGGTGGTCACACCAGATACTGACTGGTTTTCGGCCAGCCTAAGGCACACCTGTGCAATAATCATGCTTTCTAATCAGCATCTTGATATGCCACACGTGTGAGGTGGATGGATTATCTCGGCAAAGGGGAAGTGCTCACTAACACCGATTTAGAGATATTTGTGAATAATATTTGAGAGAAATAGGCCTTTTTTTGTACATAGAAAAAGTCTTAGATCTTGAGTTCAGCTCATGAAAAATGGGGGGCAAAAAACAAAAGTGTTGAGTTTATAATTTTGTTCAGTGTGTATGTGTATATATATATATATAATTTTTTTATTTTTTTATATATATATATATATAAAATATATATATATATATATATAATTGTATTTTAAGGAATTTCTCGGAGACCATACATGCCACAGTTTTAAAGTCTGGATTGTACGAACAGAGCATTATTCAGGGCTTTTAGGGATATCAAATGTTGGCGTTAGGTTGGATAATAAACAATAAACACATAAACACGCCTTCTCCTTGGTCTTTAAAAACGACTGATATTGACAGAATGATCAAATTTAGCACTCTTATGGAAATATGATAATGTTTTGTAATTATCTTTTAAATCTGATTAATTTTCAAATTGTTTGTCGTAAATAAAAAATATTTTGGGGTTTCAACTCGGAATATGACATTTTATTATGAAACAGGGCATAATTTTCATAGAGGACACCAGGACATATTAAATATGAGATATTCTTATAAAAATGTTATTACTCTTATTATAACACTTCTTTTTTCATTATAGTTTGCCCTAAGAACACATTAATATGCAAATTAGATGCAATTTATAGATACATTGCATAGAATGGAAATACCAATTTATGGACATTTTATGAACATATTCCATAAAGTAAAATAGTATATCAAATAATTCTGTTATATCTTTCATAACATAGTTGAGAAACATCTTTGTACAAAGTTTGGTTAAAAATAGCCTGAAACCTAATAACTTGCCTATTCATGCCTTTTCATGTCTATTTATTTATTTTTGAATAACTCAGTCCTTGCGTCCTCTACAAAGGACACAGAATAAAATATGAATAAAATATCCTTTTATGTTTTTCTACATTGTTCTGATGCTCAACAATGAAATGGCATTAAAAAAATCACAAAACTTTTTTTTATGGTTCTCAGGAGGATATTTTAATTAATTGATTAGTATTTAATCATAGGACAACTTTGCAGTGATGAATAAAGAACCATATTTGCAATGAAACATGTAATAAATGCAGAGGTCATAGATTTTTCCAGTGTTGCAACTATAACATGACATACTTAAAAAATGTTAAAGTTAAATGCCTGTAATTATTGCTGTCTTGTGTACCATGCTCATTAGCATGGGCTGTGTTAAAAATATGGGCGCCCACACCTAGTAATACCATAACAGAAACATCTCACAGAGCATGCTTGGACAGTCTAGGGGCATCTTTAAGTTCAAATGCCATAATTTCAGTATACTATTTTTCATTATTAAGCCCAAGAAGACGCCGAAAGTATATTAGTGCTGTGTTGGCGCCCTGTTTGCCATACTGTAATGCTTGATGTCTATGTATCTGAGCATTCTTTCTGTGTATTTCTGCGGTTTCACCTGCTAATTACTCAGTTACGTCGGCAATTTATTAAGTGTGCAACTATCTTTGACGTAGATAATGCTCAATGGGCACCTGCCCAGTTAATAGGGGGCATCTGGGTCTATATGTCCGCGCAAAACATGACTCCCGCACGTGCTTTTCGTAGCAGCATTATAATATTCGGCGTAAAAGCATCTCTTCCAAACGTAACCAGGCGGAGAGGGCAGCGCGACAGCAGAGCGCCCCACTCCCCCCCCCCCCCCACCCGGAGGCAGTCCATACATTGGGAGCACGGTCGCCAACATGGTCCCCCTATACGTATTTCACCACGGCTGGCATCTGAAATGGAATGCTGAAGCCGCTATTATTAACAACGGTTTTTTAGTAAAGGTAGGACGCATTTCTTCAGCATTTATGTATCTTATCTTATTTCTGATGTCCCTAATGACCAGTGAATGGACAGCCTGCTTGGAACGAAGATTCTCGAATCTTTGTTCAGTCCTTGAACCTGAATCAATAGGCTACGCGGAGCCTCTTCATGCCTGTCTTTATTTCAAACTTGGACAGGAAAGGGGCAACAAACATATACGTCATGTGTTTTCGATGGGAGCTCCATAAATGGATAAGTCACGACTTAGTCACGCCCTCGTCACGTAACAGATTAATACGCGGTAAATGTAAAGCCCACAACCGCCAATGCGGCCGAGTCTTTGTTTGTAAGTGAAAGTCAGTCGTGCTATTTAGGGTCATGGAACCAGCACAGAGTGCACCTGTGGAATAACGTTACACCGTTCATAAACAGCGCGTTTACGCACACTGTTCTGTTCAATGGCGTATTTAAGTTCATGGAGGAGAGGCGAGAGCACGCGAGCCACGAAGATAGAGGGTGCGGATGCAAAATAGGGTATCTATAGTGATCGGGGCCGCTGTGTTATTGCTTTTTGAAGCGGGCGAAACAAACCCACCTCTCTCATCACCATAAAACAAGCTGTCATTCGGACAGGGCGTATCGCTGCTGGGCAGCGGCCTTTCCTGGTGCTGAGGAGAGCAGCGCACAGCGGCTCCCCAGAAAAATGCGCACTATGGTCAGACTATAGGGTCTTCGAACGCAATTTATGATGTTTTTGGACTTAGTCGAATTTTAGCGAGGGAAGTCGAGTCGAAGTTGATTAGTCGCTGATGACGTCATTAATGAACTAATAAGTCTGGAGCTGTGACAAACACTTTGTGCACAGCTATGGCCTATGACACAGCGCTGCCCTCATGGCTGTTGCTGCTGTACAGCTTTTTTTATCAGTTCTTTTGTATTTGGGTCATTATATTTCTCACAGATTTCTGCTCGTTCTAGAAATCCGATACAGATCAGCGCACACAGTAAAGACTGCATTCATATGAATGCCTTAGTGAGAGCGATTGTGTGTGTGAATTAATTCTGCCTGGCAGCGTCTCTCTCTACTAGTAGCGAAGCTGTGGAATTTAGTTATTACGAAATATATGCTTGAACTTTTTCAGTTTCTAAGCTATTTTATTGAAAAAATCACCATGCCACAACAGTTGTGACACCCCCCCCCCAATACATACTGAATGATTACTGTGCGCGTGGTGTGACGCTACCTGTCTGATAGCAATGTGTGTGCGTTAAGGGTGCCAAGCAGGCCCTCTAGATTAGAACGGCGAGGTATATGTAGCTGGAAATAAGCTGTTGTAAAACGTGCATTCTCCAAGTTCACATTTCCTGAGCATTCCAGTAATATATCCCACAGTCTTGTGGAGCGCTTTCAGAGTATGCATTTATTTGTCATTTGAATTGTTTGGAAACGGAGCGTATAATGTTGGGAAGTAATGCAAAGATGTATTATCCTGTAGGACCAGCGATTAGTCGATGTCAAGCTTAAAGCGTCATGGCAGAGCATTGAAGTCGACCAGTCGATTAGTCGATTAGTCGGTGCAACCCCTAGTACAGACCGCACTTCAGCGCTCTCTCAATTCAAAAGCGTTAATGAAATCAGCATTTACTGTTTGAAAGCATTATACACGGAAAAATTCAAGTAAAATGTTTTAACGCATAAGAAGGTGAGCTTACTTGACCATATACAGTAAAAACAGATATTTTGAATATATTAGCCTGTATTTTTAAATAAAATAGAAACCTGTAAAACTTATGAAATGCCTTTTAATTTACGGGAGAAGACACATATCCAGAATTCCCTGCTTGAACCATCACATTTGTTTGGATTGTATCTAACTTGAAATATTATTATTTAATATTTTAATTATAATTTGAAATTAATCTTTATTTCTTTCATTAATACTTATTTAATGTTTATGGCATTATCATGTGTCAAAAGGTTTTGTGTTTCTGTGCTCTGTCTTTGTTATTATTGGCCATAGGTCGTTATGTGGCCCTTCATTGCACAACCTGTAGTATTATTAGCACATTTTACAGTAGAAATGATTTTAATAGCTCAAATAGATTGGCGTTAACATTATATAATATAATGACATATACAGTTCCAGTGTACATATACAGTCACCAAAATGGCAATTCTTGTGTTATCCTTTTTTTCTTGTACATTAACGTTTTTTTCCCTGTAAATTTAATTAAAAAATAATTTATTTAGCTTGTATTGAGGAATTAAATGCATGAGCTTAGTTAGACTGTCACTTTTTGTAGGTTCCCATCCTTTAAACCATGAGCCCGAGGCATTCATTTGTTTTTACATCACATGTGTCCCCCACACACAAACAACTCAATCATATTTACTCCACAATCAACACTTGACAAACTTGTCTTTGTCCCTCAGGTGAACTTCACGGTAGACCAGATTCGGGAAATCATGGACAAAAAGTCCAACATCAGGAACATGTCTGTGATCGCCCATGTGGACCATGGCAAATCTACTCTCACTGATTCCTTGGTGTGCAAGGCTGGTATTATTGCTTCTGCACGTGCAGGAGAGACCAGATTTACTGACACCAGAAAAGATGAACAGGAATCCCCACGAGAGGTATCCCCATTAAAGTTAAACGTAGGAGTTGTGTTTAAAAACGTTTTACTTGTCATACACAACCCAATCTACCATAAAAGTTGGGACACTGTACAAATTGTGAGTAAAAAAGGAATGGAATAATTTACAAATCTCATAAACTTATATTTTATTCACAATAGAATATAGATAACATATCAAATGTTGAAAGTGAGACATTTTGAAATGTCATGCCAAATATTGGCTCATTTTGGATTTCATGAGAGCTACACATTCCAAAAAAGTTGGGACAGGTAGCAATAAGAGGCCGGAAACGTTAAATGTACATATAAGGAACAGCTGGAGGACCAATTTGCAACTTATTAGGTCAATTGGCAACATGACTGGGTATAAAAAGATCCTCTCAGAGTGGCAGTGTCTCTCAGAAATCAAGATGGACAGAGGATCACCAATTCCCCCAATGCAGCCGCGAAAAATAGTGGAGCAATATCAGAAAAATTTTAAAGAGTTTGAAGTTATCATCATCTAAAGTGCATAATATCATCCAAAGATTCAAAGAATCTAGAACAATCTCTGTGCGTAAGGGTCAAGGACGGAAAACCATACTGGATGCCCGTGATCTGCGGGCCCTTAGACGGCACTGCATCACATACAGGAATGCTACGCTAATGGAAATCACAACATGGCCTCAGGAATACTTCCAGAAAACATTGAACACAATCCACCGTGCCATTCGCAGTTGCCGGCTAAAACTCTATAGGTCAAAAAAGAAGCAATATCTAAACATGATCCAGAAGCGCAAGCGATTTCTCTGGGCCGAGGCTCATTTAAAATGGACTGTGGCAAAGTGGAAAACTGTTCTGTGGTCGGACGAATCAAAATTTGAAGTTATTTTTTGGAAAACTGGGATGCCATGTCATCTGGACTAAAGAGGACAAGGACAACCCAATTTGTTATCAGTGCTCAGTTCAGAAGCTTGCATCTCTGATGGTATGGTGTTGCATGAGTGCGTGTGGCACAGGCAGCTTACACATCTGGAAAGGCACCATCAATGCTGAAAGGTATTCAAGTATCCAAGTTCTAGAACAACATATGCTCCCATCCAGACGTCGTCTCTTTAAGGGAAGACCTTGCATTTTCCAACAATGCCAGACCACATACTGCATCAAATACAACATCATGGCTGCGTAGAAGAAAAATCCGGGTACTGAAATGGCCAGCCTGCAATCCAGATCTTTCACCCATAGAAAAAATTTGGCGCATCATAACGAGGAAGATGCGACAAAGAAGACCTAAGACAGTTGAGCAATTAGAAGCCTGTATTAGACAAGAATGGTACAACATTCCTATTCCTAAACTTGAGAAACTTGTTTCCTCAGTCCCCAGACGTTTGCAGACTTTTATAAAAAGAAGAGGGGATGCCACAAAGTGGTAAACATGGCCCTGTCCCAACTTTTCTGAGAAGTGTTGTGGCCATCAAATTCAAATGACCTTATTTTTTCCTTAAAATGGTACATTTCCTCAGTTTAAACATTTGATATATCATCTACGTTGTATTCTGAATAAGATTGAATGGAAAAACTTCCACATCATTGCATTCTGTTTTTATTCACAATTTGTACGTCCCCTTCGTCCAATACGTTTCTGGATAGCGGCGGTTGTATTTAAACGTCTCAAATTAGCCATTACTCCAGTGTTCAGTATCACAAGATTCTTCAGAAATCATTCTAATTTGCTGTTGAAGGAACACTTTTTATTATTATCAATGTTGTGCTGCTTAATATTTTTGTAGAAATACATTTTTCAGGATTCTTTGATGTATAGAATTGTAATTATTGTAATTTGTCCTTGCAAAGTATTAATTTCTTTCAACACACATTAGTGGACTGTTGATATAAAACCTTGTCGTTTTTGAGATATGGCTCTTTCATCAACTAGCTCGAGTGTCTATTTATTAAGGAAATACCACAATTACATTTTTTACAAACACTGAAACCCTCTACATATGTTTCCCTCACAGGGCCATCTCTCTATATTATGAGCTTGGTGAGAATGACTCGGCCTTCATTAAGCAGTGCAAGGATGGTTTTGGCTTCCTCATCAACCTGATCGACTCACCGGGACATGTTGACTTCTCTTCTGAGGTGACGGCAGCTCTAAGAGTTACAGATGGTGCCCTTGTTGTGGTAGACTGTGTATCAGGTAAGGCAAATTCATTTTAGGATATTAAGTTCACACTTCTTTTCTCTAATGAAGGCAGTCCTCTAAAATGCAATAAGAACATTCAACCACACTAATGGTTTCATCGTGTAACCTTATAGTAAGATTTCGATGTCTGACCAAAAAGTGAGTTTAAAAAGGCAAAATTTGAATTGTTCCACAGGTGTATGTGTGCAGACTGAAACCGTCTTGAGACAAGCCATTGCAGAGCGCATCAAGCCTGTCTTGATGATGAACAAGATGGATCGTGCCCTCCTCGAGTTGCAGCTGGAACCCGATGAGCTTTTCCAAACCTTCCAGAGGATTGTGGAGAATGTTAATGTCATTATCTCAACCTACGGTGAAGGAGAACATGGACCAATGGGAAACATTATGGTAACAGATCAGTAGCAGTTGAGACAGAAAAGTAAACTTTATGAGTAAAATAAATGCTTTTATTTATCTGTTTCTTATTGATTTGGGGGGTACCTTAGGTGGATCCTGTGATTGGGACTGTTGGATTTGGATCAGGTCTCCATGGCTGGGCTTTTACTCTGAAGCAGTTTGCTGAGATGTATGTGGCCAAGTTTGCTGCCAAAGGAGATAAGAAAAAAGCAGACCTTCCTCCAGCAGAACGGGCTAAGAAAGTGGAGGAGATGATGAAAAAGCTTTGGGGAGAAAAGTAAATGTCTAAGCTGCCCATGTGATTTCCAGTATAAATTGTGTGTATACACAAAATACTCTTTATCTCAAAGCCATCTTTTTCAGGTACTTCGATCCCTCTTGTGGAAAATTCAGCAAATCGGCAGCCAATGCAGATGGCAAGAAGCTTCCTCGTACTTTCTGCCAGCTTGTCTTGGATCCAATCTTTAAGGTTTCCGTTTAAATCAGTTCTTCTTATCACTTGAGTCTTGCTACTGTGACTCATTTACAGTTCATCTCTTATTTGAACTCCTTACACAGGTTTTTGATGCCATTATGAATTTCAAAAAAGAAGAGACCCAGAAACTGATTGAGAAACTTGAAGTTAAGCTTGATGCAGAAGACAAAGAAAAAGAAGGAAAACCTCTACTTAAGGTACAACTAAAGAACTAAACTTCTGAGAATCTGCACCCTAATTCTACCGTTGCTGTTGACACACGGTTGTTTCGATGCTTCCAGGCTGTGATGCGCCGCTGGTTGCCTGCAGGTGACGCTTTGCTCCAGATGATTACCATCCATCTTCCTTCTCCTGTCACTGCCCAAAAGTACCGCTGTGAACTGCTTTACGAGGGTCCTGGAGATGATGAGGCCGCCATGGGTGAGTGTTAACATTGCGAGGTGTTTGACACGTCAGGGAGATCTGTTTTTGCCAGCTTTTTCACATTCCACCTTTGACTTTTCAGGTATAAAGAACTGTGATCCTAAAGCCCCTCTCATGATGTACATCTCCAAGATGGTGCCAACCACCGACAAGGGTAGATTCTATGCCTTTGGTCGTGTCTTCTCTGGTGTTGTTTGTACAGGGCAGAAGGTGCGCATCATGGGCCCAAACTTCACACCAGGAAAAAAGGAGGACTTGTACATAAAGCCAATCCAAAGGTTTGCTGCTGTCAATTACATATACAATACAAGTCATTCTCAATTGATGATTTGATGATCATTACCCTTATTAACATTAGGATCACACTATGTCCTCCTCAGAACTATCTTGATGATGGGTCGCTACGTAGAGCCCATTGAAGATGTGCCATGCGGGAACATTGTTGGTTTGGTTGGGGTTGATCAGTTCCTAGTTAAGACTGGCACCATTACCACTTTTGAAAATGCTCACAACATGCGTATTATGAAGTTCAGTGTTAGTCCTGTGGTGAGAGTTGCTGTGGAGGCCAAGAACCCAGCTGATCTGCCAAAGTTGGTAGAGGGCCTTAAACGCCTGGCCAAGTCTGATCCTATGGTTCAGGTGAATATCTTAGCAGGGTAATAAGATGGTGAAAACAAAATTCAGTCTTTCCAATAACAAACAAGTCTCTTCTGCTAGTGTATCATTGAAGAGTCTGGTGAGCACATTGTGGCAGGTGCTGGAGAGCTTCATCTGGAGATTTGCCTAAAAGACCTCGAGGAAGATCATGCCTGCATCCCTCTGAAGGTAGCGCTTGGATGACAATACTGATGAGTTTACAGATATTTTTTACTTAATTCCTTTCCATTAAGAGCTTGAGGCCATTTTTTTTGCAGAAATCAGACCCAGTTGTGTCATATCGTGAAACCGTCAGTGAAGAATCAGACCAGGTTTGCTTGTCCAAGTCTCCCAACAAGCACAATCGTCTGTACATGAAAGCTCGGCCCCTCCCAGATGGCCTAGCCGAGGACATCGATAAGGGTGATGTGACCGCTCGACAGGAGCTCAAACAGAGAGCTCGCTACCTGGCTGAGAAATACGAATGGGAGGTCGCTGAGGCCCGTAAGATTTGGTGCTTTGGACCAGATGGCACAGGGCCCAACACCCTTGTGGATATCACAAAGGGCGTTCAGTATCTGAATGAGATAAAGGACAGCGTAGTGGCCGGTTTCCAGTGGGCGACCAAAGAAGTGAGTAAAGACAGGTTATGTATTTTCATTTATGCTTAGTCATTTCTACACAGTAATGAGATACTATTTTGTGTTACTTTACCAGGGTGCACTCTGTGAAGAGAACATGCGGGCAGTACGCTTTGACATTCATGACGTCACTCTTCACGCTGATGCCATTCATAGAGGTGGCGGTCAGATCATTCCCACAGCCCGCAGAGTTCTGTATGCATCTGTGCTCACTGCACAGCCAAGACTCATGGAGCCCATTTACCTGGTCGAGATTCAGGTACACATGGTGGTTTCCTATAACAGAAAAACAAGAGAGCAACCTTGATGCTAATGCATTTCATTTTCTCCTCCAGTGCCCAGAGCAGGTGGTTGGTGGCATCTATGGTGTGCTGAACAGAAAAAGAGGCCATGTGTTTGAGGAGTCCCAAGTGGCTGGTACACCTATATTTGTTGTGAAGGCATACCTACCTGTAAATGAATCATTTGGTAAGTTAATAATCCACACTGATGGCAGCTTAAATTAAGTTTGTTCAAAATGACAGCAATAGGCATTTATATCATTTTTATAGTGATAATACATAAATACATTTGTTATTGCAGTTAAACAAATTTTGGTCCCACTTTATATTATTAAGTGGCCTTAACTACTATGTACTTACATCAAAAAATAAGTAGTGTACTTATTGTGTTCATATTGTATTGCAAAACCCTGTCGCTGCTATTGAGGTGGAATACGGTTGTTAGGGACAGGTTTGGTGATCTGGTTAGGTTTAAGGGTGGGTTATGGTGTAAGGCAGGGTTCCTCAAATCTTGCCTGGGGGCAATGCGCTTGCAGCCAGCAGTTAGATCACCAACCTTGAGCAAATCACTACCCTGTGATTTCTACCCCTGATCCTCCCTGATCATGTAAGACATTGATTAGCATGCTCAGGTGTGTTTGCTTAGGGTTAGAGCTAAACTCTGCAGAAAAGTGGATTTCATGGGCCAGATTTGAGGATCCCTGGTGTAAGGGATGAATCAACAGTGCAATTACAGAAATCAATTACAGATGTAATTACATGCAGGTATTTTTTTAAATATAAGTAAAAACATGCATGTACAGCTGAGCTGTAAAAACATGCATGTACACAATCATGCATTACCAAAGATTCAATTTAAATGCAAGTACATAGTTAAGGCCACTTAATATAAAGTGGGACCCACATTTTTTTGCGTTCCGAAATGTTATACGTTTCTATGTTAATATATTGTGGATGTTAATTTAAAAATAAAAGTCCTGTTTTTTTGGTGCCTATAATTTGCTTGTATTTGTTTCTGTACAGGCTTCACAGCAGACCTGAGGTCTAACACAGGTGGGCAGGCCTTCCCTCAGTGTGTGTTTGACCACTGGCAGATTTTGCCAGGTGATCCATATGACGTAAACAGCAAACCTAGCCAAATTGTGGCCGAGACCCGTAAACGCAAAGGTCTGAAGGAGGGCATCCCAGCACTGGACAACTTCCTGGACAAGCTATAAATTTCTCTGGATTGTACATGGTGATTGAAGCCATTAAACTTACAATGTTAACTTGATGACTGTATTCAAGTGTATTGCGTAATGTTTACACAGAAAATCAATAGAGCTTAATTTAAATATTCAAATCTGCACAATTTGGCAGAAAATAAAATCTGAGCACGTTAAACCTGTCTGGATGTGTCCATACATAAAGCCAATACAACACAACTATCTGGACTTAATTCAAAACTTCCAAATGAATATTAAATAATGCTTGAATCACTGTGTATTGGTTTACATGTCTTAGGATGTATATTTATCTTAAATTGTGTCCTCCTTTTGGCAAATTCAAGATTCTCAACAACACCTGTACCATTATCAATGGAGACCTATGTCAATTAAAAACATCAGCCCTGACTGGGAGGCTCAATAAAAGCACTATAAACATTTACAGCACATCTTTGTTTGTTTTTTTACATTTATAATATAAGCATGTTCAACTCAAAACTTATAAAAGAAATAAACAGCCCATTACATGCCTTCACACTTAGTCAAATTGACAGTATGTTGTATGGCTCATAATCCAGTAAGCAGGGCCAAGCTGATGCTGGGCCCATTGCGAGGTAGGGAGCGTGGCCCACCCTCAGTCTGTTCGCAATCGCTTTCTGGGGAGGGGGGGTGGTATCCCCCTCAGTCCGTTCGCCGCGGGGGGCCCCTCAAGCACGGGGCCCGGTGCACCCTGCCAGTAAGATATTTGAGATTAATTCAAACCACAACTCATATCTATTAAGTAAATAACCATTTTACAATTAAAGCAGATTTCTGAAAGACAAAAGATCCCCATCCTATATAAAAACTTGCATAATCCTTAAAAAAAAACAACAACAACAATGCATGGTTTTATTTTTATTACACCTGCAGGCTGGCTGTTAACCGACTAAAAAATATGAAATTAGACTGATTACTCCTTGTTTTAACAATGGTCATATTACAGTTTCTGAGGTGAATGTTAAGATGTGCTCAGATAGCAAAAAAACCTTTCATATAAAATTAGATTGAAAATAAGTTTACCACATCAGCAAAAGGGAATCTGATGGCTCTTGAGCAAATAACCACAAACAAATAATAAAAAAGATCTGCTTAGGCGTTCTGCCTTGGTATCAGACATGAAGTGAACAAATAAACATTTTACAATATACAACGTACGTTTTTTTTATTGCTGCAATTGAAGTCTTGTCACAAAAAATAATTGCACTGCTGATATCGAAGAGACAACAAACTGAGCTGCCGCTGAAAACCTGCTTCCGTTCAACTGCAGAAATGCCAATGCAAAACATACAATTTAGATGAGTGCCATTATTAGGTTCGTCTGAGCTTTCCAGTCCACTCATTTATGCCGTTTGTCTCACTCTGCTCCTCCAATCAAATAGCTAATGGATGAGAGTCATTGTGTATTTGGCAGTTTGCTCAATTCAAAGGGAAAACGGCTTGATTCAGGTTTGCTTTTTAGAACAGCATTGTTGCGGTCTCAGCCACAACATTTAGAGATCTTCATAGCAGTCCTTCTGGGTCCTTGTCAAAACACGATTCTTGAGGTCCATAGTTAAATGTAGAAAATAACTATTTTAGTGACTGGCCAATAAAGATGCGCCAGGATTCAGTCTAGTGAGATAATGTCTGATAGGCTTGAAGATCCTCCCGTAATGACACCCGTCTCATGACTCGAGCTGCTGCTATGGGTTGCCGTCTCATACGGAGCTGATGAGGAAACCAGGCTTGTGCTGGCACTCTGAAGGCTGTTGGAGAGGTTGTCTAAAAATATGGGGCCTCTGTAATGCTGCTGAAGAAACAAAGAAAACTAGTGGTAAACAGCTGTGCAAACTATTAAAATACATAAAGTACATGCAGTCTCAATATTTCTTTGAAAGAATATACCTGTGGATCCCCTTGAATCAGAGAAAATAAATCAAGACCTTTGGGAAAGATGCGTGTTGTATGACAAACATTAGTTTTCATGTTAAATCTGGATCATGAAGGAAAGCATACTTGATTGGATGGCAGACTAGATAAGTACATACTTTGCATATCTGTGGGAATAGTGGATAAGGTAGAATGGTGGAATGGAACGGAGTAGTCCGCTATTGAGGAGGTCAGGTATGAGGTGTCTAGCGCTTGGACATTTGGCACCCGAACAGTTGATGCCTGGTAAGTCAGGACCCTAAAAGAGGAAACAGAAAAATATGAAAACCAATACATTATAGAGACATCATAGAGAAATAGAGGTTCCACCGCACTCAATGTTTTGAAGATTAGATTAAAAAATTAAAAAATTTCAATTTTATCTACTGTATCTATAGTAGCAATACTAACGCTTACATATTTTCATTTCTGAATTTCCACGCCTTTTCCCAATTGTTATTGCCATAAAATTAATAATAATAGATAATTCAAGCTAATAAAACATTTTGCAACAAAATTGAGTAGAGCATTTCATTCCTTTTTTTTTTTTACCTGTTTAGCGTTCCACTGTACCGCCTGTGGTACACCGCGTTTTTTTGAGGGTTAACTTTGTGACATACAACTCAAAATAAAAAAAATAAACATGTCACATATCTTTGGAAAGCTGAGATTCTTGTGATTTGAATGATGCAAATGAATGATGCAAACCATTTTAAGATACAATCAACACAGCAGTGTCTTTGTCAAACCGCCAACAAGGCTTCATGCTGTGATCACACCGGGGGAAATTCACTTACTACAGCAGCTCCAGATCCACAAAAAAAAAGAAATAAATATGGAACAGATAATACAGTGCAGGTATACTGTAATAGTGCTACATATTGTTGTTGTTGCAATTAAAGAGTCTGACTGCTGTTGGAAGGAAGGACCTGTGGTAGCGCTCCCTCTTTCACTGTGGGTACACCAGTCTGTTGCTGAAAGAACTGGTCAAGGACTCCACAGTCTCATGCAGGTGGTGAGAGATGTTATCCATAATGGAGCTCAGCTTAGCTAACACCCTCCTCTCTCCCACTTCCTCAATGGTGTCCAGAGGACATTCCAGGATAGAGCTGGCCCTCTTTACCCATTTATTAAGTCTTTATCTATACCTCTATCAGTGCTTCCAGCTTCCCAACAGACTACAACATAAAAGATCGCAGAAGCCACCACAGTTTTATAGAAAGATTTCAACAGTAAACTGCACATACCAAATGACCTCAGTCTCCTCAGCAAGTGAAGATGACTTTGGCCCTTCTTGTACAGAACCTCAGTTTTGTTGGACCAGTCCAGTTTATTGTTGAGGTGAACACCCAGGTATTTGTATGTTGCCACCATCTCAATATCCAAACCCTGGCTGTTCACTGGTATAATCTGTGATGTCGTCCTGCGAAAAACGATCACCATCTCCTTTGTCTTGCTGGCATTAATGTAAAGATGGTTTAATGCACACCAGTTCACAAAATCAGAGATGACCTGCCGATGTTTCCGATCATTCCCTTCTGATACACATCCAATGATGGCAGTATCATCAGAGAACTTCTGCAGGTGACAGCTGCTGGTGTTGTATCTGAAATCTGATGTATACAGGGTAAAAAGAAAAGGAGCGAGCACTGTGCCCTGTGGGGCCCCTGTACTGCAAACCAACACATCAGACACACAGTTCTGTAGCCTCACATACTGTGGTCTGTCAGTGAGATTATTGATGATCCATGCAGCCAAGTGACAGTCAACTCCAGCTCCTAATAGCTTCCCCTTAAGCAGTGACGGCTGTATTGTGTTGAAAGTGCTGGAGCTTTTTCAGCTAATAGCTCCCAGCTAGTCATCTGCAGGCATCTGTTTACAAAAAATGTAGGTGGAATGTTTTTTTTTTCTTCTTCCCTTTTTCAGTGTGTTCAAAGTTCTATTACTCAGTACCAGTAAGACTTACAGTGATACTGAGGTTTGTTCCATGTAGGAACAAACCTCAGAGTGTCACCTTTCAAAAGAGGCCAAAACCATGCATATACTCCAAATGGTTCAAGAGCAGCATGCAATTTACTTTGGGTATGACTTTTTAGGCATTTTAGGGAAATTTTACAGGAATGTTAAGGGGTTAAAAGCTTTTAGCAATCCGACTACGACTTTTTCAGGTCTAGAGATTACATTTTTAGAATTCCCTGATATCTCAGGGTTTCCCATCACCATGTGTAATTTGATTATTGTTCAGGGTTCATTCAAAATATGGTCACGAAAGGGCAAGGCTTAAAGAAGAGGTACACAGAAATGTCTGGTCTGATTTCTAGTGAATCAATAAAAGACAAACCCTTTGTTGTGCATCTCCTCAGCCTTTGACATGTAGACACAGCGCTTTTTCAGAGGAGGATCACTGTCCTCTTCATCATCAGATGAGCTCTCTAGCGTGAGGTCGATTACGTCTCCTTTTTTAGTGCTGCTGGTTTCTGGGGGTGGCACCACTGCACTTTGCCGCACTGGGACAGCGCCTGAGAGGTCATGAATCACTTTAAAAATGCATCAAACATGGTAATCATATATATAATTAGTTAAAACCTATCACAGACAGACTGCTCTCACACATTTCTAAAGGTTAATGAACCTTACAATCAATTTTTGGGATACACGGAGATGACACTTTCAACGTCTCCTTCTTTGGTCTCATTGGACACCAAGTCCCATCTTCCTGAAACTTGATTTCATCAACATCTGTGCAGTCATTAAGTATTTCCATGAAGAGCCTAACAAGTAGAGAGTGCCTAGTTTACTTAATGGAAATTACTCTCAATAAATGCAAAACAATTCAATGATTTACTGTGGTTAAAGTGGCTGAGTGTTTCTCACCACTTCAGTTATAGTGAAAGTAATCTCACCCATCTATAATCAGACTCTCATATGTGGCTTTTTTGTCACAGACGGGACAGATCCAGGTGGGCTTCTTCTCATTCATTTGCAGGTATAGAGCAGCATCAAAGCACTGCAGGTGAGAACAGGTGACAGCTCGGCAGGGTACTGTAAGACGCATCTTGCCAAGCTATATGAAAAGAGGATTTTGTTTGGTCACACACTATTCTTTTTTTTTTTCCCATACAACATCAGCACACAAAACAAACACTAAAAACTGTCATGAGTCAGCTAAGATCTCATGAAGGCAGCAACTTACTGGACACATGAGTGAGACTCGTAAACTAGTTGTGGCAATTTCACTGTCAGGGTCTGCCGTGAGTTTTTCTTTAACTGTTACAATAGTGAAAAGAGGGTGGATTTAGTAAATAATTTCAATAATTCAGTCAATTAATTCAATATGAGAATGGAAAAGCAGAATTCATTACAAAGATAGACAATGACAACAAATAAAATAAGAGAACCAGAGAACTGTCAAGTGTGATAGATCATATTCATATTTACAATTAAGGCCCTGTTCACACCTGGTATTAAGATGTGTTTTCGTCGATCCGATCAGAAGTGGACAGCGCTAAATACAGGTGTGAACGGGGTCTAAAAGTTTTGAGCTTGTCCACTTATGTCCACTTCCAGAGGTAGTGGAAAACGCATTCGACTGGACTGCGCTCGTAGTGTGGATGCTCATGTGGTCGAATGTGTTCGAACAGCTGCTAAAGACTGCCTACTCTCCGCTGACTGAGCTAATTCTTAAACATTACCATGCTTATTTCCTATCCATTAACCAACAAAATTAGAATGTTAAATTAGATTTATATTAAATTACAATGCATAAGTATATATGACCCATTAAAATTAAAAGTTTTTCAATTCAGTGGTTTAGATTAGCATGCGCATAAGCAACAGGAGATAACTGAGAAAAACAGAATAAAATGACATACGATAGGAATATAATGAATAGGCCTACATAAAATATGTTTCACTTAAATGATTATCATAAATTATCAAAATGTTTTGTTTCATTTTTATAGTACCACAAGTTTAAGTAAACAGAGATGGATGAAAGCGCATCCTGTTTGCTTTATTTTATTCTTTATAAGGCATAGTTTTGTTCTTATTGTGAATATTTTAGTTTTTTCTGCTGTGATAAGGACAACATCCGTACAATATCCTCTTGCATGCACACATCATTTATAGCATTGCTAGATGCTTATAGGCCTATGTTGTTTATAACAAATGCCATTATAATTTGTGTTTTATTTTATAATCGTATATATAATTTTGTACTATAATTTTATAGCTACTTATATTTTCTGATTTTTATCTTATTCTGTTCTGAATACCGGTAAAATTTAAAGGATTTGCTGAAAACTTATGGGTAATGTTTTTTTTTTTTCTCTCAGCGCAATTTTGACTGATATGTGTAGCAAAATTTTTTATCCATGCAGTAAACGTTTCAAAAATAGTTTTTTTTTTGGGGGCCTGGGGGTATGGGGGAAACCCCACAGCATTCAGTTCATATGTAAATTGCGTGAGCTTATTTCACAATATTAGATCAAAAGATCAGAAAAAGCCCACATACACTGGGCCATAGACTCCCCTCAAAAGAAATCAGGACAGAAGTGGTTGAAAGTAGACAGTAGAGATGTATTAAAACAGGAGGGAATGAGTCTCCCTCGTCTACCTGTGATCAGGGCCCGTATTTATCAAGCCTCTGAGAATTACTCTCAAGAACGGTGCTAAGAATTGACTTAAGTGTAAAAAAATTGGCTCAAAGCTGTGCTTAAAAGTTAGTTATCAAGCATCTCAGTTGTAATTTAAGCGAAGTGTAGGACTAAATCTTAAGTGTCAGTCTTAGAGTTGATTCACGACACTTTGCTGTGACACAAACTGAATTTTGGATGACGAAATACGAATGGACCAATCACTGAATAAATTTACTTATTTAAGAATATTCACATTGAATGGTTAAATTATAGGAGTTCACATTCAACACACATTTAACAATAAAGAATTTTCAAGAGAATACATTATGCTAAGGAAACGAATCGTCATCACAACCTTCAATTTTGGGTTGTGCCGGTAGCCGATACTATCGTGTATCGACGATAGTCAGAGATATCGCCTGTTGCTGATTTCTTTGACGACAGCAAGACGATTATTATTATCCGTCAAAAATATAGGCGCCTATCTTTAGTGATGCAGCGCAGAGAGCCGCTTCAGAAACTTGCCGCGGCACGGATGGCGAGTAGCCGGGATCAGCAGTGTGTCGAAGTCGTAATGCACCGCAGACGTGTGCAGTGAAAATAAGGGGTAAGAGATTTATTCATGATACAGTGTAGGTAGCTTCACTGATTATAACGGGAGTGTTTTTTAAGTGCATAAACTCGCGCTAGACTGAAGTCAGTTATGATGTTCTTTGGTAATGTAAATATTCTTTGCTCATTTCTGTTTGAATAACTGAGGAAAAGAAATGTAACCGTTTTATTAACTGCTCGTCGTCAAACATTTCAAGAACATTCTTCCTCTCCTGAAAGATTCGCCGCACGTCTCTGTCTCCTCAGCGCCATCACAAGCCCCTACTGGCAACTCCTAACCACTTGAGAGACCTCTCCAGCGGTCTTAAATAACTGGGAGAGTAAGAGTGATTCTTAGCTTTAAGAAATTTGATAACTTGCTTTCATACTTAAGTTTGAAAGTAGGAGTAAATGTAATGAATTCTCAGCACTTAAGACTAAAATGGCACTTTGAGAAGCTTGATAAATACGGGCCCAGATCAGCCAAAATGGATCTTAATACCAGTGTCAACAGTAATTAGAATTCATGGGTATTTTTCCCCCCTCTTTTCTCAAAGAGGAAAATGTTGCCTTACTTAACGCTCTGGAATGGTCAGGGTTTCTGATCCCCTTCATTCTTAATCTTTGTAGTAACAGTGGGGAGGTCAGCTGCCGTACCAAGTAAACTGACATGGAGTATGTCTGCAGAAAACAAGAGAATACATACAAATGCTTAGCATGCAGAAAAAGCTGAAGCAGTGCTGAAATCTGAATTAAGTAACAGGTCTAATGGCACTTCACATACCTTCCCTATTTCAGGTGCCCACGTGACTACTATCTGATTAGGTACAGCGGACGACAGCCTAACCAGCGACGTGATGTTCAGCGGTCTGCCGGGTCTTTTTTGCTCCACACCATTCTTAGGAGGCGGTGCGTAGCCCTGTGTGATAACCATATCAGTTCAGCAATTATATACATACTTATGTACAAAGGTTTGGGGTCAGTAAAGTGCTTTTGTTTTTAAGAAACAAATTATTTATATATTTATTCAGCATTAAACTGATCAAAAATGACAGTAAAACTTTTACAGTGTTACACAAAAAAAATTATATTTCAAATAAATGCAGTTCTTCTCTAGGTTGTAATATCTCAAAAAGGTTTTCACTATGCAGTGTCACGCCTTTTAAAAACCTGTGCTACAGCACATAAAACACTGATTGAACAAATGTACAAATTTTGACAATATTACTGTCATCTTTCAAGTCATCTGCTATAAGCAATGTTCCTGTTCAATTTACAAATTATGCATTACATCAGTAATCTCTATTTGTTGGGGGGAGGACTATGATAATTTTATGCAATAAAAGTTTTTATTTGTTGAATAGATCTCAGATACCTTATTAAAGGATTCAGTTTGCATCCATTTTTAAGTACTGACTATGTACACATCCAGTTGTTCTGAGATCATGTTAAGTTAGGCAGTTCAACATTTAAAATGAACATCCCACAAGAAAAACTGATCAGTGTATGGCCCCTAAATAAGCCTAATTACTTAGCACTATGTTGTTCTAACAAGTCATATATATTTATTAAAGGGATCCTATTATGCTTTTTCACTTTTGAAATTTTAGTCAGTGTGTATGTTTGGGCATAAAAAAAGATCTAGAAAGTTACAAATCTCAAAGTCTACTCCAAAGGGAGATATTTCGTTTTTTAAAAATCCCTTTTCAAGAACTACAACGAACGGCTCGTTTGGACTACAGCTTTTGTTTTCCGGGCTTTGTGATATCACAAAGCGGCTCATTAGAATATCATTAAAAATAAATCACGCCTCCAGAAATTCGAATGGTTGGGGGGTGGGGAGGGGCGATGTTGTGGTTAGAACGCTTGGTTGAGTTAGTGCATCAGACGAGACGACGACGACGAAGAAGTGCTGCTGTAGAGTTAGTGCATCAGAGAAAATCGAAGAAGAAGAGCTGCTGTGCTGTAGGGTCAAATTTTCGGCATGTCTAGAACAATTCTTACAAGTATAACATGACGTAGCTGGGCGCCGCGGACAGACGCCGAACGGCACCGCCGGTGTGCCTACACTCATAGAAAATAATGTATTTGAATTTTAAAGACGTGGCGCGACGCGACGCTGTGCTTCGCGACTGCCTGAAACGCAGTTTTTTTCACCTCAGTCCCCAAACGTCTTTGTTTGGGCTTCCGAAAGCGGATGATGTCAGGAAACAGTGGTTGCAATTTATTTTTTAACTCTGTTCCTGAGCATTATAACCCCAATTTGCTATTGTGTGCTGCGCATTTTACTGAGGACTTCCACAACATGAGGGAGTACAGTGCCGGATTCGCCAAAAGCTTTTGTTGAAAGACGGAGACGCACTGGGACAGCTAACCAATCACAACACATTTTGTTTTTCGGAAGGCGGACCTTCATCAAAGCCGGAACTAATCGAGCCATTTGTGCCAGGCTGGGGAGAAAAGTATTGTAATAATGTAAATTATGTGAAAAATAATGTGTTTTTCGAACCACCAAGCATGAGAGCATGTTCTAGTACACCCCCAAAACAAAATCAAGACTTTGTAAAAGAGCATAATAGGACCCCTTTAAGACCTAAAAACATTAAATGTGGGCTTAATGAAGGTTTATTTGTGAGAGGATTACATACAGGGAGGGGAAAGAGCTTCCCATTGACTTTGATGCAGAGGCTGTTTGGAAAATTGTCCTCTTGTGGACAGCTGGTCTCTGCTAGACAAAACCTAGAATCAAAACATAAAACAGAATGTCAAGTGTCTAAATTTGGGATTATGGTGACAAAATCTTTGTACATGTTGCTGAATCGGATACACAAATGACAGTATTGTAAAAGCAACACTGAGCTGGCTCTTACCTCAGCTGAATTTGAACCATGTAGTCCCTTCTTCCACCTGGAAGAAAGTCCCTATGCACAAGTGTAAGAAAAACAAAGAACCAAATCAGACAAAGAGTAAGAGACAAGTCACATTATCTAAACCACGTTTAAGTCAATTAGTTCTTACCGTGAAATGCAAACTTCTCTCACTTGTTGTGGAGTCAAAGCAAATATGAAGTACTTTTCATGATGAAACCTCTGACCAGCATGGGTCCCTTTAAAACACAAATCAGTCAAAAGGGGTGTATAGTTTTAAACTGAAGACACGGGCAAAGAGGAAATCATGTACAATCCAGCTGATGGGCTAACGAATGGTTTACATACACTATTGTTCAAAAGTTTGAGATTGGTAAGATTTTTAAAAACATTTTAAAAGAAGTCTCTTATGCTCTTGTGCATTGACCAAAAATACAATAAAAATAGTAATATTTTGAAATACTATTACAACTTAAGATTACTTTTTTGTTCTGTTTTTCTATTTTAATATATTTTAAAATGTGGAAAAGCCAAACTTTCAGCAGAAGTGACTTTAGTGTTCAGTGTCATTCAGTATCATTCTGATTTGGTGCTCAAGAAACATTTCTTATTATTACAATGTTGAAAACAGTTGTGCTGCTTAATATTTTTATGTAAACCATGATATTTTTTTTTCTGGAATTTTCGATAAATATAAAGTAACAGCATTTTATTTGAAAAAGCAAACTTTCATAACATTCTAAATGTCTTTACTGTCACTTTTGATCATTTAATGTGGCCTTGCTGAACAAAAGCATTAATTTCTTTAAAAAAAAACAAACAATCCAAACATATCTTATAAAATTACCTAAGCTTGATGGTTTAATCAATACATCCAGCACATCGTAAAATGGTAGGGACTTCATCTGCACGTCTGGGTGAACGGGGGCCATAAGTGGCGTGGGCTGCTGCTGCATATTCATCATCATGGGCTTTGATTCATGAAACGCAGGTGAATCGCAGCCCACCAGGTGCTGCTGCTGCTGCAGGAAGTCAGAATGGCCGGTTTGCAGAGGAAGATCTGAGCTCACTACTGTGTCACCGCTGTCTATTTGAAAATAGGATTTAATGCTTGACTTCAGAGCCGCCAAATCCTGAAGACCATCAAATGTCCGCGGGTATCTCAGACGATACAGTTCCTTTATTTTGATCTGCACAGCAGTACTACAACCACTCCTGAGTAAATGCAACGCCCTCAGCAAAAGTTCATGTTTTCGACCGCTCTTATTCCTTCCAGCAAATCCTAACAGTACCTGGAGCTCTGAGACGCGGAAACTTGATACCATATTCTGAAAGAAATTTAATAAAAAAAAAATCCAGACGAGCAATAAAACACTTTGAGATACCAAACATGTAAAAGCAAATGGCCTGATAAAGCAAATGAACATTTCTGCAACACAAGTTAGTAAGAGAAACCACCCTCTATGCCATGCTGTCAACTTTTACATTTACAATAAGAATTTCCAAAAACATAAAAATGTGTGCATTAATAATCATGGCATAAGCTGGTGGAATATGGTTACACTAGATTTTTAAAGAACCAAAAGGTGTCATTTGAAAGCAGCTTAATTAATAAAGAATTATGCGTGAAGTGAGGTGACAACCCACCCAAATACACCCATTCCAGAAACCCCAGAGAAATAAGAAAATCTCAACTGACCCTTCATTACATGGTCCATGCTTGATTGTTCTTACGTGTTAATCCTTTTTTCTTTAAAAATCCTTAACAAATGACCGAAATGCATCTAAAATGTTGAGAATAATTCCAAGACCAATTAGATGAACATCAAAAGAGTGACAAAAGGACAAAACACAGATGCTCACTTTGATCCAGACAGAAATGAACTGTACTGCTGGTTAAAAAAAAGCTTAGTTTACAGTTAAGCAGGATGTTTCTGAACAATTTACAAGACAACATGAATTAGTCATACAATGGCAAGTATAACAGCACACAAAAGCAGGTGTCTAACTTTCCTGTGTCCAACACACAGGCTATCTGTTATTGATTGTATAGCTGCTGATGCTGAACTGCAATGCATTCAATTAAACATTAGAAAGATGATTTATGCACTAAATTAGGCAAAGCTGTTATCTTGAGACAAATGTGGGGGAGAAAACGATCACGGTGACACAAGTATCACAAGGATCAAGTTTGTCTTGCTTGCTGGCGAGGCGACCCACTTGCAGGCTTGTAAACAACACTTTCAAGGTGTCCCTCTTTAAAGTTACTTCGCAATTTTTTTGAGTAAAATGTTGACTTATATTTACACACACGCACACACATTTCGGACAAACTGATCTACACATCTTTCGCCCATGCAAACAAGTCATAAATCAAACTACATGTAGACATCGTCGATTGCTGTCGGACGCTAGCTAACAAAAGACCAGCCAAAACAAATCGAGCAGTGAAGAAATTGTAACGTAAAAAAACTTTTTACCTGCAGCGAACAGTCGTCAGTTCAGTTAGGCATTATAATAAAGCTTTTTCATGCAGTGAAAGGTGGTAATAAAAGCAGTGACATTTTGAGGCTGCTCTTCAATGTTTGTGTTGCAGATCGAGAGCTAAAAGAGTGGTTGGCGGCTAACAGGCTAAACACAATCCGTCTAACGGGGTGATGGGACGTTTCTGTACAGAAAACTATACAGAAACTAACCCAAGGGCAGCAAACCGAACAGTAAAATGGTTTTTAAAATGTGAAAGACGCATAGAAGTAGCCAGCTATCATTGCACTTTCGCCTACCCGTAACTCCTCAATATCCGCCATTTTCTGGCTGCGCTCATCCTGGCCAGTCCGGAGATGTCGGGTCACGTGACACGGCCTGGGTTAAAGGGGTCATATAATACATTTTTGTATTTTAATTCTTGGCCTTGAGGTCCACCTGTAATGTAAGTAAACATTTTCTTCGTCAAAACAGCCATATTTCGTTTTCTTTCACCATTTCCCACGCTTTCTTTGAATGATGGAAACAAACGTTTCTTTGGTCTGCTGTGCCTTTAAGAAGTTCTACTGGGAAGATCATTTAACAGTGCATAACAGTGATTTCGGTGTGATGTTCACTTCCCAACAAGTATTTTTGCACCTAGGCACATTAGCTGTGTAGTTTATGCCAGTGGTTCTTAACCAGGTGGCCTGGGCTCACTTGAGGCCCAAGTCAACCTCTGTATTTACTTCTATATTATTATTTTTTAAATCCTCATCTTTAATCCTTATTGAGTGAATCACAATATTCATAAGGCCTTCGAATATTGTTGTGGGCAGTGGAGGGGCCTTGGAATAAAAAAGGTTATGCTATTTATCAAAATCAAAAGTCAAGACAAAATGTATTTCTATAGCACATTTAAAAGCAACAGAACTGCACCTAAGTGCTGTATAGAAAACGCATTAAGCATATATATAGAAAAAAAATCTAATATATTAAATATAATACAACCAGAAAACTTATATATATATATATATAAAAAATACATTAAGCTAATCTTAATGAAAAGCCTGAGAGAACATAAGATTTAAAACTGAAGGAGCAGACCTCACATTTAAAGTAGACTGTTCCAAAGTTTGGGTGCTGTAACAGAGAAGGCCCGACCACCCTTAGATTTACAACGACAACACAGGACAGTTAAGAGAAGCGAACATGACCTGAGTGCTCGTTGAGGAGAGGAAGGAATTAGAAGATCACTTATGTATTTTGGTGCAGCAGCAGATAAAGCCTTATACACAAAAATAGCCATTTTAAAATCAATTCTAAACTTTACAGGAAGCCAACGTAAAGTCATTAAAATGGGAGAAATGTGATCCCTCTTTTTTATGCCAGTAAGAAGTCTCACTAAATAATGATATTATGTATGTGTAATATAATTTACAAAGAATGATGGGGAAATAAATTTGGCCTTACAAGTCTGTCTCACAGGCCAGATTAGAAGTGTTTTGTAACCAGCTTTATTGCTATTCTTCATCGCAATCTTGACACAAAGAAGAGTAACTAAAAAGAAATGAGAACACAAACGTTCTGGATATTTTTCTAGGTAACAATTTTTCATTGGTTTCACAGATGTCATTGTTACTGTTTTCCAGCACTGGACATCTTTACATACCAGATTAGGATTAAGATCAATTAACACAAAAAGAAAGCAAATTATTACAATTTACTGATGCAATTCTTTTCAAAGATTTGGTTCAGAAATGTGAGAACACATAAATATAGTTATTCCATAACATTACACATAACATGACATTTAAAGATAATCGATGATAAGATTTCAGGATCTGAATTTGACAAGGATCCGCCTTTGTTACTGGACTATTGAACATTCTGGTTGACAGTTGTAGCCTGTTGTCCAGCAGGTGGGGCTCAGGGCAAATCTATGAGAACCAGGTTCTGATTATCACAGAGGTTTTCTTGTTCTTTGTTCCTGATCACTCAGTCTTCTGTTTTTCCTCTAATGCTTTAACTTCAGGTTTTGGTGGTAGAGCTGGTCCTGGACCAGCATAAGAAAGTACATTATTCCTTGAATAAGCTTTAAACTGGTAAGTAGTCTACAAAGCTTGCCTTTAAAATCAGAAATGTTATAAATAGTGATATTTAAGAGATGAATGAGATTACTGCTATGTTTCAGTTTAAAGCTCGCTTCATGATTGTTGTATTCCATTTCTTTTTTTGTCTGAATCACTGTACATTTCGTCATGTTCCATATCCTGTGTACATGATTAGATTTATAAGAACCCTTTTGAATATCTACTGTACTTTCTCAAAAATCTGACACAATTAGCTGACAGAAAGATATTAGAAAAACAATCTCTTTGTAATATTTCTGATATATTATATATGTATTAAAGAAGAGATGGCTTAAATTGCCATGTCTGAAATGGGTATTTAACTTACTAATTAAAAAAATGATCAAACCATTTGCAAATCATTTTACAGTCTTGTTTATATAGGTGTGGTGGTCTCACAGTTTCAACTTTCAAACGTTTACTAATCGCATACCTGTGGGCTAACCTCAATATCATTGCTCAAGAGATTAATCCATTTACATGTATTTTCCACATGGTCAGTTTAACTGCCACATCACTGAAAACTACTACTAGACAGGTTCCAAGAGAAGTTTGTAGAAGTGCATGTATTTACTTAGGTACTGAAATATGTTAACTGCTTAGTATAGTTTGACCCATAAATAGACTAATGATGATGGAGATGTACTCTAAAGAATGATTTCCCCTGTAGTGACATACATACCTTCAATCAAAACCATAAATATGTAATGAACAACACCAGATACCACACATGTTGCTTTAAACATGCAATAGAATTTCGCATGGAAATCAGATTCAAAGCACCTTCACATGTGTGTCAGTTTGCATTCAGGTGACAAATATCATATTTTTATTTTCTTTAATCTATAGTTTAATAATGAAAGACTTATTTGTGAACATCTTTATGAACATCCTCTTACAGGTTAAGAGTTCCCCTCCTTTATCTATGAAATAAAGGAGCATGATTTCAAAACTGCTACTGATTCATTCTTCTAACTACTAAGATGATGAGTTTGCCACTGTTGTTCTTACATTAAATTATATTTTTTTAAATAGCAACTGGGACTGTTTTGCACCAGAGTGACATTTCCGGTTTTTACTCTTCACCTCAAATTCATCCATACACTCTTAAAAATAAAGGTGCTTCACGATGCCATAGACAAACCTTTTTGTCTAAATGGTTCCATAAAGAACCTTTAACATCTGAAGAACCTTTCTGTTTCACAAAAGCTTCTTTGTGGAGAAAGAAGGTTCTTCAGATTACATAAAGGTAAGAAAGAGATGGTTCTTTAAAAAACCTTTGACTGAATGGTTCTTTGTGGAACCAAAAATGGTTCTTCTATGGCATCGCTTGAAGAACCTTTTGAAGCACCTTTATTTTTAAGAGTGTAGGTGACAGCTTAAATGGTTTGATTTAAAACTTGATGATACCTCAAGTATAAAATATAGACTTGGCTGATGGAACACATACCAGAATAAATGCACTATCAGATGACAACGATTGTTTAATAAGAAACTGTCAGAACGTTAATGTGAATTTTCAGCCTCAGTGAATTGTTTGTGGAGGCAAATAATCCTCAACATCACATTTGTTCGTTTCATGACACAATGGCATGAACAACCGTTTACTAATTCAGTTATAAGTAAGTCTTAACTCATGATTTATGGATACTTTTGACTGTTTTGTGCTGTTTGACAAATACAAGGTTAGCCTATGTATTTGTGATTGAAGAGGTTGAAGTATGTTGAAGTGCATGACCTAGGTAAAGCGCCCATGGCATCTGGCACCCATCATGGCACCCTGCCTTTCCCACTTGAGCAACCTGCCATAAGAAAACACTCACACATACGGACACATAAATACCTGCCATAGGAAAAATACACATACAGGTGCACAAACACCTTAGCCTTTATTAACCTTAGCTCGTGTTATTGGCAGTACTAGACAGAGACAAGACCCCAATTACTGTTGAAATCAAAGTTGCCACCATTAAAGCTGCGGTTGAAGCGTGTGGAGGTTCAGAGTGCTGGAGTGGCTTGTTAGTCCGCTTAGTGCTCGTCCATTGGGACTCTCTGTTTCAAATACCTGTCTCTCAGAGCATTGTTATTCAAACGGAAAATCGAACAGCCCAATGTTGCTCTGGTCATTCTGTCAAGTACACACCATGCTGTGGGCAATGGTTAACAGTAAATTGTAATTTAGAGTCAAGTTCAGACATAACACCATTTGTACGTTTGCCTCAGTCTAGGACAGTGTGGCATCATCACATGTTAATAGTTATAAAACTTAGGTTGACTATCTAATTGTCCACTGATCATACAGACACAGAACACTATTAAATTAATTTATGGCATCTGTTGAGCGGAGTATAAAAGGATAAATGACTGGGTTACTGCTCTGCCTTTAAATCTGTGTAATCACTAAACCCAAACCTTCTCTTAAAAGCTAATGGGATGCAGTAATCTGATGTTTCCACATTTAAAAAGCACAAAACATTTATTATTATTTGAAGAAAGGTAGACAGGGAGAAAACAGACAGAGGATAGCTACCTCATGATGAAGACAAAATGAGACATATTTTAGACAGATTCTGAATGATTTGTAATATTGCTTTAGGAATTAATACCTGAATAATATAAGAGTCTCGTACTTAACAAGAGATGCATTAAGGATTTTTTTAATACCTATTAAACATTTGTTTATCCTACCAGTTAAGCTTAAACAAAACCAAAACAAACTTTAAACAAAACAAACATGGCTTAAGTGTAGACTACAAGGATTATAAACTTCCAAAACACTGGAAGGTTAACGGTTTGAGGTGTGCTTAATTTGATAATATGAGTGGGAGTGTGCTGAATCATTAAAGACATTGCACTGTGCCATTGTCACAATACAGCAGGGCCTTGTGGCTTTTATGAATGTTACATATCATTGGCGGCTGGTGAAAAATGTTCAGGTGGGGCACCACATCCAAACATTTTTAGCATACATCCCGGTATGAATTATCCCATTATAACAAAAGGAGTAGTAGTAAGACTTAAAATATTTTAAATAAAGATAATTGTTTTACCAAGTTCAAAATTGCGATGATTACCACAAAACAATTCTTTCTGCATACTTTTTTCAAGATAAATGAAAACATTTTTTAAATTTTCATAATTCACAATTTAAGTATCAATGGCTCACCGCAATATAAAACTATGAGAAAAATGTTTTTACATTTGTTCGAGGCATGTCATATTTACAAAGGCAAGGCATCTACCAAACAGGACCACACAGAGACGCCAACAGACCACTATACCAGTCGCCTTAACCTGACTGTATATAAATATGACGATCCATTCAGAATTATTAAACAGAGCAAATCACAAATTTAAAAAGTAAATAAAAACATTCTGAATTGTCGAATATAGCGATCTGAAGGCAGCTCGACAACAGTGAACAGTTCCTCTGTCAGAGTGTTTGTGTGTCTGTGTTTGAGTGTCTACATAAACACCACTGACCATTGCAAACTCTTATAAAAACACACTTCTTCAGCGAGTGTCCATTATAAAACACTTGGCAGACATGCAACCATACATAAATGTGCTCATGCAAAAAGCTATCAGAGAGCGCACACACGGTTTGTTTATTTGCACACTAATAATAACGGACTCGTGCGTGTCTAATAATGTACGACTCCTGTATGTCACTGTAAGCGTCTTTACCTCCATCACAATCGTCATCCATCAAAACATCACTGGTTTGCTTTATTCAGCCCATACAGACTAGTCCTGACTTCATATTTCTTCCCCTTGTCCAAATACCCACACTTGCGGCCACTTGAGAGCACGTGCGAGCGACAGGAAGAAAAGAAAGTGGAGCAAGAATCCGGGTTGCAAGGTTTTCACAACAAAAAAAGCCCAATTGACTTAATCAAAAACTAGCCAATCGTGTGGAAGGGGGTTCCCCTGGTAAAATTAGCATTTTATGGGTTAAATATCACGTTCTTGTGGTCGCTTAAACTCGCGGACATGAAAAACAACCCGTGGCAAAAGTGTTAGAGTAGCCCAATTCTTGGCAACACTGGCAAGACTGTCCCAGATCTTAAAAACGGCAAGTGCAGTGCCCTTAACACACTAAATCCATTCTGGCCCTGTCCCAAATGGAATACTTCATGGCACTTGCGGTCTGACGGACTTACAATGGCCGCCGGGTGCCATCGGTCCGTCAGTACATCCAGGGCACGTAGGGTGACCATTGTCATTTTAGCGCTGCTTGCGAGACCACCTTGCGGCCGCTATGCGCCCTTGATCCGCACTTCTGCCGAGCCCACACTGGTATGAGCTCTGCAGCAGACTTCTACCCGACAATCAAAGCGGCATTACATCACGAAAGTGTGGAAAACTCAAAGACCGCAAGGGTGTAGCGGGGCCATTGGGACAGGCCACGATCTTGAATACGCTCGGAGATGATGCAACTCCTCAGAGGACCTCAGATGATGCAAACCATGAAACAACATACAGAACTACCTAATTTGGCTATAAGTTTGATTGCATCATATAATATTTTCTGTTAATAGTGTTCATCATCTGTTTTAATACGTCTTAAATTGATTTTTCCATACATATGTACATTAACTGACAGTCACCAACGATAAGTGATGTAGCGTGAAAACCGCGTACAGATAAACTCTGACTTGGTGTATCACAGCATGTATCATCGTGTGGAAATAAATCGTGGAGGACTTTTTGATTTGAGAGCTATTGAAATCGTCCAGCAGATTCAGCAGCAGCGTCTATCATAGCGAACTTTAAAGTTGAACTGCTTCAAGAACCTTGTACTGAGAAAGACAGAAATTCATGTGCTTTTCAGCTGCGAAAACTATTTTATGATAAATTGAGGGGCAGCGCAGCGCTGATATGACAAAGTTTTGTCCGCAGCGACGGTGGTGAGAAAGCGTGATTTCCGTACATAAAAAAAGGTTGAAGACATGGAAATAGTTTGTCAATTTTACCCTATTGTTTGTTATATTTATTTGCTCAATGTCTTCTGGGGTTTTGGTTCTTTTACTGTTGTATACTGTATATCCCATAGTATAACAAAACTATTATATATCTCTTCATTGTGTTTGGGTCCCCCCTGGACGAGCAAGCAGGGCCACGGGCAGAATGGCCTATGCGTAAAATTCGGCCCTGATGTATGTAAATATTAATATGATAATTAGATATTACATATAATTTGCTTGTAAAACAAAGAGTTGCAAGTGCGGGTATTTGGACAAGGGACTTATTTATAGAGGTATGTTTGTTCCCACCAATTGTTGCACAAGTTCATGTTACATATGATGAAGAAAGCACGTTAGTGCTCGCCCTCCCGGTACTCATAGAGATTTCATTGCAGTGCCTGCAGTTCGAAAACAAAATCTTTGTATGGAAGTCTATAGCTGTGTCCGAAACCCCTCCCTATCCACTATATAGTGCACTATATCGGGTGTCAGTCATTTTGTAGTGCTGTCCGAATTCTGAACGAATGACTTTATTCCCTACATTCGTCCACTACTTTTTAAACACAATGTATTCTGATTTCGAGTGTACAACCGATGTACACTTGCTGAAGCACTATTTCCCACAATCCAATGCGGAGTAGGGACGAGCTGGAAGAGAGATTTACTTATCCTTCTTATTTCTGCTTTAACGTTTATTTCATACATTATTTATATTAAAATATATTATGTAGGCAATAACTCAGTTTAATATTTTACTAATTTACTGAGGTGGCATCGTTGTAAACTTACAAAAATGATGATCATTTGGTGGATAATTTAAAAATGTTCGTTAATCACAGTAGGTAGCGTATTCATTCTGATGTAAAATTAACGGTCGCCTGATCGAGGGCGCTCTACGTCCATTAACTTAACGTTACCTGAGCTCAAAACGCTGCTCGGGAGAGTTTCAAGATACTAAAAATAATAAATACATAAAATTGTGTGGTATATGTGTTTATTTTGTTCTCAGTATTTTTTAACAGTATGATTATGAACCTAAAAGCAACAAAACAAATTAATACCATCAATGAAACCACAAAAGCTGCAGAGGTAGATCTATGTATAGGCCCTAATGACAAAAAAGTAATTTTGAGTGTTATTGCTATTAATATTGTTTACATGTAATATAAAAGTACTATGTGACGAAGATGTTTTTGCAACAGCTCCAAGTCTCACGTGCAGTGTATTCGTCACTGTCCGAATCCGTTCACTCCTTTCTGATATAGTCCACTCAACTGCCATACATTTTGTACAATTGGGATGGACATTAGCTAAAATGATAACATAATTTTAATTCATATTGAAGTCAATTTGTCCACGTGTTTATTTACTTGATTCAGTAAGCTGGATAATGTGCAGTATTAGCTGGATATTGTTGTGAAATTTTGGAAGCCCATTTCCGCCACAGGATAAAATAATTAAAGTAAAACAAAGTACGAATTCCAAACGGCTTTTTTGTGCCCTCGAAGGGCACTTCGGGAAGGGGATGCCATTTGTAGGGACATTCCAAACGAAAGTGAACAGGCTTGTTTGACTTCATGCGGCACCGCAAAGATCGGCTGCCGCCTGACAAAAGCAATGAATTCTGGTTAGAAAATTTGTCCGACTTTGATCGGCGCTGCAACCGCCACCGTCAAGAGCGTCAAAAATATCCATATTCAAAACGTAATAATCAATTTAATCTAGCTTGCGCTCACTGTTGTAAATAGAAGCAGTTCCGGGGAATGACGTATGAGATCAGCTTTGCGCATGCGCCGCTCAGAAATGACGAACGCAGAAGTGCAGGGGAAAGATCAAAACAAAACAACGGTCACTTATTAGAAGTACAAACCAAGGATTTGTAAAGAAGAATGTCAGAGGATTTCAATCTAAGCCAAGAGGAGACTGGTTTTCCTTTGCTAAAGTAAGGAAACTTTGCTTCCTTTGATCCTGTTAACAAACGTTGGTTTTCACGAGACTCACCGGCGCAGGCGCAACACTGACCTCATACGTCATCAACCCGGAGCTGCTTCCGTGTACAACTGTTGGCACAAGCCAGATTAAAGTGATTATTACTTTTTGAATATGGATATTTGTCTTACAAAAAACGCATGGATTCGCTACAGGAGACCTCTACTCACCCCCTGGAGCCATGTGAGACACTTTTTTATGGATGGATGCGCTTTATTTCACATCTTTTGGACTGATGCATGCAACACCTGCTGACTGCAATGATAACGCTTGGAATAGCCAGGACAATTTTTCTAAACTCCGACTGGAATATATATTATATATTATATATACATCTAGGATGGCTCTGGGGTGAGTAAAACACAGCCTAATTTTCATTTTTGGGTGAACTAACCCTTTAAGTAATGTAAGCAAATTTAGTTTGAAAAAGTTTAATAGTAAATAAGACACAATTAGACAATATTCAAATAAAATAATAATAAGAAGAAATAATTATTTGCAACAACTGATGAAGTGCTGAATGCTGCATTGTCAAGGTAACATTTGGTCAGTCATTATCTTAGTCAAGTGAGTCCAAATGCCCTACAGCCTTCAAAGCAACAACACTTCAAGGGCTCTGTGCACTTCGGCATAGGGTATGATCACTTCGTTTGGAATTCGCCCAAAAGGTAATTGCGACTTTTTATTTCACAATTCTTGCCCTTTTCTCGTAATTCAAAATTGCGAGACATAAACTCAGAATTCTGCTTTTTTTTCTTACAATTCCGAGTTTATATCTCGCAATTCAGCGTTTTTTTTTTGAGAGAATTCTTCTTTGAGCAGAGCAGACCCAAAACTCCCGCGCACCCAATCGCAAGATCACAATCATGACACCACCCCATTTTTATAGAAATCAAATAACTAATAGAAAATGAACACATGGACATACATCAGCATGCTAAGAACTACCTAAAATGACACTAAATGTCTTTGGAAATAAATATTTGAAGTGTAATTTGATTGTTTAGTTTGTCTCCGGGCCCATTAGGCTACATTACATGGAGAGAGTGGGGTCCTCACTGCAGAACACAAGATCCAGGAGGCGTAGTTGGATCCAGATCCAACTCCTCCCACCTTACATACACCTAAACCTACCCATCTCCACCCCCTGATCCCTAAACACACCCATCTCCACCTAAACCTACCAATCCAACCCCCCGAGATTTGGATCCACCAAGCCCCATGGATCTTTGTTCGCAGTGAGGGGGTACGGGTTATGGACCGATCGAGAAGGCTTGGCTTCAGTTTTCAGAAGCTACGGCACGCTTAAAGGGTTACTCCACCCCCAAATTAAAATTGTCATTATTCACTTGCGCGCCACAAGGATACTTTTTCTACGCTTTGATTTGAACGAAAACAGCGTATCCTTGTGGTGCGGCTGACACAGAACAACGTACGCAATTTATGTCCAGCAGATATTCTCCAAAATGGCGCTACGCTGACGTAGAGAAGAATTGTTGAATAAAGTCGTTGTTTTTGTTTTCTTTGCACAGAAAAAAAAAAAAAGTTTCTCGTGCTCAGTTAAGCAGATTGAACCACGATGGCAGATGGACTATTTTGACGAGGTGTTTCATACTTTTCTGGGCCTTGACAGTGTAATTTACTTGGCAGTCAATGGGACAGTAACACGCTCCGGTTTTCATCCAAAATTTCTTAAATTGTGTTCTGAAGACGAACAAAGCTTTTACGGGTTTGGAATGATTAATGACAGTGATCAATGACAAAATTTTAATTTTGGGGTGGAGTAACCCTTTAATTCACCTTCATGTCGTTCCACGCAGCTATGAAAATACTTTGTGCGCAAAAAAAAAAAAGATTCTCTTCTGTGTCAGTGTCCGCCGCCATTCACGAGATTGCCATGACTGCACCCTGCAGTCAAATACAATGATATAATAATTATTATATTTATTCTTAAATACTCAGTTTTGTATATTATAGTGAAATAGTGTTATTACAATAGTAATATTTCTTATTTAGTTTTTATTTAGTAATAATATAGAACATTAATGTCCCGTTTAAGTGATGAACTGCAATACTTGTGTTTTTTTTTCAGAGATGGTAACGTTTTATTCGTGCGCTACAATTGTGTCTACAAATCTTTCAGCCTCTGTAGCACCAGCAGTGCTATATGCAAAAAAAGTTAACAAACAGCCCTGCCTTGTTCATTCCACTAAACGCAGCTTTGAAGCCCTCGTTATACAGTTGTGGTCAAAGGTTTACATATCTTACAGTTACAGGATCTGCAAAATGTTAATTATTTTACCAAAATAAGAGGGATCATACAAAATGCACACAATTTTTTTTTTAGTACTGACTGAATAAGATATTTCAAAATAAAAGAGTTACAGTAAACAAGAGAAAAATCCATAATTGAATTTATGAAAATGACCCCATTCAAAGTTACTGTGCTGATCTTAATACTGGGTTGTTGCCTGGATGATCCACGCCGTTTTTTTTTTTTTTTTGGGAGAGTGGATTGTCCCTTGTGTACCTGATAGTTCAACTGACGTTGTTTCGTCAGAGGAAAAGGCCTCAGGCCCATTAAATTCTTTGGTTTTCCAGCATCTTTTGCATATTTGAACCCTTTCCAACAATGACAGTATGATTTTGAGATCCATCTTTTCACTCTAAGGACAACTGAGGGACTCATACGCAACTATTACAGAAGGTTCAAACACGCCCTGATGCTCCAGAAGGAAACACGATGCATTAAGAGCCAGGAGGTGAAAACTTTTTGAATTTGAAGATCAGGGTAAATTGAACTTATTTTGTCTTCTGGGAAACATGTAAGCATCTTCTCTTCTCTAGCTTCTGAAGGGTAGCACTAAATGAAAAAAAAAAAGTACACATCTTCATTCTGTTCAAAAGTTTACACCCCTGGCTATTAATACATTGTTTTTCTCTTTTCTCAGGTGCAAAGTCCCTTAACTCTTCCAACCCAAGCAATGCCCCTGCTTCAGAAGGATACTTATTGAGCTAGAAGATATAGTCCTTGACAAAATGCAATGCAGTAAAAATAATGATCCGCTATCAGAGCTGCACAGGGATTTGATGAACAGGTGTTCCGCGCCATGAGCGGAAGTCATGACATAGAACCAGAACTATCTGTTTTATAATGGTGAGTATAAACTGTTTTATAAAATGCTAAGTGATATTAAGCATTGTATTGACGTCAGCTGCTGGAGTGGAAACCTAAACGGACTGACAATAAAACCACCATTAAAATGGCTCTTTTGTAATGCAGTAATGGGGCAGTAATGTTGCACAGGACTCCATTTGTAAGGCAAAACAGAAAAATAAGCAAAAGACTAGCGTGGGCCAGCTGTGTTTGTTGGGATGTCAGCATGTTAGCGGCAGCACATTCATCATTGTGCTGCATAGCTTTGGCTCTGCTTTGTGTGTTTTGGTGAATTTGCATTCTAAATGTTTCATATTATCTTCACAAAGGCAGGTGCAGCACTGGCTTGGCAGGATTCGAACACCTAGTCTCACAACAAGCAGACGGACAAAAAAAAAAGACGTTGCCTGTTAGCCTATTCAGTGATTTATCTCTGTTGATTTGGCACCCAGAAACAACGTGATAGTCATTGGCTCCTGATGTGATGCGTGACAATCCCGATGACGCAAAATGGAAAGCAGAGCTATGCATACACATATCCACATTGACAACATCGACAGGTTTTTCCTCTTTGCTTCAGGATAATGTTTGGTCTACTCTAAACAGCCACTGACTTTCTCAATAAGCCATGAAAAGTCTGTTGTTGAGCTGTGGTAGTGCTCTGATAAATTGACTCTGTGCAAAACATGCCAACAAAACCTGAAACTGAAAATATCAATGCTGCCATAAAGCACTATTTCTTTATGTATGTATGTATGTAAAAATTTGAACTTACAGAATTAATAAAGCAGGAAATTTTAAAATGGTCATATATGCTATCATTTTATCCGATAAGGATGAATACAGCTGTCAGAAAGCATTTGATTGAGTTGATGTTTGGTCAGTAAAATCCACCATAGACCATCCTCAGTGGAGCTATGGTAATCAATACATAATTTGTGTATTGACTACATATCCAGTCTCCATAGCTTTAATCCCTATGGCAACCAGTGGGTTTGTGGCAAAACAACCATTTCCTTTCACATTGAATATTTCTGATGGCTTTTAAAGTACCTCCCTGACCATCACACGGTCCATTTTATAAGGCTGGTCATGGACCATGACCTAGATAACTGCCTGAGGAAAATAATCCCATCACAACGCATTAGCACCCGATGGAACCCCTACTTAATAAGAGAAATGCAGGACCCTTCCCCCACCAACTTTCATTCTTTCATTCTCACCATGTCAGCCAACAAATAGATGGACATCCCATTAATGTTCTTCCCAGTTGAAAATGTCTCTCAGATGAAGAAAAACATTATTTTACACAAATAGAAAGAACAAGTGTAATGACAAATCTTATGTTTGTTGTTCACTTGCAAAAACCAAATCAGAAACGGAACTGGAAATGTATCATAGAATAAACAGATGTGGAAATGTGTTTTATTATTTTTTTAATTGTATTTTTTAAAACTTATATTCTTATAGTAATTTCCATACCACCTTGAAGGCAGAAGCATTTAGTATATTGTACAGAATGGATCATTCTTCACAGGTTGCTTTTGAAGTGACATTCCCTTTAAGCCTTTGAGTAGCCCAATAAATTTCATTGCTAACTTCATCTTACCACTCCCTTCGGCAGTCCTGGAAAAAAAGCCATTTGATCCAGGATCAGTGAAATGCTGATACAAAATATCACGTTGACTTAAGGTTTTTGTCTTTAAGGTACAATGCCACTGATATGTAAAAACAAATAAAAACATTCCAAGAGATCCTTGATAAAACTGGTCTGGTGCACAAGGATGACACATATCACGTTTATAGAAACTGATATTTGCAGTTGGTTGTTCATTTATTCAGGCCATATTAATTAGGACAACGCACCTCCTTACATTAACATTTACAGCTGGATGAGAGAGAGCAGTCACCATTCCGTGATCCTTCAGCATCCACTTGCAGTTGTCAGTCCATCTCATTTGAATGCAGCAGACACGATCTCTGACATATCGTCATGGACTTCACTGTGAAGAAGGTGGAAAATCCAAAATAAACGACTTTTCATAAAGAAAAATCCAAAAACTGAACAAGACCAGAAAGAAAGCAAAGACCAGAACCAAGAACACCAGCTAAATACTGAAGACAACAATCAAGACCTAACAAAATACAAAAAAACAAAACAAAACTAAAACTAAAAATGAAACAGACTATACATCTAAGGGAGGGGAGGAAATGAAACGAAGGAACCAAAACTTCAACATAAAGTCCAAAACAGAACAGGTAAATAATGACAAACAGATACTACTCTTGTTCTGCATTAACATAATAAAGTACTTGACTTTGCTCAAAGAAAAAAGATTTACAAAGTTTTTTCTACTCTGAAATCATACATTTGTAAGCTAATTAATCAGTATTCAGAACATGATACCATCACTGGAATATGCTGTGGTTGCTAATTGGTATTGACAGCACAAAGCCTGTGCTCTTAGATCAGCTGAGCTAATCAGCTCTGACAGCCATGAGGTGATTCTAGTGTGGAATCCTGCTCCTGAGGTCAAAGTTCATCGCTCAATCAATGGTCGCCAGGACAGCAGAGGATCAAAACAGCATCTTTGTAGTTGTTTCTTGATCAATATCAGCCAGTGAATGATAGTGTCAAATCAGAGAAAACAACTCAAAACGTAATGATGTGGCTTCATTTGAATTAGGTGGCTGAGTTTTCTATTTGTATTAATAAGTAAGACTTGATGCACATCATGATCCAGTACACCTACTGATAAACATCTTGATTTCACTGTGCTGTCCATGAATGATGAATCATCATATCTATAATTAAACTTATTAACTGAGGTTGTTCTCTTGCTGGAGCAGAAGTTCAGGCACTAAAATTAAATTAGAGTACAAGTGATATGCAGTCGGATTAGATGTTCTCATGTGAACCCAGGCAGGGTAATCTGACCCTGATCTGACACAGGACCATTTTAAATCAGAAAATATATTTCTTTATATATCAACAATCAATACATTTAATTATTTATAATGTATATTGAAAATATACATAAATATGGCTGTAAGGGGTCATATGATGCTTTTTTTAAAGATCATTATTTTGTGTATTTGGTGTAACAGAATATGTTGACATGCTGTAATGTAAAAAACACATTATTTTTCAAATACTTTACATTATTGTAGGTCCTCTATGCCCCTTCTCTCTCAAACGCTTCGTTTCTACAAAGTCCCTCCTCCCGACAAGCAGTCTGCTCTGATTGTCCAGCTGATCCAGTGCATTGTGATTGGCCGAACACCGCAAGCACGCGTCGGAAATGTAACGCCTCTTACCATAATCATGAGCTTCATCTTTCATAATAAATGTAAAGACAGTAAATAATGGCATTAGTTTTACCATCAGTTCAAGCCACGAAAGGGGAACAGACACAGTAATGATGCAGTACACAAACCGCGGTTAAGACAGCTAACTCCACTGTGATCTCTCTCTCTCTCTCTCTCCCTCTCTCTCTCACACACACCACACACCACACACACACAAACACTGTGCTCAAAAACTCCGCCTTTAACATCAATAGCAATACTTAAACTAATACAAAACAGTAGCTGATTCAGAAGCACAGGATTGTCATAGCAAAGTCAGAATTATCTCCTCTCTTAGGTTCACGAAACGGTTGTCCATAAAATTCATTGCTGTTCTGTTGTAAGTAATCTAAAGATTCCTAAATGCATCTACTTTCTGAAGACCAAATAAAGTGGTTTTGCTTTCGCACTGAAACACACACCATCTCCCTGACATGCTGCTTCAACACCAACTACGGTTACTGAAACCACGCCTTCTTTCTTTCTTTGCGTGCACATTTGGGCGGCATTATGTAAATATTTCCACATAGTGACGTAGATATGTGGGGGGTGTTAGAACGAGCCGTTTTAGGGGGCGGGGCAGAGTCTTAACTTTGATAAAGAATATCTCTTGGGTTTTGAGACTTTAGTCTTTGCAACTTTTAAGGATCTTATCGATGCACAAGCGCTTGAACACTCCAAAGCAAAGGACACTTGGAAATCGCATCATATACCCCCATAATATTCAAGGAATTGCCACTTTCTATGAAAATATTTGAATGTAGAATATTGTAGCTACTAATATATTATAGAATATGTATTAGGGGCATTGCTTGGTTGAAGAGTTAATGGACCGTAGCACCTGATATTGGAATTCCCCCTTCTGGTTGTAATGCAGCCCTGCCTTCTGCTGCAATATTTGTATGCCCCGGTGGCATAAAAACATCCTAACCGTATCTCGCTTAAGTTCCATCTTATCCGATCTTAGCAAATTTGCGATAAGTGCTTTGAAGTCCCGATCAGAATCAAATGATTTTTGATATGCGATCCGATTGGAGCGCTTCGAAACATTTTGCGACTCGATGGTTTAACTGATTCGGAGTTTCAAAAACTCTGTTGTGTTCTTTGCTCGCTTTCTCTATATAATCTATTCGTTGTTTGAATAACCATGGAAATTAAATCATTACAATTAATAGGCCTAACTTACAATGTTTTTAATAGATTGTGATCACATTAAATACAGTTCCCGTCGTATTAAAAAAATTTCATGACATGACACCCATTATGTGGTACATGCCTAAAAAGACGGGTTTATGATGTTTCGTTATTAACAGATTACAGCTAACATTAGGTTACTTGGCTGACAGCTTACCCTTACCTTCCACCTATGTAGAGAGAAAAAAAGTTGTCAAAACACCCCACCCCCCCCCCCCCCCTGCTTTTTTTACAAATCGCACCCTGTATATATATATATACACACAGTATAGATAGATAGATAGATATTCAAATTTGGAAACAGTGCCAGATGTATGTACACAATTATGTGGAAATCTATATATGGATATGCAATTAATATTTTCCAGTAATTCCCTATATTTTTGTGGATATATATATATATTATATATATATATATATATATATAAATAAAAATCTTTGTGTGGAATCTGCAACGTTACGTATAACAAGACAAAAGTATACTTGCATAAGTGTATTCACTCCCGTATTATGTATTTCATACTGTTGCTGTAATTATTATAGTTTATGTGACATTTAATAGGTCAGAAAAGATTTTAAAGTTCAAAATAGGATGTCACAACTACTTTGGGTCCCCTACCACTGGGCCTCACAAAACCTCCTTGGTCTACCTGTCCTGAACTTGAAGTGATGTCTCCCTGACTTATAGTACCTCCATTGATTGTGAAGGTGCTTGTCAGTGATGCATAAAATTAACACTGTGTTATAGGGCATGGATTTCTGTCAGGCTCTGACAAGATAACCCATTATTGGACTACACTGTTAATTTGTTTTTGTTTATTCCGAAGTGTAATGTAACACTCCTTGAGCCTCAATGATAACTCTATTACCCGCAAATCCCAAGCAAAACCATTGACAGACACTAATCTTGGCCTACTCCTAATTACATCAGGTTCTTGGGTCTTAATGAAGTGATCTTTACTCCATTTTAGCTGCTTACTGCTGCACACACCCCTGGCATCATTAGTTTAATTGCCTGCGTTTGCAGTGCGGGATTTTGACCTTTGTCCAGTCGAGCCAACTTGATCTGTCTCTGTCCTTTTCCATTTTGTCTTTGTGGTTACTGTGGAATCGAATTGCTGATATTTGCTCTATAATACTACGCTGTGTTTAAATTCTGGACCATCTGCTCTTCCCACACGATCTCATTATCGTGTTTTAATATGAACATAATGAGACTGACGGCTGTCTTGTTGTTGTATACAACTTGTCGTTTATTGAACACTTGTTGCTTAATTTGCCTTTTGAGTGGACAGCTTTTTAACACAATCCTTAATTCTTTAATTTTTGTATGGCTCAACTCTGGATTCAAGTGTGAATTTTGTTGGATTCCTGTAAAATCATTTGCTTGGTGTATACAAACAGATTTAGAGAGAATTTATTGTCATCACTTGTCTAGAAACTTGGTTCCTGTAGCTCAACTTGTAGTGTGTAGAGCTAGCAACACCAGGGTCATGGGTTTGATTCCCAGGAAATACACAAACTACTGAAAAACATATCACCATTCAAACATTTGCACAACACAGAGTACTGTAATTCACTTAGCACGTCTTAGAGTTTTCTATTTCAAATAAATGCTGTTTTTTTTTTTTTTTTTTTTAAAAAAAGTACACAGTTTCCACAAAACGTATGTAATGCTACTGCTTTCCATGCATGATAAGAATAACAAGAAATGTTTCTTATGCATTAAATCAGCATATTAGAATGATTTTTTTTGAAGGATCATGTGATACTGAAGACTGATGGAGTAATGATGCTGAAAAATTCAGCTTTACCATCACAGGAAAAAAATTACATTTTAAAATATATGGACCCGGACCACAAAAACTGTCTTAAGTCGCTGGGGTATATTTGTAACAATATCCAAAAATACATTGTAGGGGTCAAAATGATCGATTTTTCTTTTAATGCCAAAAATCATTAGGATAATAAATAAAGATCATGTTCCATGAAAATATTTTGAAAAAGCGATTTCTCATATTTTGATTTTTTTTGCACGCCCCCAATGCCAATGTCTAATATCGGAGATCGAATAGTTGTATCTCTGTCAAATATTGTCATATCCTAACAAACTATACATCAATGGAGAGATTATTTATTCAGTTTTCAGGTGATGTATAAATCTCAATTGAAAAATTGACACTTAAGACTGTTTTTGTGGTCCAGGGTCACAAATATTTAAAATCTTAAACAATCATTAAAAGAGATAAACATTGTAATAATTTCAAAAGTATTATTATTTATACGAATTACGTTTTGATAAATATCAGAAACCTGTTGGTATACACCGAATCTTTTGAACACCGAAAAAAAAAAAAAAATCTTCTCACCCCAGACCGTGTTAGTGTAGATTTAAAATAGTTTCTGCTGCAGCCATGGTTCCCCTGTATTTATTTGGGTATCATTTCTTTCTCTCTCCAAACCTTTCATAGCAATATTACACATTAAATCAGCATTAAATTTTTTTCCAATGATACTTTTGTTACAGCAGTTTAACAAACATTTAAAACCAAAAGAAAACTCACCTGGACATTAAAGTGGAAAGCAGTACTTTTATTTCTAATTATGCTACAAGTCAATGGCAAAACAAATAAACAAACAAACAAAATCTTTCCCAGTTTTCTTTTCTTCTTTTTTAACCCCTGAGCACCACATCCAGCTTTCTCCCATAATGCACCTGGTTTATTCCAGCAACATGAATACAAGAAAAATACGCTTCATATACGCGTATCCTAGATCTAAAATCACCAGCGTGAGCATCGGTTACATACTCAACAGTAACTGTTAAGCTTAAGCACAAGTGAATCTTTTTTTTGTTTTTTCTTAATCGTTATTAAAATGATAGTCTTTTTTATGAACAAATGTTCCAACATTGTCATCAGCACTAAGCCTGTGAATGTGATTTCGTAAAAACCTTGGTTATGGAATCACTCTGATTCGTGTTTTTTTGCTTTACAGTCAACAAGCACTCCAGAGTTCGTCCAGGATTTGCTCTAGAAATCTCTGCAGTCTAGTGACATGAGCAGAAGAGAGAACAGACTGTGCCACTGCGGTGAAAAAAATAAGAGCAAAGTCTCTTCATACGCTGATCAAGAGGTAAATTACACTGAACAACAGGAATCAGACAATTGTGCATTGATTGTGCCCTCTGTAATTCCACATAAATATAGACTATATATTTCCATTAATCCTTGCTCCTATACAACAACAAAATGATGGTCAGGTTTACTTGTTTCATTAATGGTTAGTTGTGCTAAAACTCTGGAAACTGTTATTACATTCTTAGATTGCCATCCGTGCACTGAGACTAACTGAATATACAGCTTGGCCTTTTTTTTTCTTTTCTTTTTGGATAACATTTTGATCCAAGTGCTTAAAATCAAGTTTTGCCACAGCGGGATCACATGAAAAAAAATTTTCTGCTGCTTGAGATTAAAAGTTAAGAATGTCAGTATCGGGTTGAAATTATAAACCCAACAATACTATCACATCTTTGGCATTTTTTTAAATAAGTGCCGTTCTGAGCACGTCTCCACATTCAAATCCCATTAAAGAGAGTTTAAAACAAAATGGATTTTCTTTTAGTTAGTTTTGATTTAGAGTAGGTTACATATTTTCTGAAAGCCACAGTATGTTGTGAACAGAAATGACATCTGACATCAATGGAACTGCTGCAAACCGTAAAGCTAAAACACTTCATTAAACTAAACGCCAAAGGTTGCAGCGTAACGTAAGATAGGTTTCATAAGATGTCTTTTAGATCTGATTCAAACATCTACTGATACTGTAATGAAAAACCTGGATCAGATCAATATTGAATCAATCTGAACAGCTGTATTCCTAAAATAGTATCCTTCTGGTATTTTATTTCCCCCGCGCATAAAAAAAACACAACGCCACTCACAAAAATGAACAAGCAAAGCAAATGACGCCGTGTCGAGCCCTGTGTGGTCCAGCCTCTGGTTCTGCAGCACAAATCACGCAGGCAAAAGTGAATTTGGACCAGAAAGGCTATGATTAAAAACTGGCTGCTGTGATTATGTTGTTGGCACAGTCTATAACAAATGAGGTAGATGTGTGTTCATTATATATTCCCTTCTTTGGTAAAACAATACACAATAGAAAAAAAATCCAGTGATTTGTTGAAAAAAACATTTTCAAGTGGCTTCACAATAAAAATAATAGAAATGAAATAAATGAGGTATATCTTGTTTTTATAATCTATTATCTGTGTACAGGTTTGCAGGATTTGTGAGGTACTGGGCTATAATGTGACTTTTTTTTCTTAAAAAAACAACAACAACATAAAAAGCGATGTTGCTGAAAGCACTGAAACAGCCCAAGTTTCAACATGAAAGGAAGAGAATAGAAGTAATAATAAATACAACTTGAAATTGTCTACTGAATTAAAAAAAAAAAGACAATAATATCCTCCCATTTCCTTACCGACAGAAAAGAGAAGAAAAAGAAATAAACAAAACAAAAAAATTACATAAAGGAGAATGGAATAAAGGACGAGAGGTGACCTCTCAAATGCAAGTGCATTGTTGAAAACTTGATGAAAATTGGATTCTATTCACAAGAGATCTCACCTCATGAACTGATGCCTAAGATGAGCCACATTCAGCCTGTTCACAGCACATAATCTTCTTCTCAAGAGCCTCTCTTTTCTGGCAGAAATACATTTTTTTATGATCAACGTCCAGCTCACAGTCACACGTCAAATATCATTTGACCCTCGACTTCTGAAACCTGTATTAAGCAGTGTGACCTGTTTTTCCGTCTACTAAACCATTTAATGAACACTTAAATCTCTTTGCTATAAAACACGAGCTGAGGTGGTGGAAAATCATTAAACACTGTCGACAAGTGTTACCAAAATAACTCACTAATCAATGGAATATATTTCCAGGCATGAGAGAATATAGTAGACATAATCCTGTCAGCTTTCCTCAATATCAAGCTACACATGACCAATCTTGCACATTTGGCAAGAATTATGATTCTCCCAGTCCTTGAAAGATTATGTAGATGACTGCTTCGATGGATATAATGATATCTTTTCTTTACAAACATATATTTAAGCAGTAATATAGTAAATAACTTTTTCTCCCTGACTATCTGATGCCCAAGTTAAATGGGATGTGCTTTGCTTAAAATCAAGATATAAAAATTCCAGCTTGACAATTCATTCATTTTCATTTCAACTTTCTGAGAATTTACAGTGGCATCAGATGTGTGATGGTGGTGATAAAACTCTGCATTAATTATTGTAGCATTATCAAATAAACCACTTGCTCTTGTTCTCTTTGGTTCTAGCTGATAGTAGCTCTTGCGGTTTGATTCAAGAACGCAACAAGTAAAGATAAAGATGCCAAACCGTCAGGATCTGTGTAGGAAAGTGAAGAATCTTGCTTTGATGCAACATTCAAGCAGGCTGGCGCTCTGTCTGAGGAACATCCCGTCCTCTCGAGCGTCACACCGCTCCTTGTGTTCATGGCATTGTCGCGCAGTCCGGTTTAGTTGCTCCACACTGAATAATGCATCCTCATAAGAACAAAATTACAAGCTGCAACTTGCTGCATATGTAAATGTAGCACACTTCAAATCATCTGTTGGTGCTCAGCCTTTTTTTTTTATGGAAGTTTTTTTGATGACGGACACTCCTGTCCTGATTGCAGGGGGAGGGTTAGAAAAACAGTAGAAAGTGTACATTGTACATTGAAGGAGACAGAAAAAAAACTGGTCCAGCAGAATGACCTAAAGACCCTGCCTTGTCTGACGTCGGGGGAGAGTTGAGTGAGGTGTTGTGGGCTCAAGGGGAGGTGGCTGGACCGTGTGAGGAGGCGGTGGAGGAAGAAGAGGAGGACGGCTGCATTTGGGTGCTGAGCCCTGGGCTGCTGCTCTTTCCCTGTGAGCTGTGTTGGTGATGGACTCGCTGGCTGCCTGGCATGAAACCTATGGCTGGCTTACGGGCAAACAGGACCCCTGGAGTCAGAAGACACATATTTAAAGCTTATGAACACCCAAAACACCACTACATAACACAACACCAGCGGTTCAGTCACTGAATCAGTTTGTATATATTTATTAAAAACATTTAAGTGCAATTAAAAATATTTTTATGCAATAAATATTATGATTATACATAATTCCATGCAATAATTATATCACAGTTAATAATAATATAAATAATAACATAGTCAAAAAAACAAAAACAAGTTCAACTATGTTTTGTATGTGATCAACACCCCCTTGCACCTATATTTTGGTGACTTTTTTTCATTTGCACAATACCGGAGATGCAGTACTCGAAATACCTGATGTCTGTATATTGATTAAGTATCTGAATTTTGTTAAAATCCACATGAAAAATGTGAAGATGCGGACTAAAGAAACACTAAGATTTTGGAAAGGCTAGGAAGAGCGTAATTATATATTTTTTTAAAGGGGTCATATTATGCGATTTCAAATTTTCTTTTCTCTTTGAAGTGTTACAAGCTCTTGTTGCATAAAGAAGATCTGTAAAGTTGCAGAGAATAAAGTCTCAAATCCAAAGAGATAGTCTTTATAAAAGTTAAGAGTCAACCACGCCCTCCTTAAACGGCTCGTTCTAACACGCCCCCAGATGTCTACGTCACGATGTAGGAAGATTTGCATTAACTCCGCCCAAATGTTCACGCAAAAAAAAAGGCGTAACTTTAATTCTTGCTGTAGTATTGTTGCTGCCGCTGCCCGGGGGGTGCGCGCCACCGCAGCCATGTCGTGAAGACGCTGTGTGCGTCGTTGTGAAAGTGAAACTACTTTGTTTGGCCTTCCAAAAGAGGACACGACTAGAAATCAGTGGTTAAGTTGTATTTACAACACTGTTCCAGAACAGTTCAACCCAAATATTCAGATGTGTGCAGCACATTTTATGGAGGACTGTTTCCTGATCCTGGTAGAGTAGCCTACAATGCTGGCGTTTCTGACTCACAGCCTGTAAGTAAGTTTTTTTTTTAGTTTTTTTAAAGAATTTGCCACTGACGATTTAAATGCGAGTTTTGAGCGGTGTAGAGTAGCAATTGTTGTTTGTCGTTTTTCTGATCACAAATGCAGACATGGTTTTTAATGTTTACGTGGCGAGATGCAACGCAACGCGTAAAAAGACACAGTATAAGTCCTTATAATCCATAATTATGTCCCCACTAGATGCAACAAATGCCTCGTTTGTAATGGGTTTTAATGCTTATGTCTCGTCACTCTGGCCGGACAGGGCATCACAATATGGTAAGGGGTGTAACTTTTCCGTCACATGCTTGAGGTATTCGCCAATCACAACGCACTGGATAGCTGTCCCATGGATGCGGATGAACTAAAACGTCACCCGAATCCGCAGCTTCAAATAAATTATCCAACCACCAACCGCTCGCACATGTATTTTTCTCTGATTTAGATAACCGCACCCGACCCGCACCCGATCATCACATTAGGGTTCGTACGGTCATGATAAACCTGGAAAAGTCATTGAACAGCAATTTCCAGTCCTAGAAAGTTTTGTAAAAATAAATACACTCAAAAAGTTTTTGAAAAGTCATGAAAATATATTTCACAAATCTCTGTCTATAGAATACTATCCTAAGGGGTTTGTCTTAATTAATGTACACGTTGCAAAATAAAACGCCTTGTTATCATATTGGATCCGTGAAATATATTGTGACAGCAGCCAATAAGCTGTGCCTGTCTTTTATTAATTTTTCATCACACACAAAGAACAAGAAAATCCCTTACTCTCTTGACAAAATTAATGTTTGTTGAATAACTTTTTAATGTTAATTTACAGTTTATTTCATTCTGTACCTATTTAAACCCGTTTCATAATTTAGAAATGTATTATACTTTGCATCATGTTTATATTTATCCACCCCGAACCCCCCGCAAATACCATAATGCATTTTTTTATTGCCCACCCACCCGATCCCGGATTACCCGCGCCCTGCGATATAACGGCCATCCCTCATCACTAGCTGGCCAGTCAGAGCACACCTCGCGTTTTCAGACCGATGAGCTTTGTAAAAAAAAACAAAATCGACTTGTTTCAGAAGGCGGGTCATAGAGGAGAAACAATAATGTACATATTGAAAATAAATGTTTTTTTTTTTGGGGGGGGGGGGGGGGGGGGGGAACCTGAACCACATAAACACTTTCACTACAACCAAATACACCAAATAATGTTCTTTTAGCAGCATCATATGAACCCTTTAATCATTGCGTTGAATTCTTGTAAATCAAATGAATCGCATATATCTAAAATTTTCGGAGAATATCTTCCGAATCTAAGATAAATTTCTGCTCAGTCTCTTTTTACACACAAAAATGCATCCTGTGCAAACTGCCCCTTTCTCATTCTGTGCTACTACTCAGTGTGACTTGGAAAGCAAATACATTTTTGTTTATATATTTTATTTTAGGTTTTTAACATAATATACAAAGCAAAGAGTATGAACAAAGCAAGTAAATTCATCGTTTTTATTTTACGATTTCTTATATAATTAATTACGCTAAACTAAAGCATTAAATCATCCTCCCTAGAAAAAACCTTCAAAGCTCTATGTTCTAGGGCTCTACAACTTTACAGGGAACAAACCTTCAGTAGAAATGGTAAATCCAATGCCACTTCAACTTGATCTCCTGAAATGTTCCCAGCAAGCTTATGAGCCATCTTCTAGTAATTACTGTCTCTCGCACATCAGGCACAAGCACTGTATCTAGCTAAGGAGGAGGGCCTTTCTCTTGGGCACGAAAGACAATAAGCTCCATCGACCTCCTGGCGCCAAGGCCCAATTTGAAGATATTTAACTTTTTTAACTCTATTGGACTTGCCACTTCATTACGATGGATTTTATAGCAAAGACATCAAATTGTGTGGAGGACTAAGCGAGGGGGTGCTGCTATAACTTATTGAATTTCCTGCCTGCAATTACATCAGCAAACGGCGCTCTATTTACCTGTGTAGACAACCCCATTTATTTCTATTGACATGTTGATGCTGCTAATACCGTTGGTAGACAGGTTCAATGCAGTCTCTTGTCTATCATCTGTCAAGAGAGGAGCCAGAGAGTGAGGAAGAGAAAAACTCAATATGAGCATTTATAAAAGGAACACAAGAAGCAAGAGAAGCGTGCCACCAACTATCGGTGATAACTCATGAGTGACAGGATAAGGAGGGGTTTATTAAAAGAGTTGTGGGGGGGGGGGGCTTTCACTTCTCTAGATAGAGAATTGTCTGTATCATAAATAAAACATTTCTTCACTGCTAGTAAACTGTTAACATTACACACTTTTTTTTTTTTACCAAAAAAAGGGATAAATAACACATGAGGGTTCATATTTCCAAAGAGTCAGCGACTGTCGGCACTTTCGGTTTTCACTCTTTCATTACTTTGGATATCTGTTTGCAGGTTAACACAAAATAACATTTAATATAATCTTTAAATTGCAGCGTTTCTGTGTGAAAGTCCTGCCCAGCATTATAGAATTATGCTACATTGTCCCACCATATAAAGAGGCTCTTTTTTATGGGTGGTATAAGAGTAACAGTCATGCAGAAGACAACAAAACATTGCTCATGACCAGCCTGAATGAAGGTGCACTGAATCATTCAAATTAGACAAACGGCTCGATAGAAATCACTTTTCTTCATCAGTTTCACCATTCATTTACACTTAATTATGTTTTATTTTTTTCAGAATGTCTCATGAACTCTTAACCATTCTCTGTCACAAAAGCAACTTGTTATAGTTTTATAAAATAACAAGAATATTCATCATTCATAAACAATTATTCATAACTCATATTCAGAAATAAAATGTTTGTCCTAAATTCTTTCAGTATTGTTTTGACAGTTATTCTCTCACAGATGACACTGATCATAATATACTGAAATAAAATTAAATGAAAAAATGTTTTCCTTACTAAAATGTTTTTCATAAATTCCTTCAAGGCTAATGTTTTGTCATGTTTTGTATAGCAGTCAAACGAGCTGCCGTTGGCTAGTATTTATGATAAACTTCTCTACCCGAATCTACATTATTTGATCCACAATGGCCTCTCTCATGGCACTACTGACTTTATAGTTCATTCTTGAGAAACACTTTACTTTACTGCCATTTATATTATATTTATACACAAGTCTACAAACTGCTTCCATGCAGGGATCTTTCAATTGCTGTTTTTGGAAAAATTACTATGGAAGTCAATGGGGACCAGAGACTTTTTGGTTACCCACATTCTTCAAAACTTTTTCTTTTGTGTTCAACAGAAGAAAGTAGTTTGTACAGGTTTGGAACAACTTGAGGGTTAGTAAATTATGACAATTTTCATTTTTAGGTGAACTTTCGTCCCTCTTTACGTTTTGAGCCTTCAAAAGTAAAAAAAAAAGAGTAATTACAACTAAAGAGATTTTTGTGACAGCTATACCGAACAAACATATATGAGAACCATCTTTGCATTCCTTGCACCCACCTCTATTGTTCAGTTTGATGTTCATGGGTAGCTGGGTTGCCATGGCGAAGAGATTCTGCTGTAATGCATGTTGCATTATTCTCTGCTGCTCCTCTGCCAACAGCATCACTTTCTTCTCCGGTGGCTCTCCAGACTCCAGCTTCTCCCGGAGCTGCTCCAATGCGGCCGCCTGCACAGCTGCTGCAGCCTGAGCCGCAGCCGCCTGAGCTGCACTGTGGTGGCTGGCCAAAGACACAGGGATGCCCACCCTGTTAGTCAAGAAGCTGGACAGCATGGAGTCCTCTGTGGAGCAAGAAAGCATCATGAAGTCTGTGTGCAAGGCAGTACTACAGTAACTTTTTTTAGGTGACAGAACACTTTAACAACAAAACAAAAATAGTGGACCATCTAATATCCCAAATCTTGGAAAAACGGTCAACTTTAAACAATTTCCTACTATTTTAAGTAGTGGACGACTTACCCATAGTTTATGCTTAATTTTGCAACACGGAACACTTACAAAAAGTAAAGCAAAACAGCATAACACGAAAACAGAAGCCCTTTATCACAAATGAATGTAACACAATCTTTAAAATTATGACTTCCTCATTGTTATGAGTTGATTAATTTAATGCTTTTTTCTTCATATTTTTGAATAAAAACTGAAATATTATTATTTGATTTTAATACATTGTAAAATGCCATTTAATCCTGTGATGGCAAAACTGAATTTTCAACAGCCATTAATCTAAGTCTTCAGTCATACCACATGATCCTTTCAGGAACCATTCTAAAATGCTGATTGCTGTTCAAGAACATTTCTGAGTATGAAAATGAATGATAATATTTGTTATGACTAGAAAGTTCAAAAGAACAGCATTATTTGAAATATAAATAAAAAAAAAAATTGTACCATTATAAATGTCCTTACGTAATCAACTTTTGATCAATTTACACGCATCCTCCGCTGAATAAAAAACAGTATTCTTTAAAAAAACAATCTCACTCACTCCCATTTTTTTATATTTATTGTACTTATCTGACATATTTTAATACTGTGGACCTATTCACTTAAAATCAACATTTTAAAATCAAAATTTTATATTGTAAAATGGTTTTGCAAATGAAAAGGAAGTTATTCAATAATCTGAATGCAGCATTTTATTCAACAAATTTAGGTTTAGCAATATGCTGCAACAACATCCTCACAGGGAAGTATGAGTATGAAACACAAGTCATGACATCTATTTAAAGCTGCTTCGTAAACACTATAAATACTGTCAGATTCGTAAGGCTCTTTGATCCTTAAAGTTGCGTGACTTGTCTTTTTCCATATGGGCACATTACTGAATCATGAAGCAGCCCATGTCTCTTTGTGTTTCATTGCTCCTGCTGCTGTGATGTGGAAACCGGCAGAGTGGGCAAGAGGAAGTCCTGCAAGCTGTTTCCTGTCTGCTCTGATGACCATTCAGGCCACTGCGTGGAATAAGCGTGAGTAAGATGTGGCAGTGTTATTGTGTAAGAGAGATAACTTCTTCTTTGGAGGATCTAGGTTGTAATTAACACGGTCTGAAATAACATTCAATTTCCTGATAAGGAATAACACTTTTCTTTCGCTTTCTTTTCAAAAATCAACCATCAATAGAATGCTTATACATAATAAAATTTTCATTTTTATTATTTTATCTATTTCTCATTGTAGTCTATTTTAATTTACCGATACAGCAAATAATTATTGTGCAAGGGAGGTAAAATGTTGTATGGTCAGCTGTGTATTAAAATGTATCTTAATATTTAAGTATTTTAACAGATTTTTTAAAAGTAGTTCCAGAAATAGGTTGTGACAAAGGGAAATACAAACACAAACCTTTCTTGATAACAGTGGTCTGAGTCATGTGCCCACCATTAGGAGTGGGCATGCTGATGTGGGGCATCTGGAGTTTGGGGGAAGCCAGCAGTGTGGGGGTTCCCATGGGGGAGTAGCTGAAGAGGGTGGAGCCATAACTCTGTCTTCGCCCTTCACGACGGTTGCTGTCGATAGCTGCCTGAAGCTCACCGGGAGAGCTCAGTCCCTGCTTTTCACATTCATATGGATAGAGGTACTTCATATACCTGTAGACAAGAAAGGACAGAACGTGAAGCTACACCTAAATATCAAACCAAGTGGCATCTTCAAATAAAAGCTCAGGATCTTTACTCAGAACAAACTTCACGTCTCTGTGACATTTTTTAAATGACTTTTGATCAGAAGATCTCAAAGTGATTGTTATGTATGAAGTTCACGCAGGTGTCATAACCACTGGTGTAGTTCAACCACTGACAACTGGCAGCTCATTTTTGAACTGGACATCTAGTGTTTTACTAGTGAGCACCGATATCTGCGCTCCTGTACTCGACTCTTAAAATGCCCCGATCCCAACTCCGATACAACACAGCATGTGATAAGCGCCATATTCAGACAAATAAACACCAACACCAACAACAGAACAACAGACAGCAGAATGGTGTTAAGGATGTCTACTACGAAGTATATGTATGCAATGAATATAACGTTAAACATTCAGTATTAACGCCTTTATAGCTGATGTGCGCGAGCTGATAAACAAAGCACGCTGAGTGGATTGAGCGCGCGGCGGCGTAGATGCGCGAGCTTGTCGAGTGAATAGACCTTTCTCACAGACATCACTGGAAGTTTGTAGTTCGGTCGGATATGTAAAAACAAGTAAGTAAAACAATGCACAAGTTACTTGGATGAGAGAGAGAGAAGAGAGAGAGAGAGAGAAAGAGAGCAGTATTGATATTGTATATTGATACAGAGAACCGACTAAGTATTGATAGTTGTGTAAATACTGTCATCCTAACAGCTGTCTAATTTTTGGTTGATTGTAATCTATTACATACCTTTCTATCAAAATGATCTAACATTATCAAGATGATTTGTTCTGACACAGTTTAACTCTGAGTTATTTTTATATTTTATTACCATTTTCTAAACTAAGCGAATAAACTGTGATAATGTGAGAAATGTTGAAGGTGTCTGGATAAATTTTGGTTTGACTGTATCTATCTGATAAATTGTTAACCAACTAACATTATACATACTAATTTTGTTTCTGTACACAATATTTAAAAATTTTACAAATGCAATAAAATATTGGTATTGGTATCGGTACTCTGTATCGGCATGTACCAATAATAAAAGTATCGTATCGGGCGAGTACTGGAAAAAGTGGTATCGGTGCATCCCTAGTTTTAACCCTATCATATATTTAATGAATTTTTTAAAACTATGTCATTCACAGGTTTTTTGGGGGGGGGGGGGGGGGGGGGGGGGGGGGGGGGGGGGGGGGTGGGGGGGGGGGGGGGGGGCAGTACACATTACACTCCAATGTATTTACATGACCTGTAGAGAGGCCAACTGTCTGTACAACTGTCTACATAAAGAGCCTTTTTTTGTCATGATCAACGTAATAATGACTGCCTTCAAATTCCATTGTGTTTTCTTATGACTGACTACAGGGCTACAGGCAGTGCTTAATTTGTAAATGAATAATTGCCAGATCCAAAACAGCAATTAAAAGGCGCTGTGACCGACACTGAAAATACAACTTAAGTTTTCCCGGAACATTCAATAACGTCACTAAACGGTGATGCCACAATTATAAGATAATAGGCATGGGCCGATTACCGGTTTCAAGGTATACTGCGATTTGAAAATTTCACGGTTTCAAAACCGCTAATATTTTCCGTTATACCTTTCCTGCGGTATGCGCTGTTTTTCATGTCTCTTCAAAGACTGAAAGTGTAGGAATCCCTTCAGCTTGAGTGCAGTGTAGAGAGTAACATTACCCTCCTCCTCCTGTTGGTGCGAGCGAGCGGTCAGTCACGTGTGTGTAGGATGGCCGAAGTTTTAAGGAGCTTTCCCTGGAACTTACGCGATCGGCAACCGGCCGTTTTTTGTCTTATTGCAACCCATCTCTGTTCTGGACTTGCACAAACTGCGTTGCAATGTAATCTTTTTCCAAAATGTAATTTATGTGAAAATATGAAGTCTGTAAACGCCCGTTAACACAGGCCAGAGACGCTGAAGACGGACGCAGAGAAAAATACTGTAGCATGCAGATCACTCACTGTTCATGATGCAAGAACTGTTGGAAGAAAATCCTCAATATTGATTTGTTGGTTTATATGAATGTGTTTCTGAGGGAACTGACTGTCTTCAGGAAAGTTTAGATGGTATTTTCTTTTCATCTCGTCTCTGTATAGTTCAGATTAAAGCAGTTTTTCAGCGCAGCGCTGCTTTGTTTACAGCGGTAACCAAGGAAAAGCTGTATCTGGTGTTCCAGAAGCGCCTCCTGCTGTCAGAGAGTGAATCTGCGTCTCATTCAGAGCTTCTGCTGTTTGCTTCGTTCAGGCATGTAGTATAATTTCACAAAGCTAGTCAGAACATTCTGTTTTTCTTCAAATTGGGTTATTATTAAATCAAATTGTGTATGTGAAATTATATAACTAAATGATATAAATGATATGTATATGAATTATATAACTAAAATTAAATAACTGTAATTACAGATTTAGGTTAAATAAAGATGTCAGTCTTTATTTTTTTTCTTTTTAGGAAACAAATCAAAGAAAAAATAAACATTCTACTGTTCCTAATATTCTGTATGTTGCTCAAAAACAAAATATATTGTGTTCAGCAGAATTTTTTTTTTTTACCCAGTCATTTAAAAATAACACATTTTAGAGCTGTAACGACAATACCGTGAAACCGTGATATTTTTGCTTAAGGTTATCATACAGTCAAAATCTCATACCGACCCATGCCTATAAGAGAGCATTGTTCACAAGTTTCTGCACTAACCTAACTAGGGCACAACTTCAAACTCTGGGTCAAAAATGGGTTGCCAGGATGATTTTAGGAAAATGAATATCTAAGATACACTAAAAATAACAACATTTGTTATAGTATGGGTATAAATATGCGAAAAATATCTGACTTAAATATGTAACAGTTTTAATTAAACGTGCATATAAACACTTTGTGGTTTCGAATTATGTCTTACTCTTATCTGTATGACCAAAAATTATGTATTTTATGTTTCAGCTGTTCGATCGCGCCGTCGCCTCGCGCGCCCATACACACACACACACCACATATTCGCAAATCAAACTTGACATCGCAGTCTGTTCATTATCAAAATAAAATAGTCAACCAAAAAAAGGTTACACTGGTCAATTTAAATAGTCTGTGGTATAACTGGTCCAATTTGTATGCCAAGCACATTTTTGCTCATGTGAAGAGGACATTTCTGTCGATATACGAACGCGCGTGAAGTACAAAGCCTCTACATTATAAATAATAGTTTAATTCAAATACATTGTGAATATGGAAACATTAGGATTTGTGCCGAATGAGAGATAAGTGAGCCCAATTAACGCCTGGTACTTATAGTTTCGCTTTGTTTTGGTTTCTTTAGCTTTATATATTTTTATTTCATTCTTGTTCTGTTCTTAATACCGTTACATTTATATCATTTGTTTTGGAGTGGAGTCTAACCTAACGTATAGTATAGCTCTGTTTAATAGTAGCTTGCGATTAATCGAAAATCGCATAAATCGCATTTGAGTGTGGGGGGGGCGTGCGCGATTTCTAAATCGCTTTATAGCACGATTTTCCACGCCCTCGACCTCCCGCAGTATGCTATCCAAACCAATCAGAGTGCAGTACACCTCAATGGAGCACGAAAACAGAACAGACCGGGCGGGCATACAAACGTAACGCCAGGTTCACACACTCCGTCTGTGGTGCGTATTTTTTTTTTTTTCCGGCACCCATGTTAACTTATAGAGTCGTTTCATACGGCATGGATTTGCGTTCCGGGCCTTGGCGCTCCAGGAGCGGTGCATCTGCAGCAGTCATGCTGCGATCGTTTCCGCACGGAGTCTATTTCTGCTGTGCTGCACGCGCTGAATTAAAGTGACAGCGCATTATTCGCAGTAAAAAATAACATGGATTGGCACGGAAATTTCTGCTTCTGCACCGCATACACATACTGTATACGCACTGCAGACGGAGTACTTGTGAACTTGGCGCAACAAATCTAGTTCGACATCTGTGGCAATGCCACAAAGAGCTCTATGGCCAGTGCATGGCAAAAAAAAAAAATCCCTGGGCACGGGAATTTTTATTTTATTTTTTTCTGCCATATGTCTATTCTAGAGACATTTTGTTACACCTTTACTTAGTGATTATTTTGCCTTATGTCTGTTCTAGAGACATGTAACAGCTTTTTGATAAAGCTCTAATTGGTTTTCTTTTGGAAATATGTTTCAAATTCACACTGAATGCATTAATGACTGTAAAGTTTGTTTGTAAATTAATGTTTAAAATTGAAATCGCAAAATTGATCAAAGAAATCGCGATAGGTTTTTCTTGTCCATATCGCACAGCCCTAGTTTATAGTGTTTAAAATGTTTATACATTATAATAGTTTACTTTATTTGGTATTATTTCCGGCATTTCTGGTATTATTACACTCTCTCCAAACGTTCTGCTGCTCACAAAACAATAAGCAGTAAGCACCAATCAATGAGAGCGAGTTTGAACTTAGGAAAGCTGACTGGTCACGGTCAAAAATATTTTGAGGACCAATACATAACCTCCAAATACATAAACCTGCGCTCGCTCTCATATGCACGCAGGCACTGTCACGATCTAATGCCGGATCCTTAAAAACAATTACCGGAAAGCAAAAATCCAAAATCGGACATTTTCCAGAAAAGGATCTGGCTCAAATTAAGCACTGGCTACAGGAGACCTGCATGTCTTAGAGAGTTATGTAATTGTGTTAAATGACAGTGCTGAGAGTGGACTTGCACAAACGATTTACACAGAAAGTAGCAACAGAAACAGCACTATATTTCTGAAACACATGCAACACATTGTTTTCATGAAATGAGTTAAATATTTGAGTCAAATGTAAAATTAACAAAAATTCATAAAGTTCAGATCTTTTTAAAGAAATAAAATTGATCAAAAGTGACAGTAAACTTTTACATTGTTATGAAAAAAGATTATGTTTGACTCTATTAAAATAAATTTCTATCAAAATAATTGTATAACAAAAAAAAATCACTCCTGAAAAAATTCTGAAAGAATGATTTCTAAAGACCGGTGACACTCAAGCCTGGTATATGGCTTGCTGAAAATTCGCTATGCCTCACAGGAAGAATCACATTTTAAAAAATTAAATATAAAATAGTTATTTTTCAAATTGTAAAACTTTTTTTCCACAATATGTTTTTCTTGTATTTTTGTTCAAATGAATACAGCCTCTGTGAGCCTAAACTTTGAACAATAGTATATTAACATTTTGCTGAAGAAAAAAAACCTTTGATGAGTGTTAGATGTGTAAAGCATTAGTCAAAAGCAGCTTTAGAAATCAATATATTGTCCACGGCAATCCATTTCGCAATCAAGTTTGTCAATGTGTCTTAGCAGTTGTTCACACAGTATGCGTTCTTTTGTTCGGAGCCTTTATACATATGCAAAATGTCTTTGGCCATTACGTTGTGTCCTACTGTTTTTAGGTTCTTTCACCATAAAAGCCATGTTTTTGACAATAATTAATTGTACTATATTAAGTTAAATAGTGAGCCCTAGTCTTTATTCAATTCACATTGTTCTGATTCGACAATGTACAATGCGTAAACAGCATTATTGTTTGCTTGATTAATCTCAATTTTGCTGTACAAATGTATCTCTTTAAAAGCTCTTTCTTCCTTTAGCAAACACTGTCAAATACACTCCCCTCTTCACTCTCTTTATTTTAAAAGCAGATAATTGAACAGGACAAGATAGACAAGAATCAACTGGCAGCTATCAACAGGTTGTTGTCGTCTGAAGTTATCTCACTCACTGTGTTCGGAGGGTGAAAGCCGCACTGGTGATGGAGGTAGGGAGGTTCAGGCCTTTGGTAATCTCGCGCCATATTTTCTTATTGATGACTTCCACTAAGCCGCCTTTTTCAGTGACAAGCTTGTAGAGAGAGTAGAGATCCAACACCTGCTTGGCCATGATAGGAATCCGATTCACTGGAGTCCCTGCAGGAGCCGGGGGAAAAAGCACAATATCCACAATCAATGCCATTAACTCAAGCTCATTGACGGGCCTCGCGGCTGCTTATAAGGCCAATCAGTCAAGCATAAGTAAAACGTATGACAGCTTCCCACTCCACTTAGCAAAAATATCACTTTTTCCTTCAGTCAAAGGTCTGCACTGTCT